>VXAY01003146.1:584642-632560 GCA_013399855.1 Oxyruncus cristatus | reverse complement strand
CCTGCAGGGCGAAGGCGGCCTGGGCGCTGCATCCTGCCAGGGCGCAGCCCAGCTTGGGCCGTGGGGTGGGTGGTGGTGGGCTGGCGGGACAGCCGCGGCAGGGCTCCCCGTCCCGCACCGAGAGGTACCGCTGCTGCCGGAATCGCCGCTCCAGCTCTAGCGTCTGCGCCTTGGAGAAGAGCACCCTCCGCTTCTTCTTCTTCTCCTCGGCCTCCGAGCCGCGGACGGGAAGGGACCTTTGGGTGGAGTCGGGCAAACTCATCTCCGGGCCGCTCTCGTCGGAAGCTGGGGACAGCGAGAGGGTTAGAGAGAGGGGGCAGCCGGGCCCGGGGAGAGGGGCAGGCGTTGAGGAAGAGATGGGCCGCCGAGAGCCGAAACGCTTCTAGCAGGGAGAGCCCGGGCTGTTTACCGGGCCAGATTAATCCCAACTGTCAACAAGAGATGCGAGCCAACCCCTCCAAATACATTAAACCTAGCCCACGGGACAGACCGGGCTGTGCCCCCGCCAGCAACCCCCGCAAGGGCATGAGCGCTCCGCCGCGTACAGCCTAAGGGCTTGCGGAGCTCGATCACCTTAATATTTAACTTATCCCGATGGGGTTCCCGCACCCATTCAAGGGATGATTTCCCCCCGTGCACACACAGGTATTCAACAAACGCCGTATATCTGCGGCACAATTTATGTGTGCCAGGTGCGATCAGTATGCTACACAGCTGGGTTTGCGAACCGCAGCCTGCCCTCCACGGTGCAAGGTGCGTGGATCTAGGCGGTGGCGCCCGGGACACTCCGCCACAGTGCTGGGAGTCCAAGCACGGGGTGTGTGCTCAGCTTTCCTCTGCGGAGCGTGGGATGGCCTGAAAGCCCTCCAGCACAAAAAAGGCAGGATTTTTTGCAACAGTGAAAGGGGGGGAAAAAATAATCCGGGAAGTGGACTTAAACGATAATCGCAGAGAGACTGGTGAATGCAGCCTGAGGTTTTGCTTTCTGCCATAGATGGGAACATACACAGACTTACAGAAAATAAATCTTTTCTCTCTTAAGCACGTGGCCGGGACGTTTCTGCTATTTCATTGTTGCAATTCAGTAATATTCTATAATATTCCCAGCCTCGATCCCCCCGATCCTGTAGGCTACTTACGCTGGCAATTCTTTTCTTCGCGTCTTCCCCAGGGGAAGCGGGGAAACAAATAAAAAATAACCGTGCGGAGATGGCGAATTCCTGTCCGTTTCATACTCACAGGGATAGTGATTTCTGTCTGTTTCTATCCACCCTCGGTATGGCGAACCGGTGTAGTTCTCCGCTGAGTGGTGATGGTCAGAGGCTTGTTTTCTGCTATTAGCATCTTGCTCTGGTAAATCCAAAATGCTCCTCACTGTAAAACTGATCCTGCCAGATGTGGCCATGGTAGGTTGTGCACACCCCCCCAAAAAATATCACCCCAAAACGAACTCCCTTTCTTAAAAGCTGCTAGGAAAGGTCCGCGTCTGTTTACTGGGGAATCTCCGGGCTCAAAAGGACCTTCCTTTCCATCGCCACCTAACCCCAAATATTAGTGTCGTTTACAGAGGTGTCCTGTTTATATAAACAGTCCTCCCCACTGCAAACACTGCTTGCTTTCAAACCGTCCCTGTCTATAGGATGCTAAGTACCTGAATTAGTCAAGTGCTTAAGCCCTAATGGGAGTAGGTGTAACCCCCCTCTCCTGCCACCCCCATGAGAGAATAACCCGTTACCTCCCAAAGACAGCAGGAAACAGGCTTCATCATTACATATTCTGTCTGATTAGCCAAAAGTGGGGATAGATAATGGTAATTGTTAGCAGTGAATAACATCTTGGGTGGCATGTGGATGACCAACAACCACCCCCCTCCATCCGCCACCAAAGCCACCAGCGTCCCTTCTATCCGCAGACAAAGTGAATCCTCTGAGGACATCCGCAGAGCCTGCCGAGAGCCCCCGTCCCTCTTCTCCCTCTTTATTTTCTCCCCTCTCCCCTCTTTCTTTAAACCTGGAAGGAATTTAAGTCGTTATTTGTTTTATTTCCCTGGGCTTTTTGCAGTGCTACCTCCAATTCTCCCTCATGTTATTGGCACGTTTCCTACCCTCAACGGGGCATTTTTCACACTTCGGCTGAGCTCTCGGCGAGGAAGGCTGGCGGATGTGTGCATTGAGGAATGGGATCTCTGGGTTGGTTTGGGGTTTTTTTGGCCTCTCCTGGGCATGGTAGATGAAAGGTGCACCTTTCTCTCAGGAAGGGTAGTGGCGGGAGCTTGGCACACTCGGTCATTAAGCAAGAGTCGGGACGTGGAGTAAGGTAGATCTTTTTTTTAACATCATTTCATGTGGTACTGACCCAGGGAATATCCCATCGGGCGAGATGTGTGAGTTACTCAAACGGTTCCAGCTGGGAGGAGGGAGAAAAGATCAAACACTGCGTGCCCATCTACCCGCGCGTCTCCCGTCCCTGCCGACCGCCGTTTCCATCTCCCAAAAGTGGCAGCAAACGATCCCGGAGACCGGCGCCCCCCGGGAGGCGGGTGCCGACACTGGCTCAGCACGGTCCGGGGACACCAGACGGCAGCTGCCGGGGACAAGCGCCTCCTCGCAGCCTTCGCCTCCTCGAAGCCTTACAACGGGTGTCCCCATCCCCCGCGAAGCTGCGGTCGGTCTTTGCGAGGACTTACAGGAAAATACGATACAGAAACATGCAGCCCGGTGTGGCGTTCAAATTCAAACCCGCAATGACAGGGCTCGGTCCCCAGCCGCAGGGCAGGGGCAGAAGTGACCGATGGGGGCGATGTTCACGCGTGTCCCGCAGCGTGGGTCTAGCCGTGAGTCCGGAGGGGGAAGAGGAGGGACACGCCGCAGAGGCCTTCCCCAGAGCTTCCCGCCGGCTTCGCGCGAGGGACCCAGCACCCAGCTAGAAAACCAGTGGGAGGCGAGTCCAGCTGGATGGAGCAAAGTCTGGAGGGCAGGAGGCACCCAACAAATCAGCCCTCCTTTGAATGCGGGTCGAGGCTCTCACAGCTCATCCCCGACAGGGAGACGGCGCGAAACCCTGCACTGAGCGCCTCGAAACAGGAACCCAGATAACACGCGGAGATACTTTTCTCTCCGGCCGCTTTGTCGGTTCGATCTCCCTGTCCAAACAGGCGTCTATAAGCTATTGTGTATAGATTATATTTATCCAGCCCCTCTCTCGCACCCCAGACCCGCTGCCCGCCTGCCCCCGGCCGCTACCTCCCCTCCCCGCCTTGCTCTGTGTGTCGCTTCGGGGAGCAGTTACGCTTCTCGGGGAAAATGTCAGTAGAGCAATAGCGACAAGGGAGAGGTGAGATTTATTTCGGCGAGATTTGTGGGCGAGATGAACGGGGCACAAGGCTCCATTTGGCCAACTTCCCGCATATTTCTTCGGGACTCGACAGGCTCCATATAAACGATTCCCAGGCCGTGATTACTGCAGCCACCTATCAAGCGTGCCTGGTGACAGTAGTTATCTCCTGGCTCCGAGCACAGCCTCACAGCCATCCTGGGTGGTCGGAGCGAGGGGAGCACAAATACATGCCAACTGCTAGGCCGTGAACAAAAGGGAAATGTAGCCCTATGTCCCGGACCTGTTGGAAGCATTTGTTCCAGTCAAGATTTTGCATTTGTTCAGATCTGGAATAATAGGTGATTGACGCCTTCCCACAATGTGCTTTAACTCTCCGGGATAAATCGGAGCTTGTTCCTTGTTGTCATGGTTTTCAATAGGGTTCAATGGGATTGAACCACTATCGACTCTGCTTTACGTCTCCGGCAGCCCCGTCCATACAAATTTATTAGTTACGTCTTTTTAAATGAGATTAAATTGAAACAACGTGTCCGTCCTCGGCGGAGTGGCTACTCCCGCGGCCGCCCCTGTGTTCCCTCCGGCTCCGACTGCCCGTGTCACCGCCGGGGCAACCCATGGCTGGCGGGGAGGGGCGAAGTTGGCGCCGGCCCGGCCCCCCCGCCGGCCAGGTACGGCCACGCTCACCTGCCCCGGCCCGGTCGGCAGCGCCGCCACTGCCCCGCGCTCCCGAGCATCCTGGGTATAAAAGGCTACCGAGAAGTGCTTATTAATATCTTGACCCCGCAGGCAAATATTTACTGGATGCCTACGCTGGAGCGGAGTTTCGGGGGGGTCAACTAGAAAAGGGAAGGGGGCTGGGGTTCAGAGCTCCACAAACTTACACAGTATCCGAGGTGGCTCTTAAGAGGAGTTTGCCAAGGACATTCTAAAGAAAGTACAAAAACTTTGCAAGGAAAAAAAGTCAGGATGAGAGAAAGAGAGTCTACTTCAGTGACCTCTCTTAGCCTTTTAATCTATTTAACATCCTAAGCCCGCACTGATGTGTAGAAATAAGTAAATGGTACTCTTCTAGCCTTAAGAGCTCTTCAGCATCAAATATTTGCACTTACTCTTAGAGTTTTTCTCAAAT
Source organism: Oxyruncus cristatus (assembly GCA_013399855.1). Taxonomy (NCBI): domain Eukaryota; kingdom Metazoa; phylum Chordata; class Aves; order Passeriformes; family Cotingidae; genus Oxyruncus; species Oxyruncus cristatus. The sequence continues at coordinate 628,095 of VXAY01003146.1, read as the reverse complement.
AGCGCAAGACACAGTCCACTTGGACGAGCTGAGCTGTCTAAATATACCTACACATTGTTATCTGCGGGAAATGGTTTGCTTCAAAGGGAGAACGTAATAACCTGAAATGTTTCATCTCGTTTTGCTTGCGACCGACGTGGATACTTTTCAGCTCTGGCTGCCCAGCCTCCTTTCGTGGTTTGCCGGTTCAGGCTTCATCCTCTCCACCACACTTCTGCGTGGGGCCGCGGGGGCACTCTGCCACCCGGGACCCTGTACCCGCGGTTCCCCTGGGGGCGGCATCCTTTGACCGAGGGGTGGATTTGCCGCTCACCCCTCTGCACAGGCCGCTACGACGTGGTGTCCCCGGCATCCCACCGATAGCCACCTCTTCCCTGAATGCATCCACGGGGACGAAACGGGGCAGGCATTCTCCAGGGATGCTAAAAGTAAGCGGCAGCTCTCACGCGTGTGCTCCACCCGCTGGTGCGGTGGGGAGCTATAGCAACCTGCCTCTGTGGGCTCACGGGGTGAGACCATGTTGGCCTCGGTGGACCTGAAGCGTATGGTTGCACGTTCCCGACCACCTCGTCCCTCTAGATAAATCCATAGAAACAATTCGGCTTCTCTGCCCGCTTAAATGAATTTTCAAATTTTCAAACGTGTAAAGGAAAAAATAATTTAAAGAATCTCTGCTTGTTTGCACACAGCGTACAACGCGCTTTCCAGCTCACTCCCCGGCGACCGTGCTTGCTTGCAGCTCATGTGAAATGGGGTAGGAAAGTGAGGATCCCGGGAATTCAGTGTCCCCGTAGCCGCTGAAGCCGGGAGAAGTGGGGACGCGGTGGCTGTGGCCCTCTGCATGGATGCTCAGCCGCCACCGCTCCATCACCCGCGGCCGCCCGTGGAGGGAACTCTGCAGTGGGGCCGGGCTGCGGGCATCGCGACGAGCCGGGGTCTCACTGAGGGACCGCAAAGTTCGTGCACGAGAGGCGGCCAGTCCCCTTTGAGGATATCCCGTCCCCTCAGGGGTCCCGCCGCGCAGTTGCCCGGCACCTCTCCTCACCGCTGTAAAAACAGCCCCCGCTGTAAAAACACCTCCGACCACCTGAGATAATAGTGGCCTTTTTCCTCTTCCCGCCCCTTCCCTATTTGAATGGGTTCATTTATTATGCTCAGTGGAGGATTGCAAAGCAGCTTGACCAAATCGATGTATGTGAGACACAGAAATGGAGAATTTTCCCAAAACAGTTGATCGCCCCTACAGTTCGAGAGAGGAGGAGAGAAAGAAGAAAAAAAAAAATATTGTCAGTACAGCGGCTGTCTGGCTCTGATTGGTGTAGTCCCGAATTTAAGGAGGAATTAATGTATTGTTAAGCAGGCAAGAGTCCACCTTATATATAAATATAAAGGATTCTTTACTTAATTTTTTTCCCAATAATGAATATTTCCAGAAGTTTACACCCTTTTGCTTCATCATCTGAACATAGTATCTTTCCCTCTCAACCACAAAACACTTTAGACTTCGAACTGTACTGTAAGCTCTTCCTTGTCTTTTGCTTTGTAATTGATATTCATTATGATGCATTTCCTATTTGGAGCAATACTGTGGAAGGCATGGAATATTCCTCATAGGAAACATTGGTTTCTCTATATTTCTGTATGTTGTATTTTTGTCTCTTTCCCCATAGAGTAATGTAATTTGCTTTGCTCATTTCCTAATGCATCCTATTACCTTCACCTACTGCAGCTCCTTTATTTCTTTTTTCTTTTTTTTTTTTTTTTTTTTTTTTTTTTTTTTCCACGACTATTCCTTATTCTAAGTACCTACACACATCAACTTTAACCTATTAAATGAACAAACTTAAACTAAACTTCTTTCTTTTGTAGGCAGTTTTGAAGATTATTATTCTCTGGTGCACTAACTCACATCCCATCCAAATCATGATTCCCTCTGCTATCACTTTTATTTTGGTTTGGATTTTTTTCAGAGCTCATTGATTAAAAATAAATACTAATTATTAAATCTGATTTGTATAAAGCATGCTATCCAAGGCTTACACTTTCTCTGAAACCCTCCGTTTTCTATTCTGCATTTAAACAAGAGACTTCACTCCTTGAAACAGGAATCCCCCACAACAAGGGAGGATTCTGGATTGGGTTTTTCACTTGGTCTGTGTGATAATCCTGGAGGTGTTATTTTGCAAATTGACTAAAAGCGAAGCAGCAAGGGAGAAGATTTCCTTGCCCTCTAAGTCTGTTTGGGACTAGCTTGTGCAGAGCCAAACTGGTGTGGCCATGAGGAGGGCTGCCCAGTTGCCTGGGCTTTCCTTCCCTTGGGCTCCTTGGAGCTCCACTCTCAGGAAAGACTGAGGGGATGGGACTTTTGCTTCCCACAGGGGTTACTTGGCTCATGAAACTGCAACAGTCGCTCTGTTAAGAGCTGGCTGGAGTACAAGCTCTGTACCTACTGTCACTGCAATACTACTCGCCTTCTTGCACTCTCAGCTTTCATGGGATGTATAGAGGGGCGGGAGCAGGTTCCAGCCAAGGGGCAAAGCATGCCTAAGACAAGGTGTGATGTTGGGTCCAGATTCAGCTGCTGTATCTGGAGTGTGTAACCTCTTCCTCCCCCCATATAAGACACTTGTGCAAGATGCTCAGGCTCTGGGGTGAAGGTTTTACCTCTTGAGCCCAGAGGACAGCCAGTAGCACCAATGACCTTGAAAGGGGCTGCTTTCAGGCAGAGGCAATTACCCTGGCCCAGATACATCTAGTGTTTAGGCATCTAATCACCCTTTACTTCAGTGGGAATTAAGTGCCTAAAGACCCTTGATAGTCTGACCCCAAAACGGAAGTAGGTCGTGGTAGGAAAATGGGGTGAATAGTAAGACAAAAGTAAAGTCCTTAAGCAGCTGTTGAGAAACTGCAGTAGAGGACATGAGTTTCTCTGAGGGAAGCTGTTCTGTTGACCAACACCGTTAACAGACCTTCACAGAGACAAAAGGCATTTTGTTCTTTGGACACTTTACAAGGGTATATTTTTGATTTTAATGTGTAATTCTTTGTCCTGCACTGTAAGATATCAATTACATTTTTAAGTAGTCATAAGTAGTCATTAAGTCTTGATGAATATCCTCTATTAGTTGAATTCTATTGAATTATTAGAATAAAATTGGCAGCCAAAATTGCAGACTTTTAAAAGGTCCTTTTATTATTTTCATAAGGTTTTATTTTCTTCCTCCGTGACCTACCAAGTCACCAAAAGGCAGCAGTGCTTTGGCTAGGTACGCACTGACGGACTGGCCATCACATACACTGACTTGTGAGCAGGCTGATGCCAAGTCAAGAATGTGTTTTTCGTTAGTGAGCCAATAAGTTGGGCTTTTCCTCAAGCCTCTACGTTTCTTAAACCTCCTGTGACAATAATAGGTTTTGAGACTTTTGACTATCAAATTTGGTTGAGGTTTGTTTTTTTTTTTTTCTTTCCAGATGTCAGGCAGAAAATAAGATAATCTTGCACTTTGTGAAATCAGGCTAAACAGCACTTGTAGCTCTCAACTGAAAGAGTTACGGGAAAGGTGTCTCATGGCCATTTCCAGAACTGAAAGATTTATTCCTGATGCTGCGGGTAAAAAGATATGAACACAGAAAGTCAATTCTAAAATTGTGGATTCTTACCACTCTCAGGCTGAATTTTCCTTTTATTTACATGCTGTTGACTACAGCAGCCTTTAAAATATTGAGTAAAGTAACTCAGCTGACTTCAAGAGCATTCAAATGGGTGAAGCCATGGTGGCTTGGGCATGCCACACAGTAAGTGAGACAGAGGTTTTGTCTGTACAAGTTACCATGAGAGAGAAAGAGTTACTTCCAGTCCGCAGCAATAAAATTGACTTTTATTTTTGACTGTACAAAGCCCAGATCCAAATGTCTCCATTTCCCATGTAATTAAAAGTATGAATCTGATTTTTTCAGCTTTCTTCTAACTCAACACTTAGTTGCTTTTTTGTTCCTGCATATGTATATTGCAAAGAGGGTTGTTCCAGGTTTGCACAGCAAGAAGCTGGTTTATTTGCATACAAAACAAATTTCACACCTATAACTTTATATATTTTATGTATATACCCACTTTTGATACTTTTTGTTTAACATAATATTGGTCTTTAAACCTCACAGTAGATGTTTCATCTTCTTTTCTTCCTCAGTGTCTGTCTCCATAGCTGTCTTGGTTTCTTCTCTTCTCTCAACCCCTGATTTAGGTCTTTTTGCCCTTATTTTTCCCTCTCCACAGTTTATGTTTTAAGCTTATTTGCAGTCATTTTCTGACAGTAACATGAAGTGCTGAATATACTTTACTATCAGAGGTTGCATTAAGAATCTAGGAGAACTTGTGGTAATTTCTGTTGCAGTTTCTTAAATGTCATTAATGATTTTCCTGGCTTGTATCAGAAACAGTGTGGTCAGCAGAGCTACGGAAGCAATTCTCCCACTGTACTTGGCACTGGTGAGTCCACACCTCGAATTCTATGTTCGGTTTTGGGCCCCTCCCTACACAAGAAGGACATTGAGGTGCTGGAGCATGTCCAGAGAAGGGCAGTGAAGCTGGTGAACGTTCTGGGGCACAAGTCTTATGAGGAGCGGCTGAGGGAACTGATAATCTTATCACTCTCTACAACTACCTGAAAGGTATTAACTAACAGCTTCCAAAATGTGACTGCTGGAGCTCCCATAAAAAAACCAGGAGCAATTTCTCACGAAGATTTCAGCCAGGCATTAATACTGTTAAAAAAAAGAAAGTGTAAATTTTACTTATCAGCAGCAATTAACAAAATAGGTAAATCCAATTTACATTTACACCACTTCAGTCCCACTTGTCATCACGCTCCTCTCCCAGCGTGACTTCATGGCAGCGCTCCACTGCTAGGCACACAACCTGCTGCCTTGTGAGAAGTTAATCTTTATGAATACTCACAGAAATACTTTTCGGGGTTTTTTTGACCTTGAGTGGACTTGCCTGGTGATTCAGGCTTATGTACTCCCCTTGAGGTTACTGGAGAGCAGTGTGAATCCCTGCAGATGCAGAAGCAGAGCAGTCTGAGTCTGCCTAATGTCCTACAAAAATAGCTAGCAAATTCCCTAGCAGGCTTGTCAGAGAAGGAGCCAGCTAAGGCATCAGACAAACCCTGAACACATAGGTTCAGTGAAAAAGGGAGCACAGAAAGCCAAGGGGCTGAAAGAACACACAATAACTAATAGTGAATAAATGACTGCTGATCCTCCTCATCTCTCCCCTCCTTTTCAAGCTGATCCGAGAGTAAGGTTGTACCTAATCTGTTTTCTTTAGGAGTATGCAGTCGGCTCCACACATACAATTTTAAACTCAACTCAATCATCTGCTGACTTCTCTGTTGACTGACTATGTGCTGACATCCTTCCTAAATTAAAATATTTGGAATCAATAACTCTGGGCATCTTGTTTATGATAATATCACAGACTTTTGCAGGTCAAACACTAACCACTTAAAATACCTACTGGTCTAGTTCTGTTAGAGCGGTTTCCTTTTGGAGACTGCAGCTAAGTGAGAGGTGTGACTGAAATTCTCAAAATCACGATATTCCCAAAATCAGATTTCAGAATATCCCTTCCTGCCTCTGGTCTTGGACATTGGATGAATGTACAAAAACATTTTCAAGATTTTCTCCCTCATATTGCAGTGCTTAAGACTACTGACAGGAAGGAAGAACAGTGGAGATCAATTTTAAAGCAAAACATTCCTGCCTGCCTGCTGCATCTAAATGGAATTTGTGGTGACTGAGGAATTTATGGTGCGTATTTCAAAGTTAGATATATTTGTCTTGTGACATCACTCTACTGCCATGACATTTTGTGGTATACCTTTAACAATGAGTAACCTTTGTATAATAGTTTACACATTATGGAATTTGTTACATCAGTGAAAAATAGCTTCTTTTACTGTTTCTGAAGCTGACACATTCCAATACTTTTTTTTCTCTTTTTTTCTCTTTTTTTTTTTTTTTAATTCTAATGTGTTTTCTTTCCCTATTCCTCATCCAGTCAGCAAAACCATCTTTTGATTAACAATACTGTTGAAATTCCAGCTCACATAATCATATGTATTATGCCCAACATCAAACACATTTACAGAACTTAGTAATGATTAATAATAATGTCTTTAGAAGGCTGACTTCTATGAATTCTGATCTGTTGCATTGATTTTGTAAGCATTTAAGATTAAACATTCAGCATAAGATTGCATGATCCATGTTTAATTTGATAAATATTTTATGTTTCTTTACAGCAGCTGCTGGTTTATTTTATGTATTTAATTAAAGAAGTGCTTTGTAAAGCTATTCTGTGCTCTGGTCCATAATAAATGTTTTCTTTAGATTAGGGAAAAGTTCAGCTGTGCTCACATACTTACATTATGCATGCTTTCTTGCTGTACCACAGGGGGGAATTACATTTGCAAACAGAAAATAAAAATAGAATGACAGAGGGGAAAAAGCAAACATTCTTTCTAGTGCATGTCTTGCAGACACATCTCAAAGCACTAGAGATAAATGACTGAAAAAACAGTGTTAGCAATGATTCATCAGAAATCACAATGATTAGCATCCAGCTAATGGCTGATGAGCCCAACTGTGTCGTGCATGTGGACTCTGACCACAGGGAAGGTGCCAGTGCTAGTACTGTCAGGAACCGGAGGGGCCACGTGCACAATGGCTGAAAGAGCGACCACCCAAAGTGACGCATTTCAGTATTGAAGATGCACAGAGACCTGTATCAGTTGACCTCAGCCTGTGACCAGCGGAGTAAAGAGTCACTAACTCAGAAAGGTAACTTGGGCTCTGCTTTTCAATGGCTTTGTAAATCAGCATAAGCACCTTATAATGAATGCAAAAACTTTCTCCGTAACCAAGTGCGACTGAAATGAGATAGGGAGGCTGGGGCATTCCTAGGAGCAAACCTCTAGCAGCACACAGAGCCCCAGCTGCTCTTTTTGTACAGTACTGTCTGAAACACCATGCAGCAAACAAGCCAGGCTGCTAGGCAATATTGCAGTGCTCAGTTTAAAAGAGTATGTCTGCACCTTCTGATTGCTTAGGTCACCAAAATCAGCAGCCTCAGAATCTGCCATCAGGAGTCTTGAAATGGAGGTGGAAAACCAGGGCAGAAGTCTCATTTTTACAGTGGCAGCTATACAGTGAGAAGATGCATTTTAACACCCATAAAATCAAATCTTAAGCTTCCCTGGACCTAGAAATAGTATTTTGTGCCACTGGGTGCTCCCAGGCAGCCTTTTTGCACTCTAAATAAGTGTTTGGCTTGGGATGCAGATAAAAGATACTGCTTCACTTAAACAACGTTACAGTTTATTGTGAGTTTTGGTCCTCAGAGGGTTTTGGTTTGTTTGGATGTGACAGCTGTGTTGCAGCTGCAGGCAAAATATTCTCTGTCTTTCTTTAGTGTCAACAGCAACATTTTTAGAAATTTCCTGTACTGCCTCATTTGGTTCTTTTATTCTTTCCAGCTTTTATTTTATGTAATTAATCTTTGTACACAGAGTGTTTAAATTTGTGTTCTTCCTGCTCATTTTTGATCCTCATACACTCTCTTTGGTGTTTCACTTGTGCAGTAACCACCACAGCAACTTTTCCTCTTCCAGATCCTCTTTCCCTTTTCATCTTCCAGAACCTCAGGATCTGGCTATAGAATTTGCCTATGACTAGCATATGAAATATGTGTTACATTTTGGGTACCACACCCAGTGAAGGGGGGCCTGGCTCAGTGCATTTTCAGATTTTTCTTCTGCATCTTTAATCCAATCATCTGAGTTACACTAACTATAAAACATAATAGTACAATACAGAATCAGAGCCTGGATTTTTAGTCCATTGTGAATATGTAACACTCACTATCATGAATAGCAGTTTGAGATATTCGCATTTATTCAAGGCATCTGTGCCAACTCAAACACATCTAAATCAATATTAATGAATAAGCCCTCAATACTCTTTTAAATAAACTTAGTGTCTTCACAACAAAACACACACACTCAGCAAAACAGTAAATCAGAAATAAAATACAGTTAAACCTATGAAAGCCAGTAAGTATTGAGATTTTTTTACATAAAGTCAGATTTGCAGTGTGTGTGTATCTCTATAGTCCCATTGACTCTGTGGAGCTATCCAGATTTAACCCGGTTAAGTTACTGGCTCTAGTTATTTTATTCCTTCCTTTATTGTCTTACCATTCCAGGCTTACAGAACAGACAGGAGAAATGGAAGCTTACAACGCTCAAAAACAAGCTGAAGTTTTGTAGTGCTGGTTAAGTGTTTAACTGCTCATCAAGGTTAACAATGTGTTTAGTGTGCACACATGAGGGAAATCCTAAACAAGTGAATTTACAGAAACAAGTCTTTGTTAGACTGAGAGTATAAAGGTCTTTAGCTACAAGGTAAAAGATAATAGTTTGAAAATATTGTTATAAAAATAAACCATAAATCTCCACAACCAGATTCAGATAATGTCATGGGAACAGGCTGTATGCCAAGAAACAACAGGGAAGGTAAGACCTAAGGCTGACTCCTCTGCATCCAGCAGCACTCCAGCATGGACTGTCCACTCCCAGCCCAGCTGCATGCCCAAGTTAGGCTCGTCTGGCCGGAAAATTTCATCATACAAATGGGAATAACAGAGAAGAGAATCAGGCAGCACAGCACCCAGACTCTACTGCATCTCAGAGGAAGGACTGCGCTAAACAGAGTTTTCATCCTCAGTTCAGAAAACTCTCTTGCTCCATTTTTCTTTTTTTTTTTTTATTCCCCCTTCTTCCATTCAGTCTTGTATATAACTATCCCATGGAATGACAACTGGCACACAGCATCAGGTTACAGCTTCTGTATTCTGCCGTAACACAGGTCTGTAAACTTTTGTTGAAAATCTGCCTCCTTTGTTCAATCCCACAGAGCTGCTTAAAGATATACTTGTTTTTAAACAGATATAAATAAACTTGAGCTGGCAAAGGATGAGTCTGTATTAGTATTTTGGGAAGCAAATGGGGAATAGCAACATCCTAAGGATGAAGTCTGGCCACAGCTCACAGGAGTTTACTTCCAGAGTGTATTGGCATTAGGTTATGCCCCTTCAACCAGTGGTAGGGAAAGTGCCAGGACTTCTGGTTTTTTCCTAATATATTTTTTGTCTTTCAAAATTACTTATCATCCATTTTCTCCTAGAAAGCAGTAAACAGCAAGTAAGCAGCATGGTTTCTGTGTCCCTGGGTTTGAACTTCTCTTCCTCTCCAGCTTATTTTCTGGGACATAATCTGATATATACTTTATCCTACCAAAAAGAAGAATCACTGTAATTAACATTTAACATCAGTATTAGAGGAGTTATACAGTTCAAAAATGTTATATTTACATCAGAAATCTCACTGTAATCTTTCTCAAGTAAATATTTTCAAGTCTTTTCAACATGGGCTTTTTTTCAAATATAATATGAAAAAAAACACGTTGCAATGTTGCCCCTAATAATGAGCTAAGTATAACCATATTGTAATAGACAACCTGCTTCTAAGATCCTTTTGAGAAATTATATCCTGCAAACACAAAAGCTAGAAATGGACCTTTTTTGAAAGCTGTTTCTTTTATGTTCATATGATGTCAGGACTTGGAGATTCAAAGGAAAAAATCAAATTATTATAAATCTGTGAGACTCACTGGCCCTACAATGGCCTCACCCCTTTGCTCTGGCAATACAAAATACATTTTGAGGGCATCTGCATTGTGTTTGTGTCCGCCTTAACATACTTTGATGTTTAGTGGCAGAGTGAGGCCCTTGGTTTAAATAACAACCTACGCTTCTATCCTGTACAGTAACACTGTATCACACCGCAGTCTTGAAGAATTAACATTGTTCAGTGGGCTCAAATTGAAAGGTAATGGAGAATGAGAAATATTGGCTGAGCCCTAAATGCCATGAGGAATACTGATTTTTAATGCAAATATATGGCTTCAGGAAGGAAAAAGTTGGCAGAGGTTTTCCTGCAACTTAGCCATTTCTGTTCAGAAAGATACAAAGACAAACTGAGCTGACAGGTGATTTTAAGGCCTTTAAAGCCATGTGTTGAGAAAAATATCAATCCTTGCTAAGTCTGCTGGCTTAAACCTACAGCAGCAGCACTAAATCCTTCAGGGAATTAAGTTCACTGGCAATTCTCTGATGCTCAGTCCCATTGCAGGTGGGATGAAGGAGATCAATCCAGTGTGACAGTGATTCCAAACTAAACAGTACATTTTTTAGATTTTCAGTAAAACTAGTGGACAGAAAGAATTCTTTCCACAATGTGTGGAGTATTAACGGCCCAGTGGCATGCTGGAGCCAGTAGCTTGTACGCCACTGAAAAATACTCTTTACTAGAAGTCAGTGAAAAGCTCAGAGAACTGACGCTTGTGGAAATGCATGTCAGTTTTTATGTACATGTTCTGTGTTTAGGTATTACATTGCCTTCTCTAGGGTAGGCCAACTGGCATAGACAGTATAAAAAATTATGTAGATGTTAGAGGCTCATACATGGGACAAGGAAGCTGCTGGGACCTGGACATGGAAGGAGAACAGTCTGTTTTCACCCTTCCTGCATTTCCTTCTTTGTAACAACCTAAAATATTTCATGCCAGCATAAAGACAACAACACAGAAAGGGAATCCTAGCAATACTTATTTTAAAAATGTCTTTCCTTCCCACACAAAGTCCTTTGAAATTGGCAAGTAAAAAGCTTTTGTCAACCATCCACTCCATTTATTTCTCTGGCTGTGCAATGTGGTCTCCCTCCTTGCATTCTTCTGCAGTTTGCTGCTGGTTCTTTGTTGTCTGAAGACTCACTAGGCTTCTAACATTTTGCCTAAATTGCTCAGTGAAAAAATATCAGAATATTTCATTTCATCAGCTTGAAGTACATCGCTTCTCTATGGTCGAAGCACTTCAATTCAGCTGTAGTATTTTGACTTCAGAAAAACAACGAATAGCCTAAACTGTAAGCACAGAGGTCCATGCAAAAAGATTGAAGTTTGCTGTGGGTGGCTTTTTGAAGTATTTTGTGTCATGAGCAATTTTGACCTTTTTATTCTGATTCTAAGCAAGAATATTTCTTTTAAGGGAAAAGGACTTTTCCCAAAAGTTTAAAATAGAAATAATAAATTTTGTTCTGTTCTAATAAAAATAGTTATTGTCCAACCACTGATTGCTCATACCAAAAATATGATTACTTCTCCCAGAATTTAGTCTTTTGATTATCATTGACCATATCATGATACATAGATTGACATGTTTCTGCAGAAGAGCTGTTCTTCATAGTCAATTTACCTTTGATTTTAAACATAATGGAAATTTGCTTTTGTCTTTAGCTGACTACACTCCTCTTCGGTTTAAAACATTAGGTTCTTACTCTTCCTCTCCCATCTCAGCTGGCCATAGGATTCCCAAACCACAGGAAGTCTCCCAGAGTGAAGAGAACGTTCTTTCCCTTTAGGTTTAGCCCTGTCACCATCATGTTGTCCACTCTCCATCATTCATCTCCGTGCCATGAGGCTGGTGCATGAGCCTGACAGGCCGCCTTTTCTCCCAAGCCCTATGTGGGACCATACAGAGGTAAGCTGGGTAATTCAGTAAGCTGTGAAGTCTGTGCCTGGTACCTGAAAGGTTTCTGTAATTATCAGGATAAATATAGATCTTGAGAGCATGTACAGAAGTCAAAGCCAGTCTCATTCAGTGATGTAACTTCTATTGCAGAAGGGTCTAGGGGTTGAAATCCAGTAATGTGAAATTATCTTCTAGCTGAATGGCGAGGCAACTCATATCATCCCAGTATTCCATAAACTACTTAAACTACTTCAGAACCAAAGCAGAGATTTAATTTGGTTTTGGTCCTCAAATGAGAAAAGCTGCACAGATGAATCATGCAGGCCACTAGCTTTGTCTTACACTTCAGAAAGGGCTGAACTTACATTCCCAATATCTTCTAGACTTTTCTCTATGGAAAAAAATTAAATTGCTCCAATAAGCAACTAGCAACTGAAGAGCACCTATTATCTGCAGCTCATTCAGAGGATGAAAAACCCTTTGCATGTGAGTGAAAAAGGGTGTGTGGTTTTCCTCAGCTGGTTCACTCTCTTCTAGTTTCATCATGACTCAATCGAACAAACTATACAAAATAATTTAAAACCTTAGCTTCAGTTACAGGTTCTATGGAATCAACAATAATTACACTAAATTGGACAACATTTATCTTTATTTGAAGTCTGTTTACCTCAAGTCACTTTTCATATCAAAAAAAAAGAATGTATATGATCAAAACACAGCAATTCTGAAGTAAATATGAGAGTACTTAGAAATGCCATAATTATTTTGTTTTCCAGGAAGAATTTTAGCAAGCCTAGGAAATCTTGCTGTTGTTAACCACAGTGTGCATTCTTGGCCTTTCAAAACCACAAAAGAAAATGTCAAAGGAATATTGTGAGTTTTTGCAGCTCAACAGTCATCTCATTCTCTGTAAGTGAGATTTTCAGCCTAACAGATTGGAATCAAGGGAGTCAGCGTAGCCAAAGGTCTGTCCCCATTTCTGCAAGGTAATTCATGACCCCTAAAAGAGTAATCAGCTAATTTGTCACATACACAGATTAAGGAGGGAAGTCTGTGTGTTGTGGACAAAAATCATTGCTTTAAAATGTTACTATGTCCAAAACCAGCCAAAGGTACTGCATAGGTGAGAGAACTACTAAATATGAAGAACTCACGGGAAAAATAATAAAAAGCTCCTTGGAGCTGCTCGTATCTTAATGAAATCAGTGTGAAGCTATACAACTCCCTCATTGATGTCAAAAGATCCAGCAGGAAAAAAAAATGTGAAGAGAGTCAACAAATGGACAGAGATATCCCAAAGAAGGAATTTTGAAATATTAACTCCAACTGACATATGTAGTATGTTAGCTTCACACTTACATGGGCAGAAAGCCCTCATTGCCAGCAAGTGGACCTTGTTCTGAACACAGAAAGGAAATGGTTGTTCATAGAATCATAGAATAGCGGGTTGGAAGGAGAACTCAAGCATCATTTTGTCCAACCTTTTTTGTCAAAAAGACAAGATGGCCCAGCACTCTGTCCACCTGGATATCAAAATTGTCCAATATACAATGACCATTGGAAATTATGGGAAAAAAAAAAAGGAAAAAGGAACAGCATTTTTTCTTTTTTACACAGGTATTGATTTTTTAAAATTTAAAGTTAAAGTTGATGGTATCTTTGCTGCAATTCAGTTCTATAAAATAGAACTGCAGAAGTTGATAATATTACATATATTTAGTAATACTGTATTTGTAAACTCACAAGGCTTAGAGACTGAGACTTAATTTTCTATCTTCCCATGTAAGATTTTGCTTAATGTAGAGGTGTATCAGCATAAAAAGAACTTGTTGTTGTACTTTCATGTGCAGTATAACTTTCCATGGTCCCAAGATGTTTTACATTGTATAATATCTATTTACTTGAAAATTTTATCTTGCAGGAGTTTCCAAATGCTAACTAAATTATACATAATCCACTTTCAGTGCCTGAACAGTAAAAAAAATGCAATTTTGATTTTTTTAAAAATATTTTTTTCTCTCAATATTTCAAGTTTTTATCCAGGACAGAAAAAAAGGTGAATTTTTTTTGCAGTATCTCCAGCTTCTCAAAATCTCTCTAGTTTTGGATATTGGTTGGTACCACCAGTTACGTGTGGTTCAGCTTGGATCTCAAGAAAATACAAGTTGGAAATGTTTCCCATGGTCAAAACAGGCCCCCAAAAATCTGCTAGTTCCACTGCCTGCTAAAGGAGGACCTCTTCTTCTGGGGGAATCCAGGTCCAAAATGTGGATGCTTGTGCTGTGCATCAGGGACTCCTTGGTCCTGTACTTCCAAGGTGGAGCAGCCAGTGCATACATGACCAGCCTGTGCGCAGTACATCCAGCACCCTGCAAATGTATCTGGCTTACTACATGTGCATAAGCCAACAGCACAGCAGAGGTGCACAGCATCTGCAGACACCTTATGTGTCTGTGCTGTTAAAGTACACATGTGAGTTGTCCAAGGCTTTTAAACCTCTGAGAACTCCAAGTGGCAACATTCCTTTTCCATCTGGAGAAGATTTATATACAATATCCATGCTAGCTGTCATACTGTTCCCTTGTCTATTGAATAACAGGCTGGAATGCAAGAGGAAGGCAAGAGGAATTATTTATATTCATTATTTTTGTTTATGTTCTGCATAAACCGAGTATTTTACATTACTGACACTCAGGATTTCTGCAGAACCACGGGACAGACATTCCCACAGGAGCAACACGCCCTCTGCTCACAATAACCCCGATTTTTATCTCAACATGTCACTCCCAGAGTGCCCATGAGGCAAGCAGTCACACAGTAAATGTGATGTCTTAACCTAATTTCTTGCCTTGTCCTTCAGGTCATGACAGGAGAGAATGTGAAGTCTTCAGGCCTTCATAGTGTCACAGTGAAGGAGGGCTCTGAAGACAGCACAGGAGCAGGTTATGTGGACAATCCATTGCCCCCTTGTTCAGCTCTGCCCTGTTTCACAGCCTGTGGTTGCTCTTTAAGCAGAACATCAAGAGATGCCAGAGAGTCCCCAGCTGGTACTAGAACAATGATGGTTAAAGGCTTCCCACAGGCCAGCGCCTCCAACTCCGGCAACAAAGATGTTTTCCAGGTGATTTAGTGACATTTACAGAGAATTTCACAGAAAAAAGCTGGCAGGGAAGATCCACCAGCGCTGCGCTTGCAGCGGTTGGCAGCGGTACACAGGTATCTACCCCCCTCTAGAGGTAACAGCCTGAAGCATCTGCTTCACGAGCAAAAGCTGATAGGAAGTTACTGCGGTAGTTCAGGCTCTCCTGGTTGCCACACAAGTAACATATTAAGGACTCAGGTTGTATTTCTTGCTGCAGAGGTTGAACGCTCACATCTCCGGTGTTTCCCATCTGTAGAAACCCTGTGCACCTGTCTAAATTTGGTACAACCCCACCACTGTTCCAGTGCAATTGTAAATTACAGAACTCTGCTCAGATGTAGAAAACCGTGAAAGGTAATAGGCAGCCGAGAAAACGGGTTCCTGACTCAGTGTTCACTGCATAGAAAAAAAAAATCCAGAACATATAGTAGGGGTTGAAAGTATTTTTTAATATTTTACCTTATTTGATTCAATCTAAACCATGTCTAAAGGGAATAATTGTATTTGGGGGTTTTGCATGTTAATCACAAGCCTACTAGGTTTTGTCAAACCCTTAAGAAAGGCAGCACATACATATATACATATATGTATATATATTTGGAGCCCCTGTGTCTGACCTGCTCTGAGCTCCACCCTTCCAAACAGAATCAGCATCTCAAAGGAACCCTGGACTGACACAAAAAACCTGCATGTATTACAATTACTATGCACAGACATGTCAGATTTACTTATGAAGATGTGGAAGCATGTTGCATGACTGTTTCAAACCCATCTGACTCACCTGATGATGGTGGGCTGGAAAATATTATAGGCACAAGAAACTGTAAGATTTATCATGATAAATCTTTTACCCCATCGTGTACCATCCTTTAAACATGTGGAATAATGCAAAAATCACACTACTGCATTAAAACTGATATGGCAAGAAGACACTACAGTCTTGAATTTAAGATTTGAGGTTTTATTTTGTCAGAAGGTTCCACTGCTGCAGCCCTTAAGTTCTCAGAAGTCCAGGTGAGCTTTGCTTTATATTCAGAGTACAATGAAAAGAAGTAAATAAGCACAGTTACAATGTTAATGCATGAAGTTAATTTGGATGATGCAGACGAGGATGTCATGGCTGGAAGGACAGAAAGGCTTTGAAAGAAGGTGTATCATTTATTAGCCATTTAATTCAGAGTTGGAATTAATGATCCTAATGGGTCCCTTTCAACTTAGAATATACTGTGATTCTGTGATCTGTAAATTTGATTCTCAAAGTACAAATATGCAATCACAAATGTACAAAAGTAGGCTTCATTTGAACATACTCTGGTACAAGTACTTCACTACATGTTGCCCTGATGATGCAGGAATTCATTTTGGATACGTAATCAAAATGTGTAGGTCTGTAAGCATGGGTCAGAGGGCTTTACCTTCCCTTTTCTCATGGTGGTCAGAAAGTTCAAGATGAGGTGGGAGAAGGTCCTGAATTTTTGGTATATGTGTTTTGGGGGTTTTTTTGTTTTGTTTTTGTTGTTGTTGTTGGTTTTGGGGTTTTGGTGGGGTTTTTTTGTGGTGTGTTTTTTTTTTTTTTTGCAAGGCCACGGAATTACAAATAATTGATCTTGGAAGGCACATGTGGAGATCACCTAGTCCAAACCCAGGCCAACTCCACCCCTCAAAGCAGGGTCAGCTACGGAAAATTTCCCAGGGACATGTCTATTTGGGATTTGGATATCTTGATTATGAAGAAACCACACTCTCTCCAGACAACCTGTTCCCATTTTTTTGCTACACTCAATCTCTTTTTCGTTATGTTTAAATGGAATTTCCTGCATTTCAACTGTTGCAATGTAAAGATGAAGCAGAGGATGCTAATGTTGCTTTTACCTCTACAAGACATTTGTGATGCAAACTACTGCAAGTAAGAAGGTGTATCCAGAGGATATCACATATCATCACATCTGTCTCTACTGTGCTAGCATAATGTTAAATATGTTAACTTAGTGGCCACTGTATATGTTTAGAGTCCTTCATGATGCTGTTTCCTCACAGGTTACCTGTAAATGCTGATGTCTGACTCTGTAAAATCCCTCTTATGCGGTAAATTGTGGTCATTATTAAATACAAGACATCACCTCTGGTAAGAGACCTCCTAACCCAAAGATTGCTCGAGATCTAGAGAGTATTCTTGGTACCTATTGTCACATGAGCTCTTTCTTCCCTTGTTTCTCCACGCACACCTATTTTGGGCCACTGCTGAAGAGATGATACTTTGGGGTGGTTGGACCTTTGGTCTAATGCAGAATTGTTCTTCCTTAAGGTATTACAAGCCTAGGAAATGTAGCACCACTGACTCAGTGTACTGTGAGACCAGGAAACCATGAATCCCCTTAAAACACAACTAGAATCAAGTGGTGAAGCAAGAGTCTGTCATGTTGTCATAGGTCAACTCCGAAGGAAGAAAAGAGCACATGCAAACATGGTGTTCCAGCCTGAGCAGTCTGAAGTAAGAGGTTTTCTGCAGTGGCTTTAGGAAAGCTGTGTTTGCAGAGTGCCTGTGTCACTGAGGTCATGGTTACAGACTCTAAATGATGTTAAATCACTATTAAATCTCAGCTTTCCTGAGGGATGTTAATTTTGCTGTTATGCTTCTGACTGGAATTTAATTCCTTGTTAATCTCTGGTTTTAAACACAGTGAGTCTTGTTTTATCAATGCTCTGCAGAAGAACCTCACTAGGTGAGCACCTAGTTCTTCCCTCCAAATTCCTGGTCTAAGATTCCCTAGGAGTCCAGGAAGGCTCCTAGACTTTGAATCACACTGGTTGTGGAAAAATGTGGACACTGACACAAATCCCAGAGAAAAGAGGAAAAAAAATCTCTCAATTAACTTCTGTAGGCTTGGTGAGTTCTCTGGGATTACTCATTCTGGCAAATACTGCATGCCTTCCTATCAGATTTCTGTGCTTTTATTTCAGAAAACTTCAGAACCCTGGGTAACAAGAGTGACTGCTATATCACCTATTAATAGGGAATTCTTGTTTTGATCAATGCTGTGCCAAATCTGTGACATTTATTGTGTACTCACCATTAAGAGAAATTTCAGCTAGACATGGGGCCAAATAATTCAGTGACTTTGTCAACATCTATTAGTCAAGTGATGGAAGATGAAACAAATTTGTTTTGATTAGGTCAATCTGAAGGAGTATTTCCATGCCTCATTGAGAAGTGTATTTCTTCCATAATAGAGAATAAATTGTTTGAGTCTTTTCCTAGAGCAATTTTCCAGAGAAGAGATTAAACTAGGTACAAGTTTATGGTTTGATTGGGGGTATGGAATGTCAGATTTGCCACAAAATTTGATTTTATATGCAGATGCTAGGGTAGGGCTTTCCAGAAAGAGAAGGAAAAGAAAAAATATTTTCTGCAAGTTACTTCAGAAAACATGTTACAAATGCACCTGCAGGCCTTCATTAATATGAATGACATATGAAAACATTCACACTTACACATATACCCACCATTAAGACTTTCTCACAAAAAGCTCAGTTCCAAAAGGAAAAACAAGAATTTTAATTGATTATGACTTGTGGTGCTAGTTTAGCCAAAGGCAGAGTTGTACTTGTTCAGGAAACAGATTGCACAAAACCACACTTTTCCCAAGCTGATCACATGTTCCAGTCAGGAAATTCACTTGGTTCTTGGCAAAAAATGCAGTGGTTTCTATGGATCTTCAGAGAAAGGCTAAGTCAAAAAGCAGTGATGTCCAGCTTATGCAGCGTCCTCTGTCAAAAATTTCTTCCTCATGGTCTCTTTTACAAATCATGTTCCACAAAATATCAAATAAATTTAAATATGTGTGTCTCTATTAAAAAAAAAAAACCCAAAACAAAAAACACCAAAACAACAAAAACAACCCAAACTTTGAAAAAAAGGAGTTAGAAAGCAAATTATTTTGTCTTACTAGTGTAAAACGGAAAAGTACTTTTAAAAGGTCAGATTACATTAAGTAGGAAAAGAAATATTTCTTACAAAAGAAATCTAATTGGAGTTTCCATCTAGATGAAACATGATTTGCAAAACCAAAATTCTGTTGCTAGGGGCCTGCCTTGTTTTGCAGACAGTCCTCCGCTTAGGGAAGACAATGCTCTTACACCATTTCTATGGTTCTCTGACCCCACTAGATTTTTATAAATAACATTTTACAGCTGTGTGAGTACAGCTGAGATTGATTGAAGCCAGTGGAAGCAGAGCAAACTTGTATTTCCACCATAGATTAGAATTTCAAAGCAAAATTCTTCTTTGTGTCCTTTTATAGTAGACTAGATCCTTATTGTAATTCAACTTTTGTTCTTTAGAACTGAGTCCATCATGGATGATCTGTCTGTAAATTCAAACCCTGTGAGATGCAGCTTAGACCTGGCTCCAGCCATATCCTATACATCTGCCTGGTTAAACAGGAAAACAGAGTGAGCTGGAACATAACATCCTTATTTTGCATGATGCATTCCTAGAGTACATGGTGACTAAAGAGTTATCTGTGCAGAGACACAAGAGTTTAATGAGTTTCAGATGGAAAGTGAATTTATTTTAGGTGTATTAACACTGTTATGTGAATAAAGTAGTTAAAATAGCCAATGCAAACACTGTGTGATGTTTTATAAATCTAGCTTGTAATTGTTAACATATGAAGCACACTTATTTTATTGCAACTTGAATAGCACAGTAAAAATTGGGTTCATGAAGGCATTATGCAATAATTAAGTGGGTTTTCTGTGAACTTAACCAATAAAAAAGTGCAGAAAGGACATGTCTGGAAGTTTCTCTGGTCACTAAAAGTTCAGAAGCTGGTGACACACAGGTGTTCTTGTGGTATCAGCCAGTGCCTGCTTGCAACAGGGAACTGTTTCAGTGTTAGACAGAAGTGTTTTAGACATAACCTTACACACTGCTACATGTAGTTATGGTGCTTCAGGCAAATTAGCGCAAACATTGCAAGTATCAGGCTTTGCCATAAAATACTAATATGACAAAGGGAATCTGTGGCATAAGCCCTCTTTGGTCACATTCTGTATATTTAAATATATTGTTTTCATCAAGAAATATCTCTTGGTTTGTTGGCCAAATATCTTACATAGGTGTTGGAAGCACTGAAATATAACAGAGTTAGAAGTGTCTGCATTGTTCCAAGCTTGGATATTTTTTAATTAAGAAGTAACTCACCTAACTAGTTCTGTAACTCTGTTAAGCCACTTAACCAAAGAGCAAATGATGGCTCTATAACTAAAAAAACCCTTAAAATAACTGTACCTGTGGGTGAGGAGCAGGTATGATATATTATACCACCTTACTCTTCTATGGATCTGCATGGTAAAGTAAACCACAACATAATTCTATTAGCAAATTAGTCATAAATGAGCTACCTTGTACTTGAAAATCTCCTCTCTCTAAGGCAGGGAAGAAGGCTGGAAGAATTTCCACCTCTTTGTTTGCTGATGAAGCCTTGCACATATCCGTGAGGGTGCTTTAACACCTAATACATCATCCCTTGCAGCTGGAGTGTGCTAAGAGCACTTGTACACTCCACTACAACAGCCCAGCTGATGGGATGCCAGTTGTTACTCAGTACTTTAATCTGTGCAACTACCTATATCCAAAGCTGGTCATAAATCTGACTTACGGTCTTTCATGCTTTTGAGAGACTAAAGAAAAGGAATCAAAAGCCTGTTTATCCTGACATTCACAGATGCACACAGTAAAGATCGTTCTCCAGAGGTGAAATTCGTTGGGCTCGACTTGTACCAGTTCATCACAGCTCTGCTATGCCACGTGCTGGGCTCATGATGGACTGTATTGGACCGTAAAGGTCAGAGGGTGGAAGGGGCTGCAGGGCTGTGCCACCATGGTGGGCCCCATGGCCAGTGGAGCGGGACCAACTGTTCAGGAAAAAAAAGGAGTGTAAGCTTTCTGAATGTTTCCAGAGAGAGGCAACAGAAACACAGGCCATTGATTCTCTTGGTCCTGTTGTGAAACTGTTCTGAATGCCTTATTTCTGTGATTCATTCTTTTACTAACTGCATGGGATTTATCAGGGCACCGCCTGACACATACTGGGTCTGCTCCTGATCTGGTTGCTCTGGGCATAATCTCAGCTATTGTCTGATTGTTAGTTAAGAAATGTGTATCAATAGCATAATTGCTGATCAAAACATGCTGTTGTGTTACACACCCATTCCTCCTACAGGAAGTGATGCAGCTAGTTTAAAAAGACTGTTTTCCAGAATGTCAAAGGCATTAACACATATAAGGATGGGAGTGTCTTGTGAAAAATCATCCCAGAGAAGATTTATATTAAATATTAGCTATGTAGAGCAGAACTTACAAAAGGCTGAAATTGTGTAAGTGCATTTCTGCCCACTTAAGCTCCTGTGTCCAGCAGCCCATACCACTTACTTTCATAACACCCCCACTCCATACCCTCCCAGCTGGTACCTGGCCCTGAAGGTACCCCTTGTACTTGCAATCTAAATCCCTGGCATCCCCACACTCCTCTTGCTAGGCATGTGAGGAGCAAATGAAATATTTTCTGTAATGAAGCAGCTCCCATGTAAGCATTATGGGATTCACGGAACAAGTCTCCTTTCATCTGTCTTGCCTGGCATCCCTGACTTCTTTCAGGGATGGGGAGGGTCTTAGGCAACTGAGCCCTGTTCCTAGGGCTGCCAGGCTCAGGGACCCCCCATTAGTACTGAACCTATTTTAAATACTTTTCAAAACCAACCCAGTTTGATGGTTTTGAAGCTATTCTTCATGTTGCTCATAAGCCATAGCTTTCAAAGCAAATGTGAAACATATTAGGTAAAACTTATCAAACTCTTCTGCTGTGACCTGTGAAACTTTCTCAGAGCTTGTATTTCACAGATTGCTGGTGTCAGAGCCAGAGAGGGGTCTCCACCGAGAAAAAACATAGAGCACCTGCTCCTCTTGTCATTGTTGGTTATGGGAAATAGAGGACTGCAAGGTTTTGCCCATCCTTGTCGGCACTTCCCACCATCCTCAGCAGCAGACCAGGGCAGCCAAGACTGCCTCTAGCTCAGCTTTGAAAAATTCCTTGGACAGAGAATCTGTAACCATTCTGAGTAATGACTTCCAGTACTGTGCTACTCTCCTATGAAAGAATTTTCAAATATGATCTGAATAAAAGAGGTACTTTTTCTTCTACTGAATAACTGAAAATATCTTCAAAAATGTGATCTCAGCCCAATGGGTTTGTAACATCTTTCAGGTTTTACTGTTTTGGGTTTTTTCCCCCCCAGAGTGGTCTAAGAAGTTCCTCCTGGATGATTTCTAGTAAGTATATGAGAATGGGGATTTATGAAGGCACTAAAGAATAATATGTGATAAGTCACATTTAAAATCACAGAATCATTTAGGTTGAAGCTCTAAGGTCATCGAGTCCTACCTTGGACCAAAAACCACCTTGTCAACTAGACCATGGCACCAAGTGCCACATCCAATAATTTCTTGAACATCTTCAAGGGTTGGTG
The DNA here is from genome assembly GCA_013399855.1 of Oxyruncus cristatus. Taxonomy (NCBI): domain Eukaryota; kingdom Metazoa; phylum Chordata; class Aves; order Passeriformes; family Cotingidae; genus Oxyruncus; species Oxyruncus cristatus. The sequence goes on along the minus strand of VXAY01003146.1, from coordinate 605,776 downwards.
ATTGTTGATTATTAAACATGTCCCAGGGCAGTCCATTCCAATGCTTAACAAACATTTCTATGAAGAAATTCTGCAGCTTGAGGCTATTGTCCTCTCATCCAGTTGCCTGGAAGAAGAGGCTAACACCCTGCTTGCTAGAACCTCCTTTCAGGTAGTTGTAGAGAGCAATAAGGTCTCTCCTGAGCATCCTTTTCTCTAGGTTAAACAACCCCAGCTCCCTCAACCAGGCCTCACGTGACTTACTCTCTAGACTCTTCACCACTTCTGTTGCCCTTCTCTTCACACTCTCCAGCACCTCAATGTCTTTCTTGTAGTGAGTGGCCCAGAAAAGGGCTGTACAGTACTGTAAGTGTAGTCTCACCAGTGTCAAATATAGAGGGACAATCACTTCACTGGTTGTGGTGTTCACACTATTTTTTTACCACACAAAAATGGTAAAAAATTCAGTTCAACTCTCTAACCTCACCTATTTGTTTTAGTAACGTTCTCTCTTCTTCATTCCTTTCTTCCTGTGAAGGTAGCTGAGATGTCCCCTTTGGTCCTTTCTATACCTCACCTCAGTAGGTATTGTATAAAACCTCTGGAGCTCCTGCCTCTGAAACTGCTTTCCAGTATTCCTCTGCTTCAACTTAATTCAACCTTGACTGTGAGTAAATATCTTCTCAGTTGTCATCACTTCCTAATTTCTCTTTTCTTCTGCATTTACTTACCGCTAAACTAGCAGTATCTGTTAACTCTGCAAAAGCATTTTGGGATGCAGTAAGTGTGAAAGCTGTGATTCCACACAGAATGATACCTTTGGGGTGATACGTTCTTGAAATTTCTGTCCTCAGTTTAGAAATATCAGAGAAGTCAGGCATAACCATTCTATTTCTAATGGAGGGCCACCTGCCATGTGAACCAGTCAGAAGAAATTCATCAGAGGTGCTTTTCATAGCTTTTTTCAATCAAAGGGAGGTAACATGAACCCATTTGGAGATGCTCTTGCAAAGTGCCTGGTGTAGCACATATTTTCCCTTCATGATTTACAAGTAACTACCAGTGATGCTGATGGAAATTACAGGTGTGTGCAGTTAAAGGAGAATATAGATCTGTACTGTGCAAATTGCTTCAGAAAACAAACTCAGTTTATGGACATGGATTGTGCAGAGCTGAGCACAGTATATTTCAAGTAATGTTCCCTGCATACCACGTAGTAAAGGGAAAAGGGGGCTGGGGAGAGAGGGGGAGCAGAGATCTGGATTTTATAACTACTTCTAATAACAACCATGGAGGATAAAACCTGTGGAGTTTTGACTAGCTTCAAAATCACTTCTCACCTCTGGATTTGAAATCTCCAGCCCAATTATTTGTTTACTCGATTGTGCTAAAGTCTTATTCTCCCTTCTTATTTGCTTGCTAGTAAAGAGCCAAAAAGAACAGCAGTCCAAAGGTAACTGCACAACTAAATCATTTCCAGATGATAAGTCACACTCTGATGGTGAAAGCAGACTTTACAGTTTCAGTGTGCCAGGTAATATATGGCAGTCATCCAGTTCCTATTAGGTTTTGGTAACAGTATATACACATACTGGGGAGGTTTTTTTTGAGCTGGGTAAGGGTTGGCTAATACCACATACATGCAATATTTAGCTTAATTTCAATCAGAAAATCTCTCGAAAGAAAAGACAAATCTAAAGCACCTATTATCCCTAACCCTCCACACACAGGAATCATATTAGCAATTTTTAATGTGTTATTACGTGTGCAACAGTTTGAATAACCAGCCTTAGGAGCATACAGTCTAAATATACTTGCTCTATATGCATTTTTGAGATGCCATCTTTATATACATGACCACTTCATGCCTTTCTGACAGGGTCCCTGACTCATTCACTGCTCAGGATGGATGTAATTCTTTTATTAAAAGGCCATTAGATATTTTGCTTTCTCCATGTGTTTAACACGTGGTCTAAATCCCTATTTACCACAGACCAGTCAATCTTGATCTTAAGAAAGAGTTTTTAGTTTAATTTGGGAGGTTTCCCATGATCTTGATGAATGTAGACTCTAAGCAGTTTGAAAATGTGTATTTATTTCAGATCACACCTATTATTACTATCCCCATTTTACAGCTGGAAAATAGAAGAACAGAAAAGTGCAGTGATTTTGGGTGCTCAGTGTAAGACTCCAGGACCTAATTTGTCAGGGTACTTATCATTATGTAATTTTTCAGATATTCAGAGCAGATCTCCCATTGAGTCCTACTTCAGTTTTGAAGAACTGCTCAGCCATTCTTCAAACCAGACCCTGGACTCTCAAGTCAGGTACCCATATAACTGGGAACATGCAAGTGACCATGTGTGCAAAATTTGGTGTAAGAACTTACTGACGTCATACAAGAGATATGTGGCACAAGCAGGGAGGGATGCATCCAGTCCCACAGACTGGCCTTCAACAGCTTTTAGCAAGACAGTCATCATTGCTTTCCCCAGTCCCTGAACAGTATTCAAAACACGTCCTTCCATCTGAAACAAATGAGTAGGTGGTTAAGCATCTCTCCTTTCATGGTACTGACTTATCTTGAGCAGGACCAGGACTGAACATAGGCTGACACATCCTCTGTGGGAAAAGAGTATGGTTTCCTCTATTTCCAGTGCATAGGTGTGAAAGGGGAAAAAACTGCCCAGACAACTTCAGCTCTGGCACTTTCTAACTTTGTGTATTTGCTTTGGCAGCTTGCAGAATTCTTTTAAGAGAGTGTTTGTAGGTAATTTCCTAGGTTCTTAATGAAGCAAAGTGGAAAAACAAAAATCCTATTATGTGGCATCATATTAACACCTCTATGCCTCATGCTTTTGGGGTTAGCTCTTACCTTCTCCATATGGACTTCTGTCCTCTGAGTTAACAGGGTAATTTGTAGCAATAATATGTTGCCAGCTTCTCTGCGGACCAGAGAACATCTTTTCTAAGGGCTGAGACTAAAGTAGTGCCATGACCCAGGGTCCTCATGCTCTGCCCTGCAGTCACCAGTGAAGGGGCTGTAGTCTGTTACAAATGCTTCCTCTTCTAGCTCTTACTCCCCTCTAACCATCTGTGTCCCAGTCCTGTTCCTTCCTCATCTCTGGCTCCTTCTTTCCAGCCACTGCTTTCTCTCTCAGCCAACTGCTGTTCCTGTCTCCCAGCCAGTCCCAACTGCTCATTCTTCCTCTTTGCCAGCCTCTTACCTGAAGGTACTGGTTTCTCCCATCTGGGTTTTAAGTCCAAATCCCTGTGGGTCCCCACATTTCACCTCCCAAATGCAGCCTCTTAGCTCCAGGTTTTTGACCATGTGTTAACTTTCAAAGCCTTATCCCTTGTTTCCTTGCCCAGTTCTCTCCAGTAATTTTTGACCCCTGGTCTGTATTTCTGCCTCATCATCCTCTTCAACTTTAGTCCTCCTGCAGCCACAGAGCGTCCCAAAAAGTGCTGAAGTAAACTACCTTCCACTGGGATAAAACCACCTGTTGTCATCCAGCATCTGTCATGTCATCCTCCTTACTGCAGTTTTTTAATTGCATCCCTTCAGGACTGTTCACCTACATCTATTATAAACAAGTGAAACATCATTTAACCTTATAGCTAGGCTACTCTTTCTGGAATTAGTCTGTCAGATCAATGTGACTCAACCCTATAGAAGCTAGCAATCAGTTTTTTAGGGAACATAACTTTCTCTGGCTGGATAAATGCATATGTATGTAGTGTTAACACGATGCTGCGATTCAGTGTTGTGTAGCCTTTCAGTGGGCTTTCAGCAGGGGTTTGCAGGAGAGGGCTGAGAGGTGGGGTCTCTGTCTGGATTTATTTTTCAGCTACCTCTGAAGAATGCAGAACTGACATTCCTGCAAGGGTCTGCAAATCCAGACGTTGCTGAAAAAAAAATAAATTGAAATAAGGGTGTGGGAAGAAAGTACTTACTACTGTTTATGGGGTTCGACTTTTAAAAGTAGCGTTTTAATGTTTGGGTACAGCAAAGCTTTTATCTTCAACACAAGAGGTAAGTAAATAAGTATATGTCACCTATTTACGTATATATCTATACTCAGAGACAGGTCCTCACTATGGGCCTTTTGCCCCATAATCTCTGTGCTTTCAAGCTTAGACCATCCGCCCTTGAAGTCAGGGGAACATTTGCACTTAACTGAGGAAGACCTTGATCATGCCTTTATGTCAGTCCTTCAGTTTTGTCTGTACTGAGCAATGGACAGGGTGAAATACTGGACATGAGTAAAATTTTATCTGTGTCGTTTTCCTGTCACAAGCACAGGGAGAGCCCAGGGACATGCTGATGTAATAATGCTCTATTTTAAAATGGCATCCTATGCGTGTAGCTCCTACCCTTTAAGTGCATGTACATTCATAAATAAAGTCAAATATGACCAAAAAAAAATGCTGACTAGTAACAAGGTAATTAGTCAACCAAATGTTCCAGAACTGTCATAAGCAAGAAGAAATAGTGATCTCAAGTTACTTCAGCTCACTGTCAATACCAACTTGGCGTGTGAGTACAAAGCTAAACTATTTCATACGCTCCACACATGAAAATGGAGATGGAAAATGATGAGCTCTTTATATGCCCCTCTCCAAATAAATTTGGAGAAGAGCTTAGGAGGTTAAGCAGGTCCCAAATGGTTTATGCTGCTGAAATAGCCTATTGATGCTTTATTTTTCCCTTTAGATTTTCCACTACATTAAACATTTTAAACTACCAAATATTTCTTTTTAAAGGGGAATGGAATGAAAAGATGTCTTACATGATTTATTACATATTCAGAGGGAAATACTCCCCTTGTAAATAGTTCTAAAAAAAATAGCATCATCGATTTAAATGTTGACAAGTTTAATATTAAAGGGTCATTCTGTACCAAAGGTCTTTAAAGAGATTTGCCATTCAAAGGAGTTGATTTCAGTGGGAACTGATTAAAGTAGAGCTTCTGCTTTCAGGTAGCTGATCTCTCTCTGGAGTTAATTTTGTGATTTCTGGTGCAACTTGCACCTAAATCTCATTTTGTGTGGGTCAAACTATTTCACTCCCTGTTTTATCCTGCAGGATCCCATGTTACAGTCACCCTCACACTGCAGGATGAAACCTAACCAAATGCGTACTGATTTTTGGGGACACATGGGTGTCACGGCACACAGGGGGTGACATTGGAAGTCTGAGCTCTGACAAGATTATATCTGGTGCTTACCTTGTCTTTGGCACACACTATTCCTGCTGAGGCTATCTCCTTGGGGGTTTGCAAACAAGAACAAAGCCCGATGAAATCACCTTATGAGTGTCCAGCACAGCCTTACAAAAGGTATTTCACCCTCACAGCCCAGTTTTCCTTTGGCAGTTCACACAGACAGTGAATGCCAGCCCTTCAAGAGGTGACTGTGGCTTCTGGCCACCTCCACACCTGGGCCAGCCCAGCAGCTTCCCCAAAGGGGAGCATTCCCCAAGCCATAGGGTGTTCAAGATTTAATACATCACAACCTGTAGAGCAGCTCTTATCATACGAGCAGGCTGGATTTCCACTGGAAAAAAAATCCACCTCTGCATTATTTTTAGTTTTATATTTTATTTATATATTTATGATTCTAAAGTTCGTGTTTATTTAGGGAATTTTTTTTACCATTAAACTCAGTGTTCTGGAAAAAAAATACTTCATTTAGAGAAAATATTCAGCCTGTTTTCTGTCTTTCTGTTATTACTCAATATGAAAAGGATATTGTAAGTGCGTATTCAGCTGAATATGTGGTTTGGCAGTGAGCAGCTGTTCAGCTGCCCTGCTTCTACCTCAGAATTTATTCGGGTCATAAACCAGACATATAAGCATTTGAGTTAAGATTTATAGTTACATTAACTGTATCGGAAGCTTTTTGTACTTAATATAAAACACACTCTAGGAGCTCAACATTGCTTTATTCCACAATACACTCAATATTAGACATGTTACCTCCTGTAATTACTGACATTAATAGCCTCAGGAATAATGGAAAGTGGGTTAAAAGCCGATGTGGTAGATGTAAATGGGACTTTATAGTACATGTCAGTTGGAAATATTGTATGAGTCATTAAATTTGTACTTAATATTTCTTTATTTGGTAATTAAGCAATAACACAACAAAACAATGTCCTCACTTTAGCACCACATAGGTCAGATTTTGCTGTAAAATTAACAAAGGGGTTGCCACAGAATTCAATTTATATTCCATGAAAGACTCAACTCAGTCCTGACAGAGCAGAAGTGAATCTCTTGCAGAAAATTTTTAGGAGAAAGAACGTGCCAGGATTTGTACAGCTCTTTCCAACACCTCCCAGTGACTCATGTATGGCTTTAACCAGCATTGCATAGGAGAATTTTCTTCTGGAAAGGAGGCTGAAGTCACCAGCCGTTCAGGCAGCAAATCTTACGTGTCTGTGGTCAAGTCACCTTACAGTTGCTGATTTAGAAATCTTATTTTTACCCCAAATCCCTGAAATTACAATTTTATAAGACATCTATTTTATAAGTTCCTCCTTCCTTCATTGTTCATTCAATTGCAAATTGAATTCTACTCTAAACCTTTGCAGAGAAGCAGCCCACTGTTCCTTCACAAGGGTCTTAAAAGACTGGGAAAGTACAAGACTGGGGTTTCTTTTGCAAATAGCATGTCTAGAATGGAGATACTGTCTGAAATGTTTAAGATGATGAATATACCCGTAATGCATATATTTCTCTACAGTCTTTTACATCTATGTATTGATTAAGCTAACATCCAAGTGCACACTGTAAACATATTAGTATTCAGATGATCCTTTTTTAGCTTGATATTAATAACATGTTCGGGTGAACAAAGAAAATAGAACCCATATTTACCTATAACCCTGTTCTATTTGGAGGCCCCAAGGCTTTTATGTTAATAATAAAAACACCAGTAAATCATCATCTCTTTGCTTTTTAAGCCTGACATATAGTCTTTGAAGCAATATTGCATTTATTTCTTCCAGACAGATGTGCAATTTGTGTTTTATTTGAAAGAAAACCTTAGCATTATAGAAGACACTTGGGCTGAAATAATAATACAAATACATTTTCCGTCACTGGGTAAAGCCTTCTCAGGAAAGACTCCAGTCTCCTCCTCTCTCTCTTCTACCCACGCCCCCCGTATTCCAGTGCCTTGCTAATACTCTTGCAACAGCTCGTTTGATACTGGTAAATTGGGTGAATCATTTCGCAGAGATCTTAATGTAGTCACTCGGAAAAGAGAACTAATATAGTAGGGGTAAGCAGGGTGACATCTAAGACCGCACCCCACATTTGCAAGGAACACATTGTAAGGAGAATGTTTAAATGCTACTTTCGAAGAAAGCTGCAATTTATTTCCTTAAAAACATACTCAAGGAGTCACATATGTGACCTTTTTCTACTTGTGCAAGAAACTTTATGTCTTTGTGTACATTGGAAATAGGCAAATGGGATGTTTAGTTTTTGTTCTCCTACATTTTTATTAGTGTAGCTTGGACCCCTAATATGGTGTAGAATTGAAAATTAACCACTTCACGAATTTTAACATTTCAGTTGTAGTTCCTATGACAGAGAAATGCAGAACAGTGCTGGTGGACAATTCACTGGACCTTCCAAGTCCCTTATGGTTGGTGAAGGTGACCCAGCAAGGGCTCCTGATGCTGACATCTGTGTAGGGTCAGCTACTCACACAGGTTCAGCTCACACAATAACCACCACAGCGGTTCACTCCAACAGCAGATTTTTTCCTTCACTCTTTGAATAGTATAGCAGGTGCCTTGAGGCTCTCAAACATTGGAAGATGTTGGTATGTGGCTTGCCAGGTTGTAGATACTGGCAGCTGTACTTTTAGCATGTGGTATTGCCACCCATCAGCCATGAGCCTTCATGATTTTACTGGCTGGGAAAAGTGATTACTGTTGCCAGAGGAAAAATTTCTATTAAGAAGTGGAAAGGAGTTATGGACCTTTACTCCTACACCTAGAAGCTGGCATGTTGCATTACTCACCTCAGGGGAACACAGCAGTCCAAGATGTAACAGGAGGGTGAGCTGTAGCTATCTTCTCCAAGGACATGTCCACAGAGACTTGCGGGCTTCCTGAAGGAATACGATGGTAAACTGCCTTCCAAAGGCAGTCTGCATTATTACTCACATTTCTTTTCCTGTGTTTTCCAACCTGGAGTAGGGTGAGTCTGTGCCATTTTCAGTACCTTGAAGGTACAGGTATGCTTTTCCTACAGATGAACAACTTCAGAACTCAGGTGATGTCACACTCCTACTCCTGACTCCCTGTAATATTATTGCTAATTGTTTCGACTGCAGCTGAAGCATCAGGTAGGATCTTGCCCACTTGTGCTCACTCTTGTACAAAACATATAGTAAGATCTAGAAACATTTAACAAAATACATACTGTGTTTGTGATATGGTAATTAGGTTACTACTGCCTTGGTAGCAGAATGAAATCTATAAAAATAACATACTTAGAAACCAAAGGATCACAGTAATTTGAGTCTATTTTACCTTCTGATCTATTTGAAAAGTCTTTATTAAAAAGATAAATGACAATGGCAAAAATGCTGCCTTGGGAGCAGTTCGGTGTATACTAATTGCAAATAGCTCTGCACGTTCATTATATATGATACAGCTCCTCCTAGTGAAACCCTGCAGAAACAGTTGAGGACTAATTTTCCTCCCTTCCAGTATTTCCACCACACTTGAACTGTAGTTACTTAAGGGATGGGAAAAAAAAAAAAAAAGGCTGTAGACAAAATGCTCACACAGCAGGAATCTAAAGTTAATGTCAGTCCCACTGAGAGGGAATACTTACCACTACACCAATTATCTAATCTATTAATGTTTCAGGAACAGATCCTAAAATATTGATAAATTAAAACATGGCTTAGATTTGACCCTGAAGACTTCCCCGCATCCTTGTCTGACTCTGAGTCTTGTCACTGCTAGTTCGTTGTATTACCTGTGATGGATGCAAAGCTCCAGTTGATGAACGGTTGTTCTTCCCTAACAATCAGGTACAAATCTGTTATGGAAATCCAGCTGGTTATTTCTAGACTTTCCTGAAACGACTCTCTAAACACAGCTGCCTTACAGTCATGGTAAACATTCTTCACAAAAGCCAGTTTGCTCTATAGGCCCCAAGGAATGTGGCAGCTGGATACCTGCTTAAGCCTGGGCTCAGATTCTGTTTCTACAGAAAAGCTGAAGTCTCCAATGGATGTTGGTAAACAAACCCTGGAGCCATTACTTGATAGGGATCATAAGCTGTTACTCAGCACCTTACAATATGGAGTTGGATGTGACCAAAATGGAAGACAACAAAAAATTAGAAGTATTTCAGAAATACCTGGAATGAATTACCGTGCACAGACCAGGCTGCTACTGAGGTGCTGTGCCCAGTTATTCAGCTGTTATATGTGGTCTGACTCGGCTTGCTGTGCACCAGGCTGAGGTACTCAAGCATTTGTAGCTGCTAATTAGGCACAAGACCTCTTCCACAATGTCCATATATGTCCAGACTTCACTAGATGAACAGAAGGAAGGGCAGGAGGGAGGGAGAGTGGGATGTTGAACCAAGAGCTGTAATCCATGCCTATTATCAAATATAGGGACTTTTTCTCTAGAAGATGAATTAATTTTAATGTTTGGTCTCTGAAAGCAGAGCTAGGTAGATTCATGTTAGAAGCAGCATACACAAAAGTCAGTGGTTACTAGACATTTTTATTTAAAAAGTGATTAGTTTTCCATTGCATGAAAGACTTCATGTCTTCCTGGAGTTTGATACTAGAAAAGATATATTACAGCTCGAGCTCTTGGAGCAAACACCACTTGGCAAAATTCAAAGTGGTGAGGAGCCAAATCCCTCTGAACTTGCTGCTGCTTCCTGGGATCTTATGTTTGCTTTTGTGATGAGGAGGCCTGTGAGACATTGGATTATTATCTTAATTATTGGCTCCGACCAATTTGAGTGTGTGTGGGGGGTGGGGGAGGGGGCAGGTCAAATTTCACAAAGGTGAGGTAGTGAGTGCCCTGCCACAATCCAGCCCCTTGGAGACTCCTTGGGCAGCCCTAGAGCAGCTGTCAGTCAATGGACACTGGGAACACTGCCCCACACAAGACCTCGGAACCCCTTATCCAGCCCCAGATTGGATGGCACACTGAAAGTCGGACCTGGCAGCAGCAGGGGGATGGAGCAGATAAAAGCAGAGATGTGGTCTCCCTGCCTTCAGACCCTGCCATCTTCTGGACTCCTGGTAGCTGGATCTACACTGGATCTAAGGCTGGTACCTATAATTCTCTCTTTTTCTCTCTTTCTTTACTTCTTCTTCTTCTCCTAATCTCCTTTCTTAATATTTTGGTTAGCATAAAACCAGGTGGGTTGGATTTTGCTAGGTTGTATGGGTTAGCATGTGCTAAGTCAATGCTTTGTGGAATGCTTTATTTGGTTAAATGTTGCCCTTTAAACTTTTGACAAGTTCCTTTATTTTCTAAAGTTTACCAATAAAAGTACCTCCCGAGAAAAGGTGTGTGGCACCATCTCCCTTGTACTATCTCAAGGTACAAAAGAACTGAAGGCTCTTAAAAAAAATTTTGGTTAAATGTTGCTGGAGCCTTGTATATTTTTAAGGTAAAACCCCTTTGATTAGCTCATAGCTCAGAGCCTGGAGTCTTACAACGCCATGTAGCAAGTGTTGGAAAGGACACAGGTAAAAAAGTTATTGTTCTTGATGTTGTAGGACCAATTTCTTCTTCATGACTAAGACTGAGTGAAACTCACTGCTGAATAAGATATTGTTTTGGTACATAATGGTGGAATTAAGCCCAGAAAGAAAATACCTGGAAACGTGGGCTTGACTGTGGAAGTGACAGGCACCACATGTGAGGCATGCCAGCACCAGGTAGCTTCTACACTGACTTGGCAGTCCAGGGAAGGCTGCATTCTGCCTGCAACTGGGCACAGCAGATCACCTCGGTGGCTTTAAGACACTAGTTTTCTGAGAGGTCTTGTTCTTTCCATATACAGTGATCAGCTTAAAGGGACTGTTGCCCCATAGATCAGTGGAAATGTTTTCAGCCTTGCATTCTCACGGGCAGACAAACATAATGACCTGAAGGAAGAGGAGGAATAATCAGAGAAGATTTCTTAGATGTTTCAAGAGGGATCAGGTGACTCACTGGATCTCAGAAACAACAGGACTTCCACAGGGACGGTAGGTTAAAAAGGGTCTTCAAGCACGGAGGCTATTGGCACAGAAGCCTTTGTTTGGTTGTGACTGATCTCATTCAAATACCATATTGATACTAGAGAAAGAGGAAAATTACGAAGTGTAATCCTGGGACTGGCAGACGGAAGGATGAAAAAAGAGAAATCAGCTGTCAGGGAGAGCTACACTGTTACTTTAAAGCATAGCGATCTTGTTTTTCCTGATCTTATGTTGCAGCAAATAAAGGAGTCATCATCACCACTATCAACACAGTATTTGCCTTCTTTCAAGCAGATGGCACCATATGCTGGATGACAAGATTTGAATCTGTCTTTTAATGTTTACTAGTTATTCTCAAAACTTGTGTGATTGACTCAAACATTAGATGTAAACACTGTACTTAGCCGTTTATAACCTTCACAGTCAGAGGGGAGATAGGGAAGGAGAGAGAGAGAGAGAGAGAGAGAGGTGGGGGAATAACCCTTTGGTATATTAATACTCTCTGAATTACAATGCCTGCAGCCTTGTAACCCAGCAAAAAGTCCCAGTCTCACTCTCTGTCTCTGCAACGTCCCATCCCAAATGCTGCAGATAAATTTAACCATGCAGAGGCCTGAAATACTTTCCAAAGGAAACAACCAATTTCTGTGACTGAAACAAAAGTGGAAAATTCCCAGCACAGTTAAGCTCAGAGACTTTCCTCCACCCCGACTGTTCACCAAGCAAGGGTTATTCTAAACACAGCAATTTGAGAGAGGCTGCTGAGCCACTTCTCAATTTTAAATGTGAAGCTGCACTTTAAGATGATGGCTAGCAGACAGAAAGGGAAATTCGACAGCTGTGGCTGCAGGAACAGTAGGGATCAGGCCTCACTGCGACCACCGCTTGATGATATGGGATCACCCTCCGTCCCAGCTCTGGGTTAGGCCTGGTGGGCCAAAGGCTGCAGCACCATGGTTTTAATGAGGCAGGCACACTGACTAATTCAAGGGACGGGAGAAGGAGCTTCCATTACCTGTCTGTTTTCCTTCTCCCGTAGGGGTGCATTCCCAAGACTTGAGAAAAAAAATCCACCGCAGCTAGGGGGAACACCTCTCCTCCGGGACGGACGGGGGACACCGAGGTCCGACCCTGAGCTCCTTTTGGACCCACACACGGGATGTTTTGGAGGGGCCGACTTCTCCCAGAGCCATCTCTGGTAAACAGGACGTGACGAGTATTGCTCCAAATCACTAATCACTCTTAATAACAACCTGGTAAGAGAATAAAACTAGGTTTCCCTAAGAAACAAAGATATGGTGCTCCTGCCTCTCCTCCCGGCAAATTCAGGCAGTCCCGAAGACCACGGGTGCGGGCAGAGCTATTTCTCTCGTTGGGTATTTCACCATGTCCATGAAAAGCGGGACCCTTTTTGCTATCGTGTACTGTGTAGAATTATTATAGAAATAGCACAATAGCCTCTCCAAGCAAACGATACCTTAGCAAACCGGCATAGCGGAGCTGCCCCTCCAGTCGATCCGCAGCGGGGGGGAAGCCGGGGAGCTCCCCGAAGCCGAGCCCGGCAGCCCCCGCCCACTCCTGCCCAGACTTCGGGCTCTTGCTGGGAGAAGTGTCAATCTCCAGACTCAAGAAATTATGTTTCTCTCTCCCCATATCCCTGTGGTGTCTACCTCCCACCCCTTTCCCACCTGGCTCCAAGATTCAAGGAGAGATGGAAAAAAAGAGAGGCAGAAGCGCCCGAGTTTGCTATGATTGCTTCTGACGCCAGAAGGGATTTAGGGATATTACCGGCAGCTTATTTAGAGAGTACAAAAGCACACCAAGAGCGAAATAAATGAGCAGGAAAAAACACGTTGGGTTTAAGCGCACAGTCGGGGAGCACGGGCGCGGGAGCCTCGGCAAAGGCTGCGCTGGTTATTCCACCGAATCTCCTGGGGAAGGAACCACGTCCCGCTCCCGGGAAACATCCCGATTCGTGTAAGACACAACTACACTGGAAACACACACAGCCGTACATATTTATACACACAAATACATATATATGCGCACACACAACTATTTATGGACAGTGGAATGGGAAAGAGCCGGCGCATTAACTTTTCTTACCGCCGGAAGAGGAAGCGGGGATATTTCTCGGCTCGGGAGCTCTCCCTGCTCCCCGGCAGCCGGGATCAGGGTTTTCCTTTCCCGCGGAACCTTGGCGGGGCATTACGCGCAGCATCCGCGGACCGCCGCACTCCCCGCGCCCAGGCGGTGCTGCCAAGGCCGAACGGGCCAGATGCCGCATTCCCCGCTGCTCCTTTCTTTCCGAAGGGTGCCCCAGCTGGAAGGGAGGGATACGGTGGGCAACCTAAGCTGTACCCAGTGTACAGCTTCCCTCTCAAAAAGTTGACTCCTCCAAAGTGATAAAATCCCGAGTGATTGCGGATTTTACCGCATTCACAGCAGATGTTGCTTCTCTGCGTCCCCTGCCTCCGGTTGCGGGCCACAAAAAGCACCAGTTGCGGCCCCCCAGGAGCCGCGTAGCCCCCGCTGGAGAGGGGCTGGGAGAAGGGAAAGCGGCGCTATGAAAGCGGGACAGAAGGGGCTGTCGAGGGCTGCTGGCCTGAGCCACGGTTGAGGAGAGGCTCACCCGGTGTTTTCCGCAGTTTTCGCCTTGAGCTGGCGTCGGGCGGGTGTTACCCGGGACAGGGAAGGTGGGGGGAGGGAGAGAGGGGGTGGGCAGAAAACGATGCCCTTGCGGGATAAAGGCCGTGGGATCCCTCGATATCACGGCAGGGGTCGGACTTCACCACACAGACGGGCGTTTGGAGCAAGTGCCATTCCCTGGCCTTTCGCGCCCACAGCCTGTAAAATCCTTTCCACAATGCCAATGAATTTGCACGTCCTAACAGCCTGATACTTTTCCCTTAGTCCAACGAATGAGCACTCGCATGCAGGTAACCAGATACATCTACCTAAAGAAGACAAATTTTAATGCACGCCTGTACATTCAAAGAAAGTACTAAACAAGCAACATGAGCACAAATTTTTTATCTGCCTTTTAATAAAAACATTCCTGAAAGTCAAACTAAAAAAAAAATAATATTTTTTATTATCTAAATCTGCACCATACTGACAATATAATTCTACCTCTTTAGCATTTTTTCTTGGAAGAGTATGCTGAATTTGTTTGTAAATGAGAAACTGTATTTTATGTGTATAAGCGCAGAAATACCGAAGGTAAAAGGCTCAGAAGTTCTGAACCTGAAAAAAAATCCACCATTTTTTTAAAAAGAAACTTTCAGTTATTAATATAGGAAGGTGGTCTTGATAGCATTTTGTATCTTCTACGGTTCTGCAGCTGTGCAAATATAAAATGATTGTAAGTTTTCAAAACCAATACATTAATAATTCAACTGCGGTTATTTTATTATTTAAAATTATTTTTTCCATTCAGAACATCGCTATTATTTGGTCTTGTAACTATATTTAATAGGAGTGGGATTTATAATAAATAAATGGGTTTTTTCTTTTGAAAAATTTCTCACAATTGACTAGTGGAATATATTGGTTAAAAACTACAAGCTAAATAGGACACCTTATTCAAATCCCATGGAAGCCCCCACCTTCATCCTAAATTCTGTGCATACGAAGAACAAACGAACCATTCAAATGTGCAGAATAACAGGATGATGTTTGGGGTTTTTTTCCCCTAAGTGACTTTCCATCTATTACGTCTTATTATAAGTAGAGGGTATATATACATAAGTGAAGAGAGAGATGGGTACTATGTGGTTCATTCCCTGATATCCAGAGACTAAGAGGCTGTTCACAAAAGTCTGGCTGATACAAGAGAGATGCTTGACAAAGATCTTCAGGTTTTGACAATGAACGGAAGCAGCTGAGATGAGTTTCCTAAAATGCTGAGCAGTTGCTGATGTCGTAGATACGGGCACGAATCGATGAACCTGTTCCCAAACCCACCTCGGCCACCTCACGCTGCCTCTGCCTAGTGACTAGCAGCAGGTCTTCGCAGCTAAAGCGTCACTCGCCTGAGTTGGGCCTTGGTTCCACGTCTTAATCCGGGAAGCCAGAGAGATTCAGTCAGCTGGCACTGCATTGCACTGCACTGACCTGACCTGGGAGGGAACTTCCGACTCGGCTTCCCACCGAGGGTACACATGATTTCAATGATTTAGGATAAGCGTCGACCATTGTCATGGAAGAGAAGCCCAGTACACGGGTGTGGGAAGTCGCCTGGCAGCATCTTCAGCCGGGCTATTACGGGGACCTTCGCAGCAGCTATACTTGGACCTCTTGCCAAGAAACTTTCTCTGAAGGCATCAGCATCACTCTCTTCCCCATTGTTTAGGTCTCATGCATAAAGGTCTCCTACAAGCAAAAGGAAAAACTCACACCTCCCACAGCCCTTAAGTTCCCCTGCCCCATTGCTGAACACCTACTGAGTATTGGGTGCTCGAGATGACTTAAAATGTTCCAAGAAAAAATGTCCCAAATGAGTATATCTCAGATCTCGTACCTGGAGAGGAGGAAAATCGTGAAGAGAAACACTGGTAAGGCCGGGGCAGCGGCGGGGGCATGCGATGAGCAGCAGGGCCTGTGACATGGAGCCAGGGCAAAGGGGACAAGGGATCGTCCCGATGTGCCGAGTTGCTGCCCTCTTCCGCATCCTCTGGGCTGCACGCGTCCCTCGGGGCTGGATAGGGGTCACGGCAGGGGGATCCCCTTGGCGAAACCTGCAAGCTCTGGGGCTGGGACACGAGCGCTCCTAGCTCCTGGAAAAGGGGTATGTGTGCAAAATCAGAGCAGGACGGGGAAGCCATAATACCCCTCATCCCACATCGCTCTGCATTATTCATTATAGCCGCTTTTGATAGGAAATCCACGGAGAAGCCACTCTGAAACGTCGTTTTCTGACTCCGCCAGAAGCCCGAGAGGAAAATGCCCTCTGCACCGAGAGACATCTGCCTCTTCCCGGGATCGGAATCCCGTTTTGGCGGCAGTGGCGAGGAGCAGCAATGTTCAACAGCCGTTCTTGTCCAAAGGAAAAAAAAGTAGATTTACAGCACAATTCTTCATTAAATTTTGCGGCGCCTCAACGTTGCAAATGCGTTGGGTGTGTTTTACCCTCAGTTGCAGAAGAGAACCGTTTTGCAAACGAAATCTGGACTGCCCCTTGCGAAACCGGCCCCCGAGTCCTGCCCGCTCGGGACCAGCGGCTGCTCGGCGGGAGCGGGGCTGTGCCGGCCAGGGGCTTCTGGAGGAAGAGCGACGGCGCGGGCAATACGGCACTTGTCTGGTTCGCAGCGACGGTGGGAAAATGACACCTTTATTTCCACGAGTGGTGTAAGAGAGCAGGGTTCGACCCCGCATCCGCCGTGTAAAAAACGACTGAGTTTCACAGCAGAAGCTTTGAGCCGGAGAGGCAGAAACTTTCGTTTACTTTATGCAAAGAAAACCCCGCAACTGACAGTGAACTCCATTCCCGGTAGAGTTTTTGATATTTCATGTCGCAAATAATTTTTTTCTCATGCATCAATAGTGTCACCGGCCCTCTAGGGTCAGTGCTGACGTCCCACTGGGGCCACGCACAAGGCGGGAGAGGATGGGGCAGGGAGAAAGGGCATCTCGAACCTCTCTCTCCCTCTCTTTTTTTCTTTTTCTTTTGTTTTTGTTTTTGTTTTGTTTTTTTTTTGTGTGTGTGTTTTTTTTTTGTTCCCGTTTCACTCTTTCAACGAAAGAAAACCCTCAGGGCGGGGACGACAGAGTTTTCTTCATGCAGTAAAACTTTAAAATGGTCACAAACCTAGCCAAACAAGCTTTCTCTTTCTTTCTCTCTTTCTCTCTCTCTTTCTCTCTTTCTCTCTCTCTTTCTCTCTTTCTCTCTCTCTCTTTCTCTCTTTCTCTCTCTCTTTCTTTTCTTTCTCTCTCTCTTTCTCTTTTTCTTTCTTTGTTTCCTTCTTTCTGTCTTTCTGTCTCAAACACGATCGCATTTCCCATCACGGAAAAAAAGAAAAGCACCTCCTCGTTTCATGACTATGTAATGCAGAGGGAGACGTGATTTTGAAGAAAAACGCCAACAGCCCATTTTCAACCTGGCCGGCTGAAGTAGGTCGTGTTAGCGACACATGACACCGATGTCCCCACCTGGAGACGAACCTCAGGTCATCTCAGAGATCCAGAGCAACAGGGCATTAACGAGTATAATGCATAGGATGAAGGTATCCGTATACACATTTTTGGACAAAGTGTTTATGCACAAGGAAAGCTACAGTAACTAAAAACCCTTAAAGAGAAAATATCGAAAGAAAGAAAAGACGCACCTCCAAACCTGGTCAGGAAGGATCGCCACCGCCCTTAAGTCCCGAAGACAAATATTTTGGGGTTCGCGTTTACCATGGGAAAGGATTAGTGGACACACATACAAGCAAAGAAACTTCCTCCCAGGAGGAACCACCTGCGAGAGCGCAGCCCGTTCCGCTGCTCACCGCTCCCCTCCCCAGCGCCGCCGAAACCTTTCGACCTCACTCCGTAGGACCGCACGGACGCAGCGAAAGAGAACCCCGCTGGCAGCCAAGGCCTCCTCCACCAAACAGGCGATGGAGGGGATAATTATTCTTCCACTGGAACACATGCATTATTAAAAATCGTCAGGCGAAGCAGAGCCACGAGGTGTGCAGGAGAGCACGCCAGAACCGCGCTTGGTTTATAGCTGCCTTTCCTTAAAACATGGCCAGGAGATAAAACGGCATTGATTTGAGTCGCCGTGCAGGCGAGTTCCTAAATTCACCGTGTCCTTGGGTATGCTGGGCTCCGCCGGCACAAGCGGTAGCTTGCAGCCGGCAATCCCCTCCCACGCACAGGGCATCACCAGCGACACCCCGAAACGCTGCTTGGTGTAAGCAGACGGTGCTGCTCCTCACCTTCGCTGGCAGCGCCTCCCAGGTCCCCGCGGGAAGGACTCCATCTCTCCCACTGCCGTGGCGCAGGGGAGCGAACCTGATTGAGTGTATGATCTTAAACGAAAGCCACGGAGAAAAACAACGCCTCCGAAGTCACACTTGCTGCTGTGCGTCCAGGAAGACGACAGAGCTACCAGGATTCTCTCAAACTCTTCAGGTTACTTGACAGCAGATCGAAAATACAATTATTCCTGTAGGTGGCACTGGTACTAGGTGTTGCAGAAGCGAAGGCAGAAATGGGGAAAATTGCCTAGAAATTCCCGATTGGTTCCTATAACTTAAGGCAGAACAATAGAGTTATTTTTTTCTTTTACTCTAAATTCATGGAACATATGACAAATGAAAACACGATTGTTTTATTAGAACAAAATATGCTTTTAAAATCTGGCCCTCTGTAGCTTTACGGCCTAGTCCATGAAAATTGTCTATTCTCTTACATATCATTAAACAAATCCTACTGCAAATAGAAATTAACTCAGCATCGCACATTCAAGTCAAATGCTTGCACCAGGAAAGCGCTAATGAGACACTGTCTGGCTTCCAGAGGGGTTGCTAAGAACAAGTGGCGGCAAAGTTATTAAACCTGTCCAAGCAACTAACACATCATTAAGATACCCCTTTCCTCCCCCCCCTCCCCTTCCTCCAGCCCTCCCAACCTTGATCTGAATATTCAAGCCAAGGTGGAAAGGGTATGACAGTGGCACCGATGCCGTGGGCCTGGTGGGACTCCCCTCCCCAGGAAGCAAGACTGGGGCAGCCCCGGGGCTCGGCAGCAGCGGAAGGCGCAGAGGGGTTTGACGGAGAAACTTGGTCCACGGGGACATCGTTAACCCGCGGCCTTTCTCCCGTTTTAGCACTACCGTTCATTTATTTCACCTGCTCATCCTCCTTCAGCGTGTTCCAGTGAAGTTCAGGCGCATGCCTTCACTGCAGAGGGTCTGTGCGGATCTGAGACGGCGGGTCACCCCGACAGGGTAGCCCGCCTGTCTGCCCCCTCCTTTCTCCTGGGAAGGGGCCAAATGCCGGAGGCACTCGCCACGGGTCACCTGAACTTCTACAGGCCTTGCCCTTTCTCCCACCATGCCGGTGGACGGCCCCTCGCGGTATCCTAGGGGCTGACAGCCCCGGCCGTGTCGGACGTCAGGTACCAGCCGGCTCCGAGCGGCGGGGAGACGCTGCCCGAGAACGGGCAGCTTGCCCTCCAGCCCAGCTGCCGACACAGTCTGACACTGAGTGGACATTTCCTAACCGCTGCAACTGAGATTCCCAGCTCCTGCACGCCAGCTTTGCAGGCGGTTGAGT
Organism: Oxyruncus cristatus; assembly: GCA_013399855.1. NCBI lineage: Eukaryota > Metazoa > Chordata > Aves > Passeriformes > Cotingidae > Oxyruncus > Oxyruncus cristatus. The sequence goes on along the minus strand of VXAY01003146.1, from coordinate 586,277 downwards.
ACCTATCCCCAAAGCAGGACACTCAAAAGCCTTGTGTCTTGATTTCGTGCTATGTTCTGTTTTCTTTAGTTCTTGGGTCTGTGACGGCCTAAGTGACACCAAGACACAACTGTATTTTGCCCGCCCCTGATTAATAAAGATGCGGGAAATGTTCATTGTATCTGATGAAACTTTGTTAAATAAAATTTCACCCCATTATATTTCATTTTTCGTTTGTCCTTGAAGTCAAATCAATTTCTAAAATCGAAAGGACACACTCGCACATGGCACTGCTCCCTCTCCACCTCTTAGCTTGTTTGAGAACGGGACAAGAGGAAAAAAATCTTTTGGAGAGTTTCAGGGTTATTTCCGTGTATGCTTGAATATTACATTTTTACTATATTTTTTATTATATTAAGTTGATATAAAAATATCCCCCCCCGGAATCACAAGTATTTCGTACATGAAGGCAGGCAGTTTATGCGAACACAAACTTATAAGCCTGTATTTTTTTGCGAGATAAATTAAGGCAGCGGGCAGTAATAAGAGACGCGGTATCTACCAATGACGAATTGGCAACGTGGCTCATTCTCAAAAAGCCCTTTTACCCCGAAGACGGTAGAACAAGTGGAAAACAAGGCCTGCCCCTGCAGAGAGGCGGGGCGCGGAGGTTGCCAAGCGGTTAGGTGGTTGGGGGGCGAGCAACCGTCCCTGTCTGCAGCCGCACGATGGCTGGAAAGGACATCTCCCTGTGAAACTCACCCCTCTCTCTCGCGCAAGCATTTGCCGGTGCATGTACTCTTGTCTCAGGCTACGCTAGAGGGGTCAGCACACTTGAGAGTTGGGGGTCAGGCCGGGTACTTTCAGGCTCCCCCTCGGAGGGGGAGCGGGAGCGACTAGGTCAGCCGGCACCACGACCGGCCTCGCACCCCTTCCCGCTCCTCAGGCACGGCGCCCTCGCTAACCTGCTGTGCTCAGCTATTTTGCGGCATAAGGAAATGCACATGGCAGCAAGTGATGCGTGAAGATCCCTTCATCCTGCGTTTGGTTCCTCGCAGAAAATGAGAGCGATCCTGGGAGGTTCTGTGGGATTTTATATGCCCGAGTGTAGGAATAGCTCTGTGCAAAATGAAAGCTCCGTTTCAAAGCTCCATGGGTTTCATCTCTCTCCGCATCACACAGCACCTTCCCTCCAAGATGGGTCATCTCCAGACATAACCCAAAGTTGTCGCTAGCCTTCCACCTGCCTCTGCCCGCTTATCCCTGCCTGCCTTTCAGAAGCGTCCAAAAGTTCCTCCGACACCCCCGCTGCGTTGCCCCCTCGCCCCTGCTCCAACTCCAAAGTTCTCTTTGCCCACCAAACTCTCCATCGCTTCCGTGGGTAGGGAGATTTCGCGGCTCTGCGCCGCATGGCAGGAGCTGGGGAGCGGGGAGGACAGGGAAGCTGCGATAGTCCCTCCGGCCGCCGCACCACGTCCGACCCCCGGACCCACACCTTCCCTAGGCCACCTCGAGAAACTCGGCCGCCTGACTGTACACATGGTGCGGGAGGCTTTTTTCTTTGGGAAGGATCAGGGGGGGCTTCTACTTCCAAAATGCGCTGCCATATTAATAGTCCACTCCCCTCGAGGAAGGACAGGGGTTTATCTTCCTTCC
>VXAY01003146.1:554051-575061 GCA_013399855.1 Oxyruncus cristatus | reverse complement strand
AAAGCTTTCAATATATAAGATTTAATCTTCATGATATATCAGTGTTCTATTGTCAATACCAGTCTTACCTTAATGTTTTGTTCAATCTGAAAGATCATCTGATAAATGTAATTTAAACATACTTGCTATTTAAAAATGGAGCAAATTTCTATTAATAAAATGAAATTCATTTATCAAAATACATTGTCCAGAGAGTTCAAAAGGGCAGACAAGCCATATTCAGAACCCTGCTCACTCAAAGAAGACACAGAGGAGATTCTCCCCAGCTCGTTCCCTGTAATAATGTGTGTAAACCTAATTTGCCTTTGGAAAGTTCTAATGTATAGACCAGTCAATTCATGTAGTATTCAGACTTGCTTTCCAGAGATTTAATTCAAATGTGCATTAATTGCTTTGTCTGTCACAAATTCACTAGGTTACTAATTTAGAATGTGTCCAGAAAAAAATAATTTAAAATAAGGATGGGACAATGTGACTTTTTTGCATTTTTGCCACATTCTTTTTTACCAAAATATTTGTTTCAGCCAATGCAAAGTGAAGTTTATGAACCAAATTCTTGCTGCACATAGCACTGACTTACTAGCTGTCCATGAGCTGAAGCGCAGCGAGTTTGGGTGACTGTGACAGTAAAGACTTTGATGTCCTTGGATCTCCGCATGGTCTCCTGCAATCTGTACTGTTTTGGATGTAAATAAATTAGCTGTGGACAGGAGAGAGCATTGGTTCAGTTGTGTGAACCTACCAAAGGGGTATCTGGAATAGTTATACAAAAATGGGGAAGCCTTAGTCACAATTTATATGCCAGAAGGACCACAGTGAAATAGGTTCTGTCTGTGTACTTCAGGGTAAATGCTATTTTCTTCATCTCCTTTGGGCAAAGCTCATTACAAAAGCTGGATCTTCAGGAGGCAGACATCAAATTTCCCCCAGAGAAGAGAAGTGACTGTTCTGTAATATTCCAGTTTTATGTCTTTATTACCAAAATCAGAGGTGCCTGCAACAGTAGAGCAGCAGGGAATCAAGTGTGCATGTTTATCTTAGGCTTTTCAATTTCACAACAGGAGCAGATGGAATGTGCTCTGAAGCACATTAAAAATGGATTTTGTGTGAGTGATAGGTAATTCTGCTGTTTCCAACAAATATCACCTACACATTTAAGCATCAGCAGCATTCAAATTTCACCCATCCATAGTTTGCAAATTGCTCCATAACTACTAGGTGAATGAAAGTCTTGTTCCACAGCCTTAGCCATGGAAGATAATATTTTGCTTCTCAAGAAATCCTCTGGAAAGTTGCTCTGCATGAGAAAGACTAGAAAAATTGGGACCAAAGAACTAGATCTTCTGTACTTCAAAAATATATTTATTTTATCCCTTCTTTCAAATGATATGCCTTTGTTTTAAGACATGGGATTCTGTAGGATTTTTTTTATGTTAAAGTCTTATTGACCTCCCAGACTTGTCAAGCAGCAGCCAAGACTGACCTCTCCAAGGTCTATGGCTACATTTCAGTCCTTGCCCCACAGGTCAGTGGGAATGCACTCACAAAAAAAAAGCAGGGAGACTTCACATTTTTGCCTCAGCATATGCAGAGGCACTAGTTTAGCATGGAACTGAACCTCTGGATGTAGAACATTTTTCACTTTAAGTATTATGAATTTCCTGGTGTCTCCAGGGCTTTTGTTTGTGATGTTGTTCAGTATTTGGGTTTCGGGAATTAAAAGCATACTATGATTCTGTACAAAATTTCACCATGAAATCACAGAGGTGTCTTGTCAACTTTCTATTCAGTTTTAGTTACCAGGATTCCCAAGTTGTCATTTATACATAAGCAATTGCATAATTTTCCTGATGCATCATAGTCACAAATTTGTCATACGGCTTTGCAAACAGGGTGACTGTGAATCAGAGAAACTGAAAAGGAAAATAGATTTTTCTGAGAGCTTGGCAGTTTTGGGTCATACACATTTCATACGGAGCTCAGTCATATTGCAGTATTTACACAGAGAGGCATATTCAGTGGGGTGTTGAGCGGCTTCTACACTATTGATATGATGGGTGAATATTCTGAGTATTTTTTGCATTACACAGCTAATACTGGCAGCTGTATTAAGAAAAAAATAGTTGAAATGACTGCAACACAAACCCATTTGTAACCTGCATTTGAAATGAAAACACTTAATAAACATGTCTCATATTTAAAAAGCAGTTTTCAGACATCTGATGTTTGTGACTTCCTGGACTAACATCATGGGTGTGCAAACAGAAAAAACTGTGGTCTGAATTTACACATGTATGAAAATGCAGACGATCTGACGTATGTCTGTATGACTTGCTGAGAGGCAAATAGCTTGGGAATAATTTCTTTTTCAGAATTACTTTCTGTGTGCATTGTGGGAAGCAGATGTGCACATTGCAAAGAGAGCTGATACTCATTAGTGGTAAAAAGCTTGTAGCTGGGGGGTCTAAGAGCAAGTGCTTATTGCAAGCTCACTCCTGGAAATGGTACGTTGTTTGTAGGCCTGACCCCAAACCTATTGGAGGTACAGAAAACAATCCTCCTAATTCAGAGTGGCTTGTAAATACGGTTTGAGTGAAGTCTTCCTCCGAAATACTGGGCAAAACCCTAAGCAGCAACTACCTCATGTCTGTCTCAGCTGAACTTCATCAGCTGTTAGGGGCTTGTCTTTTCAGCTTTGCTGAGATATTGCTCCCTGCCCTTTGGTTGTGTTCTGACTGGGGGTCATGAGCTCCACACGCTATTACCACATGAAGGGAAGGCTCCATTCTAGGGCAAGTGATTGCAAATAATTATGAGTGCAATTTTGGACAATTATTTACACAGAAAATGTAGGTAATGTAGATGTTTAGTTCCTGATTTTGTTCATTTCTAGATGAGCAATGAATTGCGTATTTGGTGGCCACGCATCTCTAATTGTATCTGCACTGCTTAGCACTCACAACATATAGTAACTTCTTTGGGAATAAGATGAAAATGTAACCTTAAATGTTATGGCCAAATACATGATCCTCCTACACAGGTTATTTATTGAAAATATTAATTAACAGATTACTTGTTTGGCATCCTATATTCTAACTCAGCATCCAGGCAGTTGGATTCCTGCTATGAGTCTGTGCAAAATCTATCCATGATAGAAATTTGGACCTATTGCTCCTCAGTCATATCCAGGCTGGGGGCAGGGGGGGTGAAGCTGTTAAGGACAGGTGCTTATTTGCTTTCTTGCCATAGTAGCTAGCAGCATTGTTAGCAGAATCAGGTACAGGGGTTTAGACTTTGGCTTGGAGACTGGTTCTGTGTCTCTTTCACTAGGATCTCCAGACCAGGCCTGTTATTAAAATATTGTCACTAAGGTGGCTTGCTCAAGGTCTAGGCATCCATGTCATTGCATGTTGTGGGTGAGGGGGATGAGCTGATCCCACTACATGCACCCGATTCCTTCCCAGGTGATCTGGATGGCACCCCATTCGAACCCCATTTGTGAGACCTGCCTCTTACTGGCCACCTGCTTCCACAGCCAAAACACAGTGCCCTGCCCACCAACCCACATGGCTTCAGGGCACTCCACCTGGATGAAACTAATAAAGAAAGTCAGAGAGGTGAGTGAATGGTACAATGACACTCAAACTGCACTCTGAGCACCCTCTGCTCAAAGGGAACCAACCTGGCAGGAGCTCTGCCATGACAAGCAGGAGCAGGGTCTGTAAAGTGAGAGTGATGGCAGATACCTATCACAGCCATGGAGAAGAGTGCCTGGAGCAGGGGGATTAGATCTTTATCTGTTCAGTCTTCTGGTTCTTGCAGTATATTGGCAAGTAAATAAAGACTGTATGGTGCATTTGAATTTGTCTGTTTTGGAAATTTTTCAGCTTTTAGGAATTGCCTAGGTATCTACTCATAATGACCATAGGCATTCAATAATCGATGGGCTGTGATTTCACCCTCCTTAGCTTACCAGCTTCCCAGTAACTGCCTCTGCAGTATCAGAGATTTGTTAGACATAGGAGACTGCTGTTTTGGCTATCCCTGAACAGGACAAAGTGGGGATTTTGCTAGGTTGACCCCATATTTGTCTAGCTTCTAGCCATCAAGGACCCCTTTGAAGTGTCTGTAAGCCTCCTCTTCCAACCTCAATTTCATTTAAACAAAGCTATATTGAATGTTTAATACATAATATTAAGAAGACATTTTTCATAGAACCTTTCAATAAGACATTATAGTGTTAACCAACAGAGTAGAAAGAACAAATGTTTATTCCTTCCAGTGTATTTGCTTGTTTAATGTCCATGTGTGCCTTGCACAACTCCAGATTTGACCAAAATACCAAGGGGGAATTATTGTGCAAATCTCTTCTAAAACTATGGGAATCTGTTGTTAATTCCCACTCAAAGGAGTTTGCTTATATGGCATGATTTTTTTGTTGTGCTTTCCTATTGTCCTTGTAAGAATAGTATATATGTGTAAGGGAGACTTTAGTTGTATCTTTGTCATCAGAATCAAGCTTTGTGCTCACAGCAACTAAAATCTGTTTTCACTACACTTTGAGATAGTCTGGCTGGGAGGTTTGTTAAACAAAACATACCCCAAGATCCAGCAACTTCACTGGAAAGGTAGTGACTTCCATTTATATCATCCTTCCTAATCTGGAGAATGAAAGGAAAGCAACCATTCAGTGAATGTAAAGACCTGGCACAATAATCTACGTTTGGAGACATTTTAGATGGACATATTAGTGTGTGCTTTGTGTACGGTATGTGGTAGATCTTACTTCACTGTGAAAGCTGTCTAAACCCATCCCGCTCCTGAAACAGGATTGGAAACCCTTGCTCATCTCTTTTCCCTTGGAATGTACTTAGGTTTTACAACAACCTCTCTCTGCCTTGTATCCACCGTGCCTTTTTTTCCCACTTCTCTTTTCCTCGGTTGTTTTTGTAGTAGATTCCTCAGTCTCAGAGAAGGAATGGGGGTTCTTTGGAGTTTTGTTTGTTTGTTTGTTTCTGTCTTTTTTGTTTGTTTGTTTAGGGGTTTTTTGTTCTTTTTTTTTTTTCCTTTTTTCTTTTGTTTCTGCTGTAGTTTGTTTTGGAAAAGGCATAAAATGCCCCTGGCTCCTTTAGGAAAGGATTCGAGACGGTGTATAAATTCAAGTTACCATTACTGTTTCCAAACCTGGGATTTTATTTCCCTGAAGAAGCTGAGATTTAAAACTTGATAAGAAAATATAATTAAGAGTGATCTTGATGCATGTCTCAACTACAGTTAAAACACTCAATTGATAATATCTGATTTCTCTGTTATTCAGTGCAGGTGGGGATGCCTACAAGTAAAGGAAACAAGTTTAAATTAATAAAAAAGCACGTTAAACACACGGGGAATGGGATCTGCTCATTATTAAGGGAATGAACTTTATTTTAGAAGGAAGTAGTGTGATTTTCTGATGCAGTACATTGTTATATGTTGAATTTAATAACAGGAGAAATAGCTGTAAAGAAAATGGCATCTTTTTAAGAGATACTGTAAGATCAGGCAGCTAATAATGTTTGAAATCTTGGAGCACCCGGGCATGCAAATAACTCTGTTTTAATTGTGACTTCAGCTAGAATACCAGCACTGCTTCCCACAACTTACAGTGAAAGATAAATACTGTAATTATGCATTCTTGAAAGATCTCTCTCCATTTTTCAAAGCTTAGTCTTCTGGAAATCAGCACAGCAACAGACCAACTCCAAACCCCTTGCTCATGTGTTATTTTTAAAAGCTTCTCAATTCCAGTGTTTTATCACTGTTCATTCTTGAAAATAACAGCATATGTTTCTAAGTAGTATCCTACCTACAAAATATTACTCCTTCCGTTGAAAATTTTTTGGCAGTCAAAATTATTTAATGGCAATGTCTTAATTTTTCAGAGTCTGTTTTATCCTCTGCTGCTTGCAGTGAAATTAGTAGAAAATCAAGGTGAAATATGTTCAATAAAATAAGTTAATTCATCTAAAAATATGTGTATATAGTCTAAGATAAAAATATTTTTTCAAGAAACTTTTCCAGCACTATAAAAAGCAAACCTTGATAAGGAGGGTAAATTCTGACTGGGTTATTCACTAAGCAATTTTATCAATTTTTCTTAAAAATATTTAAATAAAAACTATTATCATAAGCTGGGAAAATTTAGTCAGTGCTCGCTTTTGTAATTCTTTAGGTATCTCTGACTTACCCGTGTAGGCACATTAATTTTAGTGGAACAAGTGTTTGCGGAATCATGTAATTTTTCTCATTGGTGCTGTAGCACTGAATTGCAGCTTCAGAATTTAACTGTAATTTAGTTTACTACAATTTCTACAAAAATATTATTTATGGTTATTAATTAAAAAACCTTTTAAAAAGCATAGGTGTATTACTTAGATTGTTTGGTAATGCCATTTCCCTAAGTGGCACTTTCATTACAGGCCTGCTGCTGCTGTTTTACTTGGAAAATTAGTTTATGGGATCCCTTGGGATCCCATATGTTGGTTTGATTTATAAATCCTATTTAACCTCCAATTAAAAAGGGAGATTTAGCATGTTTGCTGCCTTGATGTTTGCAGTTTGTGTTTTATTTCTCCTAGTCTTGTTGCCATTACCTTTTTGACAGGTTATGTGCATGTCACTAAGAACATAAGATGAACATGTTATGAACATAAGATATCCTCTGGGTTTTAATGGTAATTTGCTCTTTTGATGGAAGGATTAGATATTCAACTCTGTTCCCTGCTGTGCTTTTCTGTTGCTGTGGGAAAAATGACTTCCGTGGTAGCTACTTTGTGACGGTGTTTTCGGGACATTCAGAAAAGATTCATCATTTGCAGAAATTGTTTTAAGGTTTTCATTTTGAAGAACCAGCAGTGAGAGGATGTCTGTCTCTCTGTGGAGCTGCGGTAGCATCCCTGCAGAGGAAGCTACTGCCAGCACTCCACTTTGCTGGGGAGCTGCTGCTCCCAGTAAGGCAGCTGTGGTAGCTCTGCCGAATTTGTTTCACTTGCTCTCAGGAAAAAGCCCTGTGCTGGAGGATCGAGGCAATGTGCTGAGCTTGCTGATCCAAGGACAGGAAGGATTCATTCCATCCAAGTCAGTGTTAGAATTGAGAAATACATACAAATCAGCAACCTTATTCACCAGAGGTGTGTTTCCTAAGCCATGAAACAGATTGAACTTCCGCTCACTGCAGCAGGGGACTTTGGGCTGAGTCAGTGTCCAGGCTCATTAGGGCTGGTGAATTAGGTAAATCGAGCTTTGAAGCCTATGCTGTTTCTATAGGAACTCTTTTTTTGTTATTTAGAATACTTCTAGCAAGCATGCACTCCTAGTCTATGCAATAAATAATCTATTTAATAAAATATTGTAACAATTATATTACAGTGGACAAGTAATTGAAGTAATTGTTAATAATAACTTTAAAATAAGAAGAAACATTTACTTTCTTTTAGGCACTCATATAAAACTGAGGTGCCACTCATGGCATCAAATCTGCTGTCATTTCTATTCACATAGACCTGAAATAAGATCACTTGCATTATTGCTATTAATGGTAGCTAACATAAATACAAGTCTGTGATTTTGAATGCTACAACTCTGCATCATTTTCTGAAACATTTAGAAGCCACATGAGAAAGGAACACAGGAGATGGTCTAGTTTTGATACTGAGAGAACACATATCTAGCAAGCAAAAGTCAGAGAGGGAAAAGTAATGAAGGGGGTGAAAAACCAAAAATAATGTTAATTCATTACAATATAGAATTTGAATTTATACCGTGATGACAGAAAGTGTGTTTCTGTGATTCCTCTGTGACCAAGGCAGAAAAAAACAAAGTAGTTTGTCTCATGTGGATGCATTGGGAAGTTCAGAAAGCTTGTACCCTTTGTCTCCTTACCATGGAGGAAGGACACTGAAGCTGTACAACTCATTATGTAAGCATAACCTCCATAATAGAAATCAAGGTGTATGTGGTGGTTACTTTGGATTTGGGGAGGAACTGTTTGACTTCTAGGAGTCCAAACAGCTAATGGAAATAATTTGTTCTGAAGACATTCCCACATGAGTTTGGTTCTAGACTTGTTTTTCATCCACCCACTCCCTCTGTGTTGCAAATCCCAAACAGAATGAAAACAATGAAAAAAAAAGTTGTCTCTAGTTAGTGTTGTGTCTAAACTGACTAAAACTAAAGATTTCATCCATTAAAGCTACTGAACCAGCTGCTTTACTGATAAAAATATGTGCAGTCTGCTTGTTTCAGCAATCATTTTATGTGACCTAAAGCAAGGTGTTATGTCCACCGTGGCTTGGATTTCTGGCCTGCATATTCCTTTCACTGTCACTGGCATGCATCAGCAGCAACTCCTCAGAAAGGCACCAGACCCAGCTTGTGATCCTGACCCAACCACTGGTATTTTCTTTCTGAGAACGTTTAACCGAATTTGCGAATCAGCAGAGGTCATGTGTTCCAGGTTTCAAACACAGCCCTAAAATTTGGAAATACTTATTCCATCAGTTGCCTCAAAACATTGATAGAAGCAGCAATTCAGAGCAAATGTTTCTCTCTGATCTTTGTGGAAGCCCCAGAGTAAGAACTTTCAGACAGGAACCCTTATCTCTTCTATGGCAGAGGTTCTTGTTCAGTTGGAGCTGCATGTTAGTTTGTTTGCTTTAAAAAATTAGATTTCCCCTAAAAAGTGATGTCTTAAATTAAGAAAAAAAATATTTATAAAACTTAAAAACCAGGTTCAAGAACCTCTGCACTTAAAACAAGTTCTAAGGCTTTTAAAAATCCATAAATACCATGGGGTTCTTGCACTCCTAATTATGAATGTTTAGATTTTGGTGTTCATTTCCTCTGATTGAAATACTGCAGGATGAATTATTTATCCACTATATACAGGGTCATGGAACTTAATCCTCTCCATTTATTTTAAGTGAATGTCATGTTTGTAAAAAGTGCCAGATTGACAGACCAGATTCAACCCTTCTGATAACCTACACTTTGTATCTAAAGCTGTTAGAAGTAAAAAGTATTGCAGTTAAAACTATTGGGTCATTCTTCACAGATGAAAGGGATGAAAATTAGAAGGTTGTTTTTCTGTTTTTCTGTTTGTTTTTTTTTTTTTTTTTTGAGTAGCATAGTTTTAAATCACATAAGATGAGGTTTTCTCTATCCCGTCATCTTTTAATTTGGGTCAGAGGAGGCCTTTGACTGCTTTGTGGGTATGGCTCAAATCTTCCCTGAAGCAGAACCATGCTCTGTGCTGGGCCAATTCCCACCCATCCCAGTGACGCCTGCCTGGCTGAGAGCACCTACTGGCATCCACAGAATCATGGGTTTGAGTGGTAAAGCTTTGTAGCAGTGGAACAAAAATAAGAATGATTCACCAATTCAGTGAGGCAGCGACAACAGCTTTCCAGTGTTGTTGGCCTCCGACATGTTGCAACTGTTGGTCCCTACAAAACTGCTTCCACATCCTACCCTCAGTAGCTTGCTCACATTCTAAATAGATACTATAAAACCAACTGTTATCACAATTGTATTGTGTGTGTTAAAGGATTGTTCTGGCTGTTATAAATCAGGATATGTATTGCTTTAAATCAAGCCTTTACAAAAACTAGCGAATCTTTAGTCAAGTCCCGTATGTTTCATCAACAAATATCCAAGTAGCACCTCCAGTATAACTCAATAAGAAACTTGAGCTTCTCCAATAATTATAGTTCAGAGACTTTTATTTTACTTCATGCCATAAGGCCATGGAACATGTGTGATGGAATTAAATATTTATCAACAATATCTGTTGATAAAATATTTATCAGTAATGTCTGCATTACTGTGAGCTGTTCAGGAGCTCAGATTTGCCTCAGATCATGCAAAGTGATCCATTTCTGATTGCTAAGGGAGTCCTGGCAGCCTTGTCTGTAGGACCTACAGGAGGCTGGGACAGGGGCTCGAACACTGGTGGACCAGCGAAGAGGTGCTTTGTTGGCACATTGCCTGGCACAGATTTAACCTGTGCCCACTAGCACATAGCCAGACAGTGCCCCATTGTGGGACTGGTCAGGGAACAGTCCAGGAACCCTGCCTGACAGGCTGTGTGAATAAGGCCACCCCAATTCTGGCAGAAGACAGGTTAGCTGCGGGGCTGGGTGTTGCTTGGTGCTGCTCATCTTTAGGGCTGAAGAATTTGTCCTGGTTTCTTTTATTTACATGTACAGACAGAGTCATCATCTCCACAGATTTTTTTTTTTTTTTTGCCTGGACATAACATTATACACAGGAGGAAGCAATTTCCTGAGGACCAAAATTTGCATTTCTCTACCCGTATACTCTTAGCCTGTGGTGGTGGGATGGGGAGAGGTGCTTGACAAAGTGATTACATGAAGTGGTATTTTGACTTAGCATAATGCAACACTATGCACAGATTTGAAGGATGCACTTACACTTGTGTTCTTCCTCAGATGAGAGTCTGGTAGAGCATTTGCCTTTTCTAAAGAGCAGCTCCAAGAGGAAGTGCCTAGAGGTTGGAGAGAATCCTAAAGCATGGCAGTCTGTACAACATATGGGAAACATTTTCTCTTCTCTGTGGAGAGTTCTGGCTTTTCCCATCCTTTTCTGTGGTGGAGGGCAGCAGTGACAACACAGGAGGCTGTTGTTACATGTGCCTCCTTTGCAGTCTGTGAGGAATCCTTTCAAAAGCACAACCGAGGGTTCCTGGGCCATGACCACTCATAGTGAGGAATCCTACTTAAAATGGGGCTTCCAGACACAGCCTTGAGCCCACTGCTTGGTACCAGCCTCCTTGGCAGTGGGAAAGCCTGAGGAACAGGATAGTTTCTCAGAGTCCAAAAACCCTCTTCTGAGTTCCCGAGGTTGGAGGTTTGTGCTGTCTGAACAGCTATGAGGCTTCAGGGACTTGCCCCATGTCTTTTCTCCTTTCAGTACCCACCTCTTCAGAGTTTCTGTACTTCTCTGTGCAGAATATGTTTGGTTGTGGCTCTTGATATCCCAGTGTTACAACCAGCTTTAATGGCTCTACTGCCTCTGTGCAAAGGTTTTTGTTGGTGCTTGTTAAAAAAAAGAGAGGTGCTCATTCTTGTTTCATGTTTACACATTGGAAGAGGCAGTGAGCTTGGAGATTGGCAGCTTTTTAGGGCTGGTCACACTTTTTACTTTCCAGTAAATTCAATGAAATAATTTTCTATGTGATTCAAGAACTGTACTGATTTACAGTGCAATTATTTTCAGGTTTATATTAATTAGTACTGTTGCAAACACTGATATTTAGAGCGGAGGCTAAAGTGTAATTCTGAGACACAGTAGCAGATGCATAATTGGAGTTGAAGGTCAGACCACATATTTGGACTTTCAAAAGATGTCAAGGCAACTTCAGCTTCAACAAAGTGTTTATGGACTTGGAATGACAATTATATTGATGCTGCAGCTGTATGCTTTGTAATGATTAATATTCTTCTTGGAGGCTTGTGGCTAGGATCTCATCACTGCTTCCTGTGGTTTTAGATTGCTGTACAGCAGAATTAGTGCTTGGTGTTCCACATGGCAATGAGAGGATAGTACAGACAGTGGAACCGGCAAAGTTCATTGGTTACATGGAGTTACACTGGTGGGAAACTCATGACCCTGAAAACAGGCCAGTGCCCTTTATGAAGGTAAATACTGGAAATTTCAGGCAGGTGCAATCCAGACAGCAATTGAAAAAGGGAAATGTTAACACCATGTGAAGTTTTAGCAGACACAAATGTCTGTTTCATTTCTTAACTTTGCATTATTCAGGTTAGGTCCAGTTGTACCAGATGATTAAAAAGAGCAGATACTACAGGATTTGCTAAATCAATACCTCTTCTTTCATATTCAGACAGGAAACATTTCTGAGAAAAAATGCCACCCCAAATCCTAAAACAAACACTACACAAATTGAAACTAAAGCAAGGTAAATGATCTTCGTTTGTGCCTGTTGCGCTGAAGAGACATTTAACAGGGTGTGAAATAAACCACCAAACACTTTTTAGGTAAATAAGGAGTCATTAATTGTGAAATCCTACTGTGGCTGACTGAAGGACTCTCCCTTCTCTATTTAAATAGAAACCCTTCTCCCCAGCCAAAGGAAGGACCTAGGAAAATAGCTTGCAGGAAAGGACCCATCCCTGCAATTGTTTTGTGCACAGAAGCCCTATTGAAACCAGGAGGAGCCAAGAGCAAAGAACATTTGAAAGTTTTTGTTTCAAGTACCTCTAAAACAGATTTTGGAGACATCATACATAATAATACTACTATTATAGTTCTGACTCATGCTCTGAACAAACAGCTAGCTACCCAAGAGTTTAAGATGTACCCACCTCCCCCAGCTGCTGGTTAACTCTTCACTCCAGGGAGTGCTGCTTTGGGATCTGTGCCTGCACCTGCCTGTTACAGCTCAGGGCTGAGCCCACCCTCTTTCGGTTCCAGGATAGATAAGGCACTGGGATGGGTTAGTCTCTTCTGCTGCTGGTATGGCTGTGGTCACTGCACACCCAGCTTAAACTGCCATGGCACTACCCAACAGGGCCTGCAACTGTGGCCAACACCCTGTGCAAAATTTGGGAAAAGTGGGTAGATATTGCAGTCTACCTACTCTAACCCGTGGGACTCATTGCCAAGTGGATTAAGGTGCTTAGTGAGAGAGAGGGGAGAAACTCATCACAAATCCCTCCAGCAGTAGCTCTCAAATATAATGATTAGATGCAACCATGGACTTTTAGGAGTCTGTGGACAGCAGCTTGCAGGAAGGTAGGCGGGCATACAAGGGTCTCGGCAGCTCCTGCCCTGCTCCCGGTGTATGTTCCTTAAACATCTGCTGCTGGTCCTTGTCTGAGACATGTTACTGGGAGCAGTGTGAAGTGCTGATTGCAGTGGGGTAGCTGGTCTTAAAAGCAGAAGTGGCCACTGAGCCCCTGCAATTCAGGGGAATGATTACGGGTTGCTCTCTGAGCATCCCCGCTCACTCTAGTTTTTGTACAAAGCCTCAGCAGCATCTGAGGGCAAATCTGATGTGTCTAACTCTCTCAGAAATGTTTCTGCCTTCTGTCTCCTTTCAGGCACCCAATGGCCTCCCAGCCGTCAGCAGTTTCGTGTCAGCACCAGCCATGCCTCCCTACGCCACACCAGCCCAAGTGTCACCTTACATGACATACAGCGCCACTCCATCTAGCTACATGACGAGCCATGGCTGGCAGCATGCTGGAGGCACCCCGTTGTCCCCTCACAGTTGCGATATCCCTGCCTCGCTGGCGTTCAAGGGCATGCAGACAGCCAGGGAGGGGAGCCACTCTGTCACAGCCTCCGCTCTCTGATGCAGGAGCCCAGGACCACCACAAGCTTGCTGGCTTGTCATCCCCTGAGCCTAGCTCACGGACTGCTCTCCTTGTGCTGGTGATACCTGGCATTTCTCCTTGTGACTTGTCCCTTCTAAGATTTTTGGGATAGCAAAAGCCGAAGACAACATCAGAAAGTGAGAGACGTGCGGTGTTGCGTTCTTAAAGACCTTGTGTCCCTCAAAGGGCCCATGGAGCTTTGTCCCACTCTCTCCTGGTCAAACCACACATATTTATTCTTAATCATCACAAACTTTCTAAATGTGCAATTGTTATTTAGATTTGTGTAAAAATCAATAAAGAAAAATCACCACAGAAAATTCTGCTATGCCTTGAATCAGCAAAGGTGACTGAATGGGAGGTGTTTGCTGATTGCCTAGAGAACAACCCTTTCATTGATGAGATTATACAATGCACTGTTATTAAGAGGTCATTTTTGGTTGTTTTGTTGGGTTTTGGTAATCAAATATAGAACTAAAGCAATAGGTGGCTCCCAGATTCTTCTGTCATGTCGCCATCGTCAGGCAGTAGTAATAACTTTGTGATTTGTAAATATAGGCTTTTGACAGCATTTGTTTTCACCTTCCAGTACATTTCTCTTTCTCTCTTTCCCTCTTTCTCTCTCCCTTTCTCTCTTTCTTTCAGTTAAAAAGGTGATTTCTAATTATTTTCTGTGTCTTTGCATGGTGAGGTGATAGCCTCAGGTGATATGGCTTAGGTGGGGTTTTTTCACCATGTTTTTATGCCTACAGTGGAGGCTTCAACATCTTGTGAAACAGTTATCTCTTTGGCAGAAGATGCAAAGGCAGAAATCCAGCTAAGTAACTCTCCACATCTATACCCAGTCTCCCAAATTCATGAAACACCGTATTCAGGTGAAGAGTACAAACAGAAATGGGTGGAAAATACCTGAGCAAAGCTGAAGACTGTAGAGAAAAATGCTGTTAGTGTGCAACCTGTGCAGAGATGCGTACAAAGCCATTTTAGTCAACAAATCCACTGAGAAACAGAATTGTACCATCATTCTCAGCTCACTTGTGTTCAGCTTTTTCAGCCCCAAGATTATATTGTAATTTTTTAAAGAGGAAGTTTTCTTAAATTTCTGCTTTAATGAATGTAAAATATGGCTCTTGGTAAAGTTTACATTGTTGTTCTGAAGCATTTTTTTCCCTTATAGGTATACTGGTGGTGGTGCTACAAACACAGATATTATTTAATATTAGCAAATTCCCTTTCTACATTTCTGTATCCAGTGGCAAGTACTCTGTGCCAGTTATTATGCTTTAAACTTTAATCCCAAGAGAGCAAACGTTCTGATCTTTGAAAATTTACTTGTTATCCTTGGGCAATAATAAAGTTCTGACTATTATTATGCTTTCCCCATGCTGTAGGTATGTTCAGAATATGAATGTGGGAAAAAAAAAAAGTGCCTGGTGTGACATTTCATCCTTCATAGAATGTTAATATATTGTGTATTTTTATAAATATTTTTCAATAACTTAAATTACACTAGACATAGTTAAAGCAAAGGAGAAAATGCCATTCTTCATATATTGTTCTATCTGCAAACCATATTAAACCTTAATTCAGTGGGAAAGTAAAATACAGTCCCCTCTTAAAATTCAGTCCTCTCTTTGTGGATTTCCAGCTTTCATCACCAAGACAGCTGTGCATAAATTTTCATAACAATCTTAGTAACCAGTACTTATGTCAAACACAGTATGTCTACTACAATATAGACAGACTCAGTTGGCTGCTGTCACCTTTGCTTTTTGCATTAAAAAAAGAGTTAACGGAATTGCATTTCTATAAAGAACACAGGTATTGTATTCTGGCCCCAAAGAAAGAAAATCTGATCTTGGATGCTGATCCATGTTCTTCAGCCTCAAAGGCATTCAACAGCTGTTTAGCTTTAATGACATACTGAAATCCTTGTTATTCAGTAAAAGACTTTTTCAAGAATGTTTCTCTTAAACCACTACAGGCAACGTGCACACGAGTGCATTTCCACTCTGCCACACTCCTAGTGACGTGATGGATGTTATTCTGTCTTTATGCCATTATAGCTGAAATAAGATGAGCCTTAACACCATGAGAAAGAGATTGGTTTAATTCTAGACAAGCTCTTCACTAAAAATAAAACAGGGAGAAAAAGAAGATAAGAAAAAGATGATGAGTAAATAAGTTGGCAAGAGGATTTTAGCTTTCAACCTTGTTTTACTGGATTATAGAATTATTGAGTAAGTCTTCCTATTGTTATCCATGCAAATCAAAAAAGGGACATCGAAGGAGAAAAAGAAAAACAAAAAAAAAAAAAGAGAAGCCTTCCACAGCACAGCTTTTTTGAACTTCAAGAATTCGCAAGCCTGTAACAAAATGTGCCTGTATTAAAATTTTTCCAAATTTTCCTGAGTAAGATGAGGTCATTTCCAGAATAGAAGTTGTCTTTCCTGACATTCTCATGAGATATTAGTATGTTTTGGGAGACAGAGAGACAGATCCTTAGATTATATGAGTTGTTTGTACTTTCTTCTCTTCAGCTAAATCAGGATAATTTATACAGCAAGGACAGGACATGATGTTAATTATGCCTCACATGGGAACACACCATCATAAACCATTTTTGTTTTGTGTTTGCTTAGGTACAGCTCTCTGTGCATCTGCCTGCTGTACATGATACTTTACACCTGAATGGGATGTCAGTGGGGCTGTGTGCAGAAAGTGTTGATCAAAGTGAGCAAAAGTACCTGACCCTAGGTCTTCGTGAACTGCCTGTGACAGTTTATTTTTGCACGAATTTTCATTAATTTTTTTAAAGATGTAAACCTATGGTGCAGAATACTTCTTTGCACAAGGACTTTTTTCCTTGCTTATACTCATGGGTAAATTGAAAACTGCCACATATCAGCTTACTAACCACACAACTTTAAGCCACTTTAAATTAAAGAGAAAAAGGGAGTTGTTTTTCAAACAATAATAAACAAGGGTTAAATACTGTTGTCAAATACAAGGGTATAAATCTGGAGTGAATCCACTAAGGTGAACGGATGTGTTTGGGAAATATGCAGTATAAATGGATGTAGAATTAAAGTTTTTAATCTGAAAAGTCTACACTTCATTCCCAGAGTGCCAAATGTTTTCAAAGAAATCAGTGAAGACTAATAATACTCCCTTCTATGACAGCCAAACTGTGTTTGCATGGTCCTTTGGTGTAAAACTGAATCACAGCCCATATTACACCAGGGGTAATGGGGGACTGGGCTGGCATGCTCATAGGTTAGTTTTCCAAGCTCATGCTCTTTTCTGTTTTCTAATCATTCTCCTTTTATCAAAGATCAGGCTGAGCTATTAACTGAAAAAAAAAAATCATGTTGGAAAGGATGTAAAACTGAAGGTTATATATGTATATATAGTATGTTTAAAGCATTTTATTTTTATATTTTGAATGCTCTAAATTAATAAAAGACAAATTATGAAGCATTTTGCTTTAGTTTTTGAAATTATCTTAGTAATGTCTTCTCTTTGGCTAAGTACTGATAATGAAATGCAACAACAAGGAACATTTGCCTTAAGCCCATAAACCTTAACAGAGCTAACTTTAATGATTTTAGCTATGAAGTAGCATAGGTATGAGAAGTCACTGTTGCCAAATTCAGACAAAAGAGAGGTTTATTGAGCATGTCAACAGACATCCTTGAAAGTGCTGAAAATGCATTTCTATTTTTAGGTTTTACTGTTTTTCTAATGCATTAAGAACTCTTGTGAGATGAGACTTCACATATGAACTGTCATTTTCAAGTAACAATGTGGAAAGATATTTCTTTAGCATTGCTGAGAAACAGGTTTGTACCTCATTAAGAGGAAGAACAATTAAAGTTAACAGTGTGAATGTAGCATGTGGAGATACAGAAACTTTCAGCAATTGCAAGATATATACACATTTGACAACAAACCAAGTTATATAATGGGAACACTTTTGTAATAGAATAATGTGTAATTTTAAGTTATTGAAAGAGTTCTTTAAAAGAAAATGTAGAATGGTACAATTGCATGAACAGAAACCATGTTTTCAGACAGCAAAACATAATTTACTGTATTTTACAGAGATATTAAAATGTCTAGTAAGGACATGAGTACATCCCTGAAATATTATTTATATTTACAGTGACTATGAAAAACATGAATTCTAGTACTTTTTTATCTAAGGAAAAGTACATTTCTTTGAGATGTATGGCTAGTTAATTACAACTGCGTGTGTGTTATCAGTCTGGAAATTTGTTTCACCATCTCATGGTGGAAATGAAAGGCTAAAGGGGCAGTCAGGGTGCACTGAGCATTTTTATCACAGGACAGATGTTTTAGAAAGTGGATTTTATCCACCTTTTAGAAGGTCGATAAAAAATTTCAGTAAAATTTTGTATGCCTGAAATTACTTTTTTCTGATTATTTCTTTACTCATTTCTCCTGTGAGTCCCATGTTGTTTTGCATTTCTACATAACTTGATTCAGACTAATTATTTTCAGTATCTTCTGTGGCCTGAATGGGATTTCTACAATATATATGGCTAAGAACAAGTAGGACATTTAATGGTATGTGTGTTTTTAAGGTTGTGGCCGTCCTTTTCCTATCCAAACTCCCAACAACTTTAGAAGCTCTTCTATGACTGCTGAAATCACACTGGGCTGAACTGAAACTGGACCCAAGATTACTCAAGAGCTGATGAGTATGGGTCATGTTCTTAATGTGGAGTTAATGGAGCTGTCAGTTTATACTAGCTTAGTATCTGGTCCCCCAGGATTATTAATTTTTTTTCCCTGAAAATACCCTGAAAGTTATTATCTTGCCATTTCAGAGGAAACTTTTAAAAAAGTGTACAGCTACATAGGATGATTCTCTGTCAAAAATTCCTTTAAAAACTAACTTTTTCCTATGTCTCCTTTATATTTTCCCTTGATCTAGCAAAACAATTACAAGTATCAACAGTGATATTTAGTTATGCACTTAGAGAAAAGCATGCGTTTAAATGTTTTCTTGGATCATGGCCTGAAGATCAACTTTGCTTTGAACTTATTAACAGCAGTGCAATCTGAGGGCATTCAACACCATAAAGGATAAGACTCACTGTTACTTTATTGAAGTGTATTTTAGAATGCACATAATTTTAAAGAGTACATTTTTCAGAAGTGCTACTTGAGATTAGTTGTGTCCTGAAGCCATGCATAAATGTATTCGTAAACCAAAAGCATCACTGCACCACCTGGAAGAAAAGATAATATTTTATCACATAGAAAATTCAGTATTTTCAAGATTTCATAGAGATTTGTAGTGTGTAATATAAACCAGGATACGGCAAAGCCTTATTTGCAAAATGGATAATTCTACTAAATCCTTAGTACCTTAAAAAGTCACCAATTCTTAAACTATACCAATTTTACTTAATATTAGACCATATAGTTGATATAAATAGTTTTATATTAAATCAAATTCACTCTGTGTGATTTTTCCTAAAATTTTTTGAGGCTTAAAATTTTTCTTTGTTCTTCTACAAGTGAAACTTTTAATCTGAATATGTATATATTTTTGTGTTTGTTTAGTTAGATTTGGCCATGAAAGAGCAACTTGACAGGTAGAATGACAAAAATTTATCACCAGGGTGATGAAAATGCTTCCAGGTAAGATTCAAGAAAGGTTTTCAATTGTTTATTTACCATGTCTAAAGCAGAAAATCACAGTATTGAAATGAGTGTAATATTCCTATGCATGTAACCTGGCTACAAATCCACAGGCAAAGTTTTGATCTCATGAAATGGCATTATCTGCTAGAATTGATAACAGTATAAAATCCCAGCTTGAAAGCCATAAAGTATCTTTACTTTTAGTGAAGCCAGACTGTAACTGGGCTATAATTACTATATGAGCTAAAGAAAGGGACATTTCAGATGGTATATATATAACTAAACATATAGAGAAGCTTCTAGTTGGAGAAGATGGGAAAAGAGAACGAGGCTGCATGAGTAAAAGTGTATTAATTGTGTGTTCTAGCACTGGGACATAAATCCTTTGCCTTTGCCTGTTGGCTCAGCTGGTGGCTTGGAATGGCACCTCAGTCTTCTGCTGAACTGGGCTCACCTTTCTAGGGATAGGCTTAGACAACCAGTCACACAGAACTACCACATGAGTTTTCCCACATCATTTACCCTAAGGAACCATCATCAGACTTGAAATGCTCAATGAACAGCAACTCACAGGCAGCTAGACAGAGCAGAAATTTGCAAAAGGCTTTGACCAACAAACAAATCATAGACATAATGTCCAAGATTTGATTTGAACTCAAATCAAGGCTGATTCCAATTCTCATACTGTATGATCTGTTTGCATATCTCTTTTTCTGTAAGCACTCACATCCTGAAAGAAAGAATTACCTTTCCAGTCTCAAGAAGTGCTTCATCGGAAAGTCAAATCTATGTATTAGTCAATGGGACTACAAAAGTATTTAGAACAAAGGCCACACTTAACTGACTTGCTGGATCTGGGCCAGAATGCCTAGTCATTTGTAAGATGGAAAATTTTATTCCAAAATCTGCTGTGCTAAGAGGTACTGGGAAAGCAAACCCCTGCCTTCTCTTTGTCCTGTATGCCATCTAGTATCTTTGGAGTGTCAGGGAAAAGGCTTTTAGCTCCAGAGTTCCTTTTTTCCTACCCCCACCTTCTTCCTTACCCTACACAATAACCAGGCATAGTCTAGCACTTAGCCAGATGGATTGGATATGCAAACATTTACAGACAAACCTAATGCCTCCTTTATACTGCAGAACAGACTCTGTACCTACTTGCTTTTACCCATGTGTGTTCTTGTCTATTAAACCAACTTGCACAATTGGAAAGAATTTCATGGGAATGGGATACTGTTCAAATTGGGGCTTCTGCTCTTTTTGACAGAGACTGCCTCTGTGGGCTGGCAAAGTCTAAGGGCCCAGTGCTTTGCTTTCATGATTAATCAAAACCAGTCAGGGAAAAATATTCTAAAAGTCAAAGAAGATATAGATCTCTACTACTGTATTCCTGCTTTTGGAGTAACAAGTAGTGAGAAGGGGTCAAACAAAACCCCAGTTCTAAAATATCCTTGTCCTCTTAGTCTTCCAGGCCAAACAAGTCTCTTCCCAGCTATCTGCTATCAGCTTTTTAGTGTTTGGTCTTTACATGTAAGGCACAGGAGAAGAAAGTAACTGGAATTTGATATGCTTGGGCTGTGCTTCGACTAGTTGAGCGTATTTGTACTGGAGAGACTTTAACCTCCATTTTAGGTGACTTCACATAGATACAGAATAGTCCTAGTGAAACCAAAAGATCATTTAAGAAGGAATAGGAAGCTTTAAGAAGCTTCCAAAAGTTTTACAGTTGTGGTATTCACATAGGTGTACTTAGGCTTGTTCATAAATAAAGGAATTGCAAAAACCAGCAGTTACTTTCATCTGATGTGTATGTGTAAATGATTCTTTTTAAACACGTATTTAGCTAAATACATCTGTAATATTATTAGATGATGTTATTATAGAAAGAAATCATCAAAGTGAGAGATTCCTGATGGTACACAGTTCCATTTATTTGACTG
>VXAY01003146.1:461551-551551 GCA_013399855.1 Oxyruncus cristatus | reverse complement strand
TCACCGTGGTTTAAATGCAAATAGAATAAAGCCAATAATTCTGTTATCTAGAGAAGAAAAGAGGACCCCTTTTGAAACTGGAGGGGCAGCAGTGTGGCAGCCCTGTTTCAGCATGGTGCCTACCTAGCTTCAGGCAGCAGCCATAGGATTATACCCACACCTGATAGCTAAGTACTATTCCAGACTGTAATAACCTACTCAAACCAGGCTACAGCAGGGAGGCTACCACTGCTCTGTTGACTTTTCACAGTCCAGAATGGTCTGAATTATTTTTGTTATGCAACTCAATTTGGCACCGAGCATAGTGTGCTGCCCTCTATGCTACACAATATATGTTAGGCAGAGATATTTACTTGTTAAACATCAAATTTCAAGCCTTGCTGTTCCTGACACATTCTTTATATTTGAATGATTGAACATTTAATGTTTTGGTGAAATCCCAGTGCCAGTGTTGCCTGCTTTATGATTGAGAGTGCCACAGAGTACAGGATACAGGGGGTTTGTTCAATCAAGTGAGTACGTATTACAACATGACCAATAACAAATTAGTTATTTCTATTCCAGTATTTGTGGCACAAAAAAGTTGAAAGGCAGCATTTTTCTCATTCACAAAACTGGACTCTAGTCAAACGTACCATGATATATACTACGTTTGCTTTGTAACTCAATTTTTTTATTATAAACCTCATGGGAAAGATTTTTCTAGGGCATTAATCACTGTAATATCTGGGTAACTTATTTGGTATAACAGATTCCATATAAATTTATCTGTTAAGAATAATTAAATTGTTTTTTTCTAAAAGCATATCTTAATGGCATTTTACTGTCATAATGCTTTCAACGTAAAAGAGATTTCCAAACATAATTTCTGCCTCTGCCTACAGTGCTTACATGGACAAAGGAAGATTGGCTGACTATCAGGTTGGTGTTATTATGAAGCAGTGTCTTTCTTTTTACATCAAAATCTATCCTTTTTTTTGCCCTATGGACAATGCCAAAATATTCCTAACAGTCTAGAATCCTATGGAAGGAAACTTAAGGATAAGGTATCTGTCTAGTGCTAATGCTGCAACTGGTTAGCTGAGTCAGTTATCATCCCCCTGTTGTCACTAAGTTCTGCACTATGCAGCTCAATGACCAAATATTGTATGTTGTGTATGTTGTTCATTAGGAAAAAAGATTCTGACATGCTCCTCTTGCTTTCATAAATGGCAGAAATGGAGGAAAAACATGCATGAATTCTGTTTTTAAGCAAAGTCAATTTTTTATGTAGTATGGACAGAATACACAGAATGGAAACTTCATTTTAGATGGTGCCACAGCACAGGACAGCATACCACAAGGAACTGAAATCGCAGTTTGCTTTATCACAATGGAATAACTTAGCCATGGTTGGATAACAATTTGTGATTATCTCACCTTTTTACCAAGCTCTTCACAATCACATTACCTGTACACCTTAATCCCTGTCCTGAGAGTACCAGCAGCCATTAAAACCAAAGAGAAAAGTAGGCATCCCTGACAAATGCCATATCTATGCATGTCCTGTTGGATTTACCTGCTTTCTTGCTTTGCTTTTTATAAATTACTTCTATCATAAAATTTTTTAATAAGTGGAGACTCAATAAATTCCTCCAGAATCATGTGCTGCTTATTTCCTTCCTTTATATTCCCTAATTTACACCAACAGGACATTCTAGCCCTAAATCTAGAACATATACACCCATGTATAGGAGTGTCACCCACTGGGGACAGTTTTACTTTATCATCTTCAGTTTCCAGAGCCCTGGGCTTTCCTCTACTGACCACTTCATTCTCTTGTTTATTTGCTGGGCACTTTGTCAAAACCTCTGCTTAAATCTTTGATCTCAATCAAAAGCTTTCCAACTATCTTCATCCCTACTGAGGGAAGGTTACTTAATTCAATAAGCAGCACAGATATTAATCCAGCAGTGAGATAACCCTTTGGTAAAGGCACGTATGTTTGCAACTCAGTTACTGTAATTTGTTCAGAATAACTGAAAAATATTTTTATACTAGATAACGACTCACCATACCAGATACATTTGTACAGATTTAGCCACCCATCTTAGGTGCAATCCAGAGATTCAAAAGCAGGACATCACACTCACACATGCAGTGGAGAGAAGTAGGTACATTCAAAGGAACAGCTCCAAGTCCATTTTTTACTCTTGTAAAAAACAGAGGCCCTTTTCAGTCTGAGTAATAGTGGCAGAATATGTCGCAAAGAAACTTAAAATCTAACACTATTTTTAAGGAAAAAAATAAACCCAAATGATCAATAAATATTAATTTGCCTAATTGAATCTACTTCTAGAAGTTTTTGCTTTAGTTATTCAATATCTTGAGGTTTTTTCACTTTTTTCTTTTTTTTTTTTTTTTCTCCTCTGTTGCTGGAGGTACATATTTTATGAGAAAGAATACTTTCACAAATATATTTTAGTACTTTTGAGCACCTTATAGATAAATTCACTATAGAAGACTAATGCTTGCTGGATAAGGAGAATACCAATTTCCAAGAAATTGCATGAATAATGAATAATAATAATAATAATAATAGTATGAAGTTTGAAGTTGGCAATTACAAAGCTGTTTACTGAAGTTAGCCTGAATTAATACATAGACTGTAATAGTTGCATTAAGTTTCTTTAACTTCTTTGAAAATGTTAACCATAACATCAGTTTTATAAATGAATTACACTTGGCACAAAAGTGGCAAAAGTGATTCGAGATTTAAAAACACTTGCTCAAGATCACGTAAAGGGTCAGCAGAGAAGCCAGGAGAGGAGCTGAGAGCCTTTGCACTATATGCTACAAATTTCACCTCCCTGTGTATGACAAAGGAGACTTTAAAAGTCAAGGCTTTGTTTTGTCCACCTCCAGTTGTGCCTGGTGTAGCCTGGAGTTATGGAACTGAAGAGGGAGACGGGCCAGGAGTATGGAATAGTATTGCTTGCTGTTCCTTTTGGCTAACGTAAAGTGTAATAGCACAGGAACTCCTATGGGAAATAAAGAGATGCCACAAGACCTGACCCAGGCCACACTGATTATAATTAAGCATTTGGCAGCAAAACAGGCTGTAAGGAACTGCTTTAGCCAACCTGAAAATTGGTTTTAATCCCTAAAAGGAGCTTCCTGTGGCAACAGACAGTGGAAGAAAGGAACACATAGGTCTGGGGAAGAGGAAGTTTCAAGACAGAGAAGGAAAGGTTTATTCAAAGAAAGGTGAGAGATAGCTCTCAGGAAAGCAACTTGGAACAGAAGAAAAACTCCAGTGAGTTGCTTTTAAACACAGACACTGAGCAAGAAGCCAGAGGAGAGACAGAATCCAGGTTTTCCTGCTGAATCCTAGAAAAGAGCTGGGAAGAAAGGCTGTCAAATTCTACTCTGAGAGGGAGAGGTTGGTACAGATAAGATGTTTTGGAGGTGTGCAAATTCCCAGAAGAAATCAACAGTATGGAGGAGAAAATTCTGTAGACTCATTGCAAGTCTCCAGAAAAGGTGAAAAAGAAAAGATGAAAATGAATCTCATCACTGTTGTGATAATATCATACTTTGATTGTTTTAAAGAATACTAACACTTTTTGTTTGAGACTTAATCAAGACTTGACCACAGTTAATGAGTGGACTTCCATTCATCTTACGCATTTACATAGTAAACTCGAAGCACCTCTCCCCTGTTGAGTCACTCTGCAGATGATCAGATGTTCATAAAATGTTGCAGTTACAAGCAGCTCAGCTTTTTATGGCATCATTTAGAGGCTTGCTATGCAGAAAAGGTCACTGAGAAGTGGATGTCTTACTGCTTAACCCTACATCCAGTACCTTTGCCAGCACTACCCATCTTCAGTCTCAGTCATACAGTAATTTATGAAACAGAAAAAAAGGGAGTAGCCCCATGAGTACCAGACCTAAAGAAGTTTGATATCCTATCAGCCCTTGTGATTGATTGATATTGATGTCTGGAAAGGTGCAATGTTTAATTATGTTTAATAATGCATAAGTTCCCACTGAAAATTTCCCTCAGTTGGGGCACTCATAAGGATCTCTCCTCCTTTTAAATGATTATTTGTATGTCTTACAAAATGTAGCTACTTTAAGCCTGACTCTCTGCCAGTTATGGTTGAACCTGGTTATCAGTTTAAGCATTATTGTAATTTCAGTAGGAAAACAGAAGAAATTAATGTTTCTTCTTCCCATTTTTATTTTATCTGAAGATTCCTCTCCTTACACTTCATATCCATCTTGCCTGCAGAAATATACAGTGCAGGAACAGGTGTGATAGCAATACACTGTCACCCTTGGGTGCCAACATGTTTTGGTGATGATGACCTGGGCTGAAGTCTTTAAACAGCAGGGGCTGTCATTTCAACAGCCACAGGACACCTCACAGTGAAGAATACTGATCAATGGGTGACTTGTGATGTTATACTGGACACAGGACTGCCACCTTAATTTTTATTAATTCCCAGGTCATCCTGAAACCAGAACTTGGATGGTAGCTCTGAGGTTATTCAATGACCCGTTCTGATTCATTCTTCTAAATCACCTTGCCTTACTATTTCCTCAAGTCTGCAGCACTATATGCACTTTTCCCTTTCTGTTCCTACATAGAACTTATATGTTGGCATATATCTGAAAACAACTAAAATGAAATTGTTGTCTGCTATCTTAGTCATCAATCTGAACAGCCCATTTTGGTTTCCCATTTCTTCTTCTTTGCTTATAGAAGTTTGGAGACCCTTTCGCTTACAAAACAACACACGACACAGTTCTCTTTGTCTGATGCAGCAGTCCTTGTATCAGGAGGCACACCTGTAGCAGCTGGGGCAGGCAGTGCCCAACTTGAAATGAGCTTTGTAGTTTGACAGGTTTCAAAGGGGGCTTTTAACAAGCAGTGAGGAAATTTCATATCTTTAAGAAATATGACAGCCACTTGGAGGTGGCAGTGAGCAAAGGTTGTAATGAAATCAGTGTTTACCATCAAACCTAATTATGATAAAAAATTGAAAAGCAAAAGCAGCTGGATGCCTATGAAATGCGCTATAAAAGCAGGTGCCATAAAACTGAGAGAGACAACATAAATTTGCAGACAAGTTTCATTGCTAGGGCAGATGCATAGCTGTTAATGCTCTATGGTTAATACATTAATGGCAATCGAAAGAAATTTGGCTTATTTCATTTTCAGTAAACAGAGCACAAGGTTGGCTGTAAATCGTCTGGTAAGTAGAATGGACTGAAAACCAGCTTCTAGCAAATTCCTTGTAGAGGTTTGATAACTCAGCCTCTAGTACCTGTCCACTGACAGAAGAGGTTTAAGTTACAGATCACAAATTATTGTCGAATACTTCCATTTACCAGGCACTGAAGTGAAATTCAATGTATTTTAACAGCTGAATGTAATGTTGGCTAGTGCAAGGCAGATGAGGCCTGGTCTATATCCTCTTAAATTCAGGGTAAGATTTGATCTGATTTTAATGGGAGTTTGATCAGAATTATTGGCTATATCTACCTGTACAGAACTGTCTATGGCACTGATAATAGCAGGCCTAGAGAGTCCTATTAATTTTTTTAGCACTATTAAAAGCTATTACCATTCAAAACACACTGGCTGCACGAAACCAACCTAGTAGGAATGGTTCCTCATCTGCACTAGCTCTTAAGCCACACCCAGGAACCGTGTTGGCAGGCCAGGGCCAGAGCTGTGCCAGGGAACATTTATCAGTATGGATGACCGAGTTTCAGTGATGATGCTCAATTAACTAGCACAGATGTAGCCACCGTGCAAGCCTCTATACAAGCCACTTTGCATTGGTCAAGCACAAGGCAAACCTCTGCACTTATCTGCAGCTAATGCAATCTAATTCCACATCGGTTAAATTGACTTTTGCTTTTGCTAGCATGTGAGGACATCTGGGCCACTGCCTGAGAACACTGAAGTAATTTCTCTTTTGTTTTCTACATGTGTTTAAACCTACGTTGTAATGTTAAAATTTTTCTACATTGTACAAAATCTGTATGAAGTGCTAATTTCTTTTAGAAGCTCTGAATCTTTCTAATAATGTAATAATTGTTTCCTATTTTTTTAAATCTGAAAGGCTAGGAGAGCATGCTTATGCCAAATACTATTACTGTTCTTCAATTGCTATGGAAGGACATTTCAGGATACCATACAAGTTGCAGTTAAGTCTTTGTCCTTACCTGCATATTATTCTGAGTATTCTGCAATAGTGATTACAATTTTTTCATCGCTTGATCAACACAAATGTGTTTACTGCTGTCTTAGTACCAAGCTGTGCTTGTACCTTGAGTTTTTAGAATGTGTGATTAAAGTACACTGTAAAGTGTACTTTAAATGCTTAAATACTCTAAAAGAAACTTGTAGAAACTTGTGGGTCAGCTAGCCTTGAACAATTCAGTTGGCTGTAATGATCTGAAACTAAGAAGTGGAGCTTTTATCCATTTACACAGTGTTGCCAACAAAAATACCACGCTACTCAGAAGTGCAGAAAAAAAGAGGTGTTACTTCATCTGGGAATAGAAACTGATCCCTTTTGATGTAAATTGCAGCTTCTTATATGTATATCACTGCATATTACACCTGTGACTGTTTAACAGTCATCATCTAAAAATCACATTAGCGAAAACACACTTCAGTAAGTAACGTACTGAAATCATTAATAAACCATTAGCTGTTGTGAACAGAGTAATTTAGAAAGTTGCTGATACTACTAAGTTTTCATTAGTAAAATTTCCCTTTATTGTAAAGGGAGGTACTTCATAGAATCATAGAATCATAGATTTAGACGGGTTGGAAAGTCCTCTGAGATCATCAAGTCCAACCCTTGATCCAACACCACCACAGTTATTTAAAGAAATATCTTTATCTAAGTTGCTGTAAACTAAATCAAAGCTATAAGGGTTCTTATTTTCAGACTTATAAACTACATAAAGTCCCCGTGCATGACCCTGTATGTCCTGTCTTGGCCTGTCTCTCTGCCATAAGCAAGAATCTTCCCAGTCACCCTTCAACACAAGGTTGAACTCTCTTTTGAGTAAAAAGGCCCATTACCCAGCCAGAATAACCTACCTACTGTAGCTCTGCCATCTCCTCAAGCTTAGCCTCTTTGTGAATACTGAAAGAAGTTCTAGAAACTGATTTTCCTCTTCTAATCCAGTTTACCACAAATAAGTGCATACATACCCAACATACCCATAACATGTCTGTATTTCAATTGCTGCCTTTTCACATTGCTATTATGGTACAAAGGGAAATTCATAAAAATGATAATTCGAACATGACAATACTCAGCTTTGCTTAAAAAGTGTGAAGTACAAGACCTTCATTTGATTCCATTAAAATGACATAGATTTCTGCAAAACAGATCAAGGTTAGTCACTGTTTATTACTAAATACTACAGCTTTGCACTAAAAAAATACAGTGTTAATTAAAATGCTAAATCTCTTATCTGATTGTCTATTGCTTTGTATGAAGAACTTACTTTATTAACTGGAAGAATGTTTTTCATATTGAAGTAGAACCCGAAGTAAACCATGTTAAAGACTCCATGACGGCCCAGTGTTGCTGTAAGACCCTTGTTGAGTCCTCGGAAGCCCAGACCATCGGTTTTAATGATCTGCCGAGCTTGAACAAAGCTAGATGGTTGCTACACAAGTTAAGAAAAAGAAGGAAGAGATCATCTTTACAGAAAGAAAACAGTAAACATAGCATTATTTCCATCTTGTTGACACAGTGTTGCCAATTCTTGTAATTTTATCTTGTCTCACCATATTTATTTTCCCTTTCCTGTGACCACATAAAAAATAATAAAAAAAAGATTATTTAAATTTCTGATTGCAAAACAAGATGAAAGCATGACTTGACTACTGTAAAAGACCAAGGATCCTGAAAACAAAAGAAAAGGTCTTTAAATAATAATAATTTTAAAAAAATATATAGAGCAACACATAGATTTGAATGCATGAATTTTGCAATAGGGTTTTTTTGTTTATCATTTATGATGTGTTATTAAGATTATGACAGATGAAACCCTTACAAAACTAAAGTATATAACAATTATTCTGGACAATAAGAAGATAAAAAGCTTCTCTAGTAAAATCAATGGCACAGGAATATGCATGATGAGGGAGTGATAAAAGTGACAGAACTAGAACAGGAATTTTTTGAGCCATTATGGCTACAGAAGAAAATCCTGAAGAGCCACAAATTAGAACAGCAAGGGAGAGTATAAATATTCGTGTTGAAGATCAGTTTGGCAGTTCCAGATTCAATGTTATGAAAAGATTTGAAAGGGTGACAAAATGCATATGTATTATCTGGGAACCCTTCTGGATCCTCTGAGGTGCTTCATGATGTTCAGGATGCAAAATACTGCTTTAAGACACTGACTTTTGAAGAGGTTATTGGGGACACAGCACATTTTAAATCTTGAAAATATTGAAAAGAAGGTTTTGGTTTTGTTTTTTTTTTTTTTTCTTTTCCTAACCATCCAACTGGAAAACCTGTTTTGCTCTTCTAATGAATTATTTGACTTAAAATTGTACTTACGTTTTGAAAATCAGAGCACCAATTAAAATTCTAAGGTACAGATTTAGGAAGCTACCTTGAGAAATCCCATTTTGAAAATAATGCCCAAAAGCCACAGAAATCATTTCAGTCAGCCAATTTCATGAAAGGCAGAAAGTAGGAAACTTCCTCAGATCAGACATGGTCTGCCTGACTCCACACACTTTTTCTCAGTATACTGTGATACTCAGAATTAGCTATTCCCTTCTCAATATTTACATTTCTTTTTAGCAGCATTATAGAAAAGATACTTTCAAAAAGTTGTTGAACTGAGTTTGGCTTTCTCCAACGCAAAACAGCTCCTGGTAACCAAATATATAATTAGAAAGGCAAAACATGACTTCCACTAGGAGGTTCAAACATGAAAATATAGAAAAAATTTTGACTGCAATGCTGTGAACACTGCTAATTTCAATAAATGTATTTGTTTAATAGCTTTCCATTTCAAACTATCACTGTGGTAGAATCAACAGCATCAGCCAAATGATGCCTATTATATCTGACACAGCATATGACTGCTTATTTAGGTGAATCACAATTTAGTCTTTAATACTAAGTTTCACTCTGGTTTTTCATATTTCATAGCTAATGTTAAACTGTTAATGCTCTGCACTAACATTTTACTATAATTTACCATTTAACTACTCCCAAGGATTCAAGTCAGAATCTATTATACTCAACATAGAAAATTGTCCACATATTAGCAGTAACATCCTTTCTCGTGCACAAAAAATGGAGATTAGATTTAAAAAAATAACTAGTGGTCCTGTTTAAAGTGATTTAAGCTGAATACAGCAACCTTCAATAGTGAGGTATCCCTTGATATCCCTTACCATGAATACGAACTTACTAATGACTCAGAGGGGAAGCCTGTCAGTTGCTGAACACCTGAGATGGGGTTCATTAGTCCAAATGTAGATACCTGCAATGTCTACATCTGACTTCCCTGTTCAGTCCTTCGGTAATAAAGAGGGCTCTCTTAGACAGCATTTCACTGTTACCAAAGTAGGCATCCTCATGTCAGCTGATCAAGCCATAGAAGGCCTGTGGTTCATCACTGATGATGGGAGAACCTTAGATGGAGGAATTTATTGTATAAGCATATGGAGTTAATTCACTTCATACAACTGTTGACTTTTACTCAGTACAGACCTAGTCAATGGAATCTGGAGCCACATTCTTCTCATCATAAAGTAGAAACTTGTATTTGTTTAATTAATCACAATTCTTAAGTCAGGTGAGAAGATTTTAATCATCACACCAGTTTCTATAGCCAGTGAATTATCCAGGCTACAGGGAAAAAGGGAAAAAAAAACCAAAAACAAACAATGAGGTATTGGGCCTTTTTGCAATTTAGTGCAAGTTTTTTAACAAAAAGTCACAATTATTTTTACCCGTTGCAATCTACATTACAAAAATGCTAATACGTGATTAATAGTGGCCTTCATCTTTAAATCTGTCAACCCTCGAAAGATGATCTGGTAGCACAGAACAATTCAGCTGTCACCGAAGGGTGTGAATATTTGCTTTGGGGGTGTGCAGGAGTATGGGTGTGAGTGTATGTGTTCATACTCTTCCTTGTTCCTTTTAAACGAGATGTATTTATTATTTCAATACAATAGTCAAAGAAATATGTGAACTGCATTAGGTTTCATCATGTAGTATGAAAGCTCCACAAAGGGATAGGTACACACTTTACTTAAACCTTTTAGAAAAACAGTGCATGGTAATGAAATGTGTGTACCACTACCTTACACTGTATAATATAACCTCTGGACATGCTTCTTCCAACAGGCTTGAGTTTGCATGCTTTAGCGTGGAATGTTCTTCAACATATTCTTAATGAGAACTTGAGATCATGCTAATGAAGTCACTGGAGTTTTTTCTAACTCACGGCAAATTTTGAAATTCTAGCACTTTTTAAAAGATATACTGAAAATTAATAATGTCTATGATTTAACTATCATTGTGATTTAAGAACTTAATTTCCCTTGGGTTTTTTCACTAGGGCAAATAGTTCACATTTTAGATGTAAACTAGTGGAGTCCGAATAGCATTCTTTCCCAATTTTATTTGTACAGTAATATACTAATATTTGGATTTTGTGAAAATTTGCATTTAAATTAAATTAAAGAATATTCACCTAAAACAAACCAACTCAGAATGCTTCTGGACAGCTACACTGTGATTATTGAAGTATTCTGAAAGTCACCAAGGAAGGGGTGCTGTAACTAAAGTAAGTAATTGCATAAAATTTACAAACTAAAACACCCCAGACTTTGTTATAAATTTTGCAGTAGAGAAGAAAATTAAAATGTATGAAGTGAAAGGATATACAGGTCTTTGCGACTTTACAGGGAATAGTTTGCTCAAAATATAATACTGGTGTGTTTATTAAAGGTTTTATTAAGATAGATTCAATTACATCTTCACAACTGAGGCAGAAAGATCCAGAGTATCTGCTTATTTTACTACTAGTGGAGTAGTATTGGTTCATAATTTTTATTATATCACTTTCCTGAGAGAGAGATCCTCTCACACATGGCTTTTTTCCATTTTTACTCTCTCTCCTTACAGGATCCTAAACTTTCAATCTTTACCTATCTGTTTCAGTGGCTTTACTGCCCAAGGTTAAAAAGTATCTAGACTAGAGACATGCAGCAAACTATCATCTGTTTCACACGCACTGAGAATAGAACAGAATTTTCCCAAACATTTTAAAAATTATTCTGGAAGAGCATACTTTTCTGGATGAGTTACATGGTAGATACCAGGTAGACTATGATATTGGGAAATCAGTGGTTGTATTTTTCCAGAGTGTACTTGAGGAGCTTGGCCTAGACAGCTTAAGTAAACAGCCAAGTGATAAATCTCTTTATTGTGCATCCCCCAAAAGGGTTCAATTTGTGCAGATGAGTGCTAGAAGGCACACAAGTATTAACTCAGCCAAAACTTAATAGTAGAATATGCAAAAATCGTGCCTCACCAGGGACTCAGTCAACCATTTCACTACATGCTTACATGATTTGGCTCTTCTACCATGGTACAGCTGATTCCTCAAAAGATTTTGCAAAATCTGATATGACAATTGTTAGTCTTATTCACTGAGAAAAGAAAGAAGGAACTGTGTTACTGCCTTCCTTCACTTTAGCCTGGAACATTAGAAGCTGGTGCTTTCCTGGGAACACTTGATTTTGATGAATCACTGTTTTCCAGTTTGACACAGTTTAAGCTTTTTCCCCTTTCAGCAGCACCCAGAACCATGGACAAAGTTAGTTCTGCCTGCTGACTTCTTTGGACAAAACAGTATTCAAATAATAAAACTGAAATGAAGCAAGAATTTAAATTATCAATGTTCTTTATTGTATAACAATTTCCCAGTTTGTTCTAATAAATGCTAAGTCTTATAAATAATTTCCTCCAAGAAATATAGCATAAAACACACCAGCTGGACTCTGGACAGGGCACAGGGCCATGATATTTTATGCTAACCTTCAGTGATCACTTGAAGTCTGGAGCCTGCTGGGGTAAATGCACTTTCTAGAGGGGGCTCAGGCTTGTACTTCTGGATTACCATCCCTCACAGCGCAGGTTGTTGGCTGCTCTGGAGGCATGAAGGTGCACTTCAGGAACAGAACATTGACCATGGAGATGCTGACGCCTCTGACAATACTGTGTGCATCTCTGCACATCTGAATGCATCGTCTATTGAGTCTCCTTCCATTTCTGTTAAGCATGAGGGAACACCATTTGCATCAACCCAATATATTATAGACATTCTGTTCTAAATATGAACCTTGAACTGCATTACGCAGAAAAAGGAGAATTAAGCAATTTTCATACCTCTTTGAAGGAATTCTGATTGGCCTGTAAGGTAACCTTTACTACTTCAAAGGGGTTAACCACAACTGCCTCAGTCAACCCAGATCCCAAGCCAGCAACAGCAAATGCCTAGAAAATTTAAAATGACAATTAAAAATTAAGGAGTAAAGCTTCCCTTACATCAGATTATGAAACTGAATGATACAATGCAAATGGCAAGATTACAGTAATGCAGCAGTATTCTATTGCTAAACAACTTTAGCCCTTGATTAGATACTGACATTACATGAAGACAATATGACAATAGCCATAAACCAGATTCCAAAAAGAAAAAATAAAATGTCACAGCACTGTCCATGAATTCTCTTTTCATCTGGAAGAAAGAATATGTACCAAATTATTACAAAAACATGGAAAAAGAATGTCCTCATGTTATCTTCGGGTGGAATCTGAATAATAACACAAATATAGATGCAGTTATGCAGGACTGGAAAAAATAAAATCTCTGAACTGAGCATTAAGCACATAACACTAACATACTAATTTCAAAATAAATGTAAGAAATTAAAATAGCCCAACAGTACTTAAGCAAATTGCACAAGTAGAAGCAAAGTTCACCTAGATAAGTATCAATCTTAGAGTGGCTTATATGGGAATGAGCAGCAAACAGAGAAATGTTTGCATTCACTGCAAGGATGAATTAGCTCCATTTATTTAGAAGCTGATTGTACATTTCAGCCATAGGTATGGAGATACTGCTTTGCTTTACATTATGGCACAGCATTTTAAAATACCTTTGTTTGTAACAAAAAATAGTATTAAAATATTCAAGTCAATTGAGAAAATTCAGAGGGGTTAAATTTAATGATCACTTTACACATTTATTGCTTCCACTTAACATCCCCAAACTCTGTGGTGGCTAAAAAAGTCACGGGACTAAAATACAATATAATGAGTACATTTGCTGAAATTCAAAGAAACCAATGGAAAGGAAAAAAACAATAGTGAGAAAAAACTTACTTAATACAGAGCAATTTGAGCAGGGACTCTTGAATGCTCAAGAAAAAGACGAATGGAAAGTTAGAAGGGTAGTGGCAAACACTAGCCTTACTGCCTTTGGAGGAAACTGTGTTATTAACAAATCTACTTTTCCAGTGAGATAAGAACCTTTCATCATGAATTGAAGCCAGCACAAAGATGGTGTTAATGTATGCCTCTCTCTTTTAACAATAAATGTTGCCTTGATATGAGGTCTGTTGAGGCACCTAGAAACATTCTGCCTAGCTTAGACCAGAACCCCTCTCAGTCTTTTTTTCCTGTCGCTACCATGGCTACCTTAGGGTCAAAAATGCCTTTGTGGTAACAGTACTGCACCAAAAACATCAGGGGTGTAGAATGGTTGCTGTATCTGTTATAAGCATCAAAGCAGCTCTATAGGCCAGCCATTGCATATTTACATGTTTTCAGCATATTTCCCCACCTCCCCCCAATAGTACTGGGGTACTACAGAACCTTAAGCTCTATTCGTTCCACTCACTAGAGAACAAATATCACTCTTTCTATTTACACATAAGGATGAGAAGAACCTACTGAAAAATACTAGATTAAATAGTGAACAACTATAGGCTCAGTGGAATTAGTAAGAGGAAGAGGAAACTTGCTTTAAACTAGTTAATATAATTCTATGACCATTCACTCACAGTGAAAGGCAGATGTAAATGGAAGCAATACTGTTTGAAAGAGACCTGAAATAACCATAGCATAACCATAAAAATATAGTTTCATACAGTTGCGATGCCATTATTGTGAAAAATAGATATTTATTATGATTTACATTCTTGCACCTCAGAAAACAGTAGTTCTTACAAAAGTATTTTTCCCCAAATGGTACAATAGCAGAATAAAGCTCTACACATAAAAATGCAGATTACACATGCAAGCTACATCTTAGCATTAAAGCCTCTCTGTGTATGTGTATGTCCTGTATTTTGTTTTTAAAGTAATTACGTTCTTGAGATGAATTCCTAGCTCCACTGATATGTAAGAGAGTTTTGCCATTGACTTCAAAGGATGTAGCAATTTCTTATCAATAACTTATGTTTATGTTAGGAAGTCTTTAGAATAAGACTGAGATCTGTATTTTTGTTATAGTTGCACTGGGCCTTGCAGAATAACTCTTCGAGGTTAAGGTATCAAGCTAGTCACTATCACATGAGTAAATAAATATTGATAATGTTTAAGTTTTTAGTTATTTTGCATGAACGAAGAATGACAAGGTGCATACAGAGTCGTTCATGTTGACTGCTGTTATCCATATTAACAAATTTTATGACATTGTAGGGAATTATTTTGAAGACATTTGATATAAAAATTCATGCATTTATTATTCTGACAAATTCTTTATCAATGTTTTTGAGGGACAAGTCTGTTCTGAAAAACTGTTGATTGAACTGGACTCTTTAATTTTGGCCTTCTTCTAGGAGAGAAAGCAGATAAGACTATTCAGTATACACATATTAAATTAGAACATGAAGTTTTGTATCCATACATACCAGTCCTGGAGGTAATGATGCATATCCTAGTAGCTTCTTGTATTGTTCAAAGGTGAAAAACTGTAAATAAAAGTTAGACTGAAATTACAATGAAAAAATTATGATTTATATGCATACTTAAGCATACTAGTAAAAAGCAAACTGCAATGGAGCTTCACTGCCTTATACCCTGAGTAGCTGCATGCAGTTCTGCAAAATAAACATTAGCCACTTTTGTTTCACAGTCTCTCTAGAAGTGCAATAGTAGACAATCAGGCTTCAGAACTGATTTTATTAGTATGTCATTTACAATAGCAGCATAAGTGCAATTGAAGTAATGCTTTATGTAAGAGTTTGCTTGCAATACATACATCATATTTTCA
The DNA here is from genome assembly GCA_013399855.1 of Oxyruncus cristatus. Classification (NCBI taxonomy): domain Eukaryota; kingdom Metazoa; phylum Chordata; class Aves; order Passeriformes; family Cotingidae; genus Oxyruncus; species Oxyruncus cristatus. The sequence continues at coordinate 536,206 of VXAY01003146.1, read as the reverse complement.
ATTTATAAACTCTTCCTTTAGTATTGAACTTTCATATACTGGTATAATGTAGTAGCATTTACTATTATCTTTCCCAAGAAATCACCTCCACATCTTTAATATAATATACTGCCATCACTTTCACATTTCTCAAACACTAGTCTACTTCTCATCAGAGAGATATAATTGTAGATTTTGAAGATGGAAAATCTGTAGATTTTTATAATCTTCTGCTGTCAACAGACACATTTTCTTTAGTTTTTTCTCTTTATGAATAATTCTTTCAGCCAATTGTCTGCTTTCAAACAGTGGTGCTTAAAAGCCCTGAGCATCTGCAATTCCTTAGAGGATAAGTTTTGAAACCTGCACTCTTGGGTGTTTGAACTTCAAGAAAGAAATAAGATCAGCTTCACCTGCACCAACATGGCAAATGGCAACCATTTTTATATGGTTTGTTTTGCAACCCTGCATTTCTTGCCTCCCAAACACATTACTTTTCAGAATAGCTTTTATGAATTCTAAAAATCAAAGCAGAATAAATTAATGGATTTATTCTTCCAAGAAGAGTGTTGAGAATAAATGACTTCACCGAAGTCAGCAAGAAGCTTCCGGTTGGCATAGGCAGACAGACTTTTGCTGCCTATTTCCTTGTCTGTGGACACAAAGTAGAAGGTGCATGAGTCAAGGTATACTCTAAAGAAAGTGTATGTGTGACATATTACACAGTATTGGTCAGATGCCCTCTGAAATAGAGCACATCCTCTAGGACAAACTTATTCTTGTTTAGTTTAGCAAAGAAAGGCTACAAGAGAATGAAAACCAAGGAAAGATATGTAACGTAAAGTAATTGGTATAAAAGTAAAAAATTGTCATAAATAGAATGTGTCTTGAGATCTGATGAAGCTTTCTTATAACCAGAGGAGTGGGGTCCTGAAACAGTTTTCTACTTATAGCAGTAGGAGGGGAATCTTAATGACTTGTAAGGGAAAGTATGATATGTTTATGAAGGAGACTGTAGAACAACCCCCATAGTGTTTCAAATTCATATTTTGCAAATCTACTGAAAAAACACTTCAGATTCATGCTATATAAGACAGTTCTGGGGGCAGTGAAAATGATTTTCCAGCATGAGGAATGAGGACAGCAGAAAATCCTGTAGGTTATAAAGAGTAGGTATCTGAATTCTGGGTAAAACCCAAAGATATCGTAGGTGTTCTTACACATAATTTTCACATGTAGCCTGTAACTACAGCTCACTATTTGTGAGTCCTGTAATCTGTCCAAGAAGTATTCAGGTCTTTGCATGAGAAAAAAAGTGGCTTTTACTCAGCATGTCCAGTATTATGGGAATGAACAACAAAAACCTGTCACAGTTTCACCTAGACTGCATTAGTGCAAGAGTTGACACATCCGAGTATAGCAGAAGCAAATAAATAGAACCTCTGACTTTCCTGCCTAGTTTCGAAAGTTGAACTGTTACACTTGATTAGTTCAGAACAGGTTGATTCAAAAGCAGGTGGGATCCTCTGGAAGTCTGTGCATTTTGTGCCTACGCAGGAGGCTGCGATCCCTCCATATAGCACCTGCCCATGCATGAGACAATCCAACTGTTTCACCACAAGAGGAAGGCAATGGGCAGTGAGGTCAATGGAGATGTGGGAATCGTAAGAAACAAGACAGAATAGAGTTTTTAAGACAAAACAGAATGACTGGGTGACCTATGCTGGGTCTCAGCCAAAGAAGACAAGCTTTGTCCCTCAGAGTTCAGTTACTATAGATCAGTCAGAACAAAACAGCTTTTCCACAAACCACATGTACAGGAACATGAATAATAAGCACCACATTTTCATTTTAACTTGTTTAGAACCTTGTCCTATGGCAAAGTCAATAACATTTTTCAAACAAAACCTGCTTCAAATGAAGTCTCCGGAATCACACCAAAACTATCAGAGAATCAAGTGTTAATGTGTTAATAATGTCAATGATTTGAAGCAGAAGGGATTATATATGCATAATAATAAAAAATCAGGGTGTTAGATTCTGAAAACTGAAGGGCTGATACTCTGGTCAGTGAAGAGATACTTTTTTATATCCTCAGTAGGGATTAGTATATAATTTTGCAGAAAAGGTCCCAGAATTGGGGCCCAGATTTTAACTGCTCTCCAAATAGTGTATAGATTGAACACTTAGCTTGCAAACATCCTGCAAATATGTTTAAAATTTTGCATTGGCCTTGACATTAATAAGAAAAGACAGAAATGTACTTAAACTGTAGGTCTATCTTTTTTAACAGTTGAAGATATTTTATAGGTAAAAAGAAGTCTCTGACAAAGTGGGTGGGTAAACTGCTTCACTGAACTAAATTAATTTCTTATTGTGATAAAGTTTGCTTTATTCTCTCTCCAGCATCTTTCTACTCATTGTTACCCTCCTAACCTTTAATGGAATTTCTGGTATTCCTTAATGTTTTCCATAGCGTTGCAGATCTGTAAAATGGTTGTAATAAAGGCAGAAGGACATTACCTAAAAATTTTTTGGTCTTTAAAATGTTACTTTTAAAAATCAATAGCTTCCTAGAGTCATAAATTAAATGACTACTTAATAGTAACTATGTTTTACATAATTTTAAAAAGAAAACAAATCAGTAGCAATAAAACTCAATATAAATGCTGCTGTGTGTACTAGACAGGCTAGTAAATGTACAATTTTGCCCCCCAAAATTATCTTACTGTATCATATGAATTTATACAATGTGTGTCCACCCAAAATATATTTAAAAACACAGCACCATTTCCTCTTTTCCTCTACAGTTCGGTAAATAGCTTTGTGGGAAAAAAAAAAAAAAAAAAAAAAAAAAAAAAAAAAAAAAAAAAGCATTTAAAACATCTTTTGTGTATATAATAACCAATATTGTCCATCTGGCAAAGATACACTTTAATTGAAGTTACACAGAAAATATCCAAAGTTCTTACCAGATGTCTCAATAACTCTAAGGTAAAAATACATGCTTGAAACAAGATGTCTGGGAACACATGAACAATATAAATTTGCCCCAAAAGTTCATCTGTTAACCATTGTATTGGCATGATCATTTCTTTGCTCCAAGTTCAATCTAACAAAAAGTTATAAACTTTGACTTTTCATCTTCCAGAAATACCATCTTTCTTTTTAGGAGGGAAATAAAAGGAGAGAAAAAAAGAAATAGCAAGACAGACATGAGAATAGAGTTCACTAAAAATGAAGCTGTATCTTCAACACTTAACTGGAAAACTGGGGCTAAATAACTTTGTTTTAGTAGCTGTATTTTTATTGCAAATAGACACACCAGATAAATCCAAGGTTCCAGTAGCACAAGTACATTTCTTCTTAGTACAAAATCTCTCTTGTCCATTCTCTACACACTTTTTGACACTGTAACTAGACATTTTCCAAAAAGTTCATTACAAACACAAAGGAAGGCTGCTGGAACCTAGAAATTGCCTCTCTGCCTTTTGTGCTTTCTCAAGTCTCAAAATCATTGACCTGATTGTAGTCTTCCTCTAAATCTCACTGGTCAGTTTGTCAGTGGAGAAGGGACAGCTTGAGGCCTGTTAAGATGAGGAGAATTATTAGAAAAATAAGGGGTGGAGAGTGGGCCAAAGGAAGATGTGACTTCTCCTTTGGGGTCATAGGCAAATAAGGTCAGTAGAAATTCAAGACAGGCTGGATTCTCTTCAGGTCAAAGCATGGGTACAAACTCTACTTTGGATATTAGAAATTGTACTGGCATATAAAATCTCATATTGAATTCCTTCAGTATCCAGGTTCTTACAAGGACATTACCGTCCTGCCCTACAATATTACTGAATTCTTCTAATGTAGAATACAGCTGATGTCTCAAGATAACCTAAAGTCATCCTGATGTCCTTGGAACTGCATTAAATTGAAAGGACTAGTGTAAATAATTAAAGAATTCAACTATTTAATTAATGCCCCCTCCCTACCCCCATTTAAACCTGATTCTCATGGTTGCAGAAACTCAGCCCTTATATAAATGTCCAAAAATTTGGTAGAAAGCACTCCACTAAGGGAGCACCAGGAAGACATTAAAGGAACTGTGAGTTTAAATGTACAAGAGGTTGAGAGAACTGTCTGTTTAGCCTGGAGAGAAGAAGGCTAAGATGATCTAATTCCCATCTTCCACCATCTAAAGGTTATATAGAAGACAAAGTTGGGCTTTCTCAGAGACTGACAACAGAAGCACAACAAAAGTTGCAACAGGATAATTTGTACATAATTTGGATTGGATATAAGGCAAAATTCTTCACAATGAAAGACACTAAGAACTGGAGCAGAAGCACAGAGAGGCTGCAGTCTCCATCCTTGAATATTTTCACATCTCTACTGGACAAGGCATCTGAACAATGTGATTTAACCATGAAGTCACCCCTGCTTTGAGCAGGAGGCTCACTAGATGACCTCCAGAGATCCCTCCCAAGTTACATCTTTCTACGATTCTATAATTATATTGAATATTGTGCAGTTTAAGCCAATTTAATCTATTTGATTAAGAGAAAGTGATTTGAGATTTTTGAATGACTCATGAGAAATCAAACCTGGGTCAGTATTCTACCTAAATATATGCTGGAATCTAAAAAACAGATTTATTTTGTCCTGTTTCAAAGGAAATGAAAGGGAGAGACTGATGAAACACTAAGAATAAACAATAAAGAAAACAAGTTATTTTAATCTTCTAAATATCATACATCTATTCTTCACTGCCACTTTGTTATTAAATAGGACTTTGGTTTCTTAGTTTTATTAAATATTTTTGAGGTAGGTGACATATGTCACTTCCATCTAAGATGCCAATGCAAACATAAAGATGATACTACCAGAACTCCTTTAGGATTCTGTTACAAGGTCACATCCTGTCACTTTATACAAATATTATTCCTCTGTAAAGGAATTGGAATGTGAATGATTAATTGCAGACTAAGGACCAGAATCATATGCAACCTTTTAAGAAGGAAACAAAAAAAGAAAGAAAGAAAAATCAAGACATTCTGTACAATAACTGCTTTTAGACACATTTGGTGCAACTATGGGAAACTTCAAAGTTCTGAAGCAAAAGGCAAAGAAACTTTTGCTCTTAACACAATTGATGCTTTGATAGATTTAGAACTTTAAGATGACGTGTTTAATAACTAGGTTTTAATTAAAAATGTTGCATGACAACTGGAAAAAATGATGTATTGAAGTCTTTTATTTAGGAATTGTACTAAAATCGTGCTCAACAAATCAAAATAAAGGATAATAAAAGGAAATCAGATAAGTGTTTGACAGCAAATATGCTTTGGTAGGCTAACATCTAGTTCAACTGTAAGAGAGCTGGAGTAAAATGTTCTTTACACAATGAGGAATTGAATCCACCACTGTCTTCAATCTGTTAAAAAGTAAGAGTATGGAGTAGAGACTCTTTGGAGCACAAGAAAATTCTGGTCAGCACTTCACACCTACTTCACCTACTACTTCAAGTTACTGAGTAAGTATTTCTTAGTGGCTTCTTTAATGGCTTTTTGTGTTCATTTATTAAGCTATTAGTTGTTTTGCAAGTTGCTAGGCATTTTCAGTAAAGGAAGCATTAGCTTAGCATTTTAGATCCTTAGACTGCACTCCTTAATCAAGGATAGTTTTTATTGTAAAATCAACAGCAAATTTCCTTCCTAGTAAGAGGATTAATATGCCAAATATGTTTAAGATTCTAATTTCAATCAGCAGGGGATAAATAAAATGTTTTACAGTTGCCACTGTCCCTACTTATATTTTTAAAGGAGGAAGCTTGGGATTTTTACCTTTACTGCCCTTTTGGGTGTCTCAGCCAAGACAGGAGGAAGTATTCCTTTGTAGAAGCCAAGTAATCTATCAAATAAAAAAAAAGAAATTATTTTTGTATGGATAAACCCCCATATCATTATCGTACTGCTAATTTTATTTTCAATTTCGAGTAAAACTAACTTTTTGGCATTTTTGGGTATACAGACAAATAATGATACTCTCTGCTTACTTGCTAAATAACTAATGTGATACCAATTATACCATGTGCTTGTGAGATGATATAAATAACTCAGCAATGAACATGTAAAAATTAAATCCATTTTTTCTGAGTAGACAAGAAATTGTATTTAAGAGGAGAGGAACAGTTTTGACAATGAAAAGGAAGTATTATTTAATTGTTTTAATTTTCTTGACACAGCAATGATAATATTAAAACCCGAAGTCACAAAATACAGATTTGGAAAAAACTGTGACTCCAGCAAGTTGCACACAAAAAACCTGCATGTTCGTATCCAGATGCTAGGGTAAGATGTCTTTTAAAGTTTAGGTTTAACCATGACTTAAAATGTATGAAGTTTCTTTTTGGCAACTTAGTTTTAACACAAGTTAGCTATTCACAGAGCCATAACAGAATGTATGTACTTCACCTTGGAAAAAACATTTGGGCATTATCTTCCCGCTGGACTCACTCAGGTCTTTGTCCCTCTCTTGGCTTGGCTCTATAAACACCTAAGGATTTTACAGTAGCTGCTGACTTTTGGAGCTGGCCTGGAGCCAAAGATCTACTTGTTGCAATGTTTTTGCTTTGCATCATCTCAATTTTATATCTATCTATCCATAAATATAGATATACAGCCTGCTACAAACACACATGGCATTTGCAGGCAGCCTCAGCTCTGCTTACAAGGCCAATGTAGATGCATAATGTTGCATCTTGGGAATGCTTTAAATGACAGGTAGTTCTCAAAATCCCCATATCAGGTAAAAATAGATATAGTTCTTGTCTGCTAGGTCTTCACACTAACCTAGATACTGCATGGGGAGAGTTCAGAAAGGGATCTAATGGAACCACCAAGAAAATCATAGAATCATCAAGGTTGTAAGAAACCTTCAAGGTCGTCCAGTCCAACCCAGCACTACCACTGTAATCCCTAAACCACTAAACCATATCACCCAGTGCCAGATCCAGATGACTCTTGAACACCTCCAGGGATGTTGACTCTACCACCTTCCTGGGCAACCTATTTCCATGGCTGGCCACCCTAACAGTGAAAAAGTCTTTTTCAGGTATCTAATCTGATTCTCCTGTCTTAGCTTAAGGCCATAAACTACCTTGCTATCCAACAAGAGCATATCTTACACCTTATTCATCTTCAGTTTATACACATTTATTCAGACTGTAAGAGGATTCTGCCTAAAAAAAAAAAAAAAAATCACTTCTTAAAGCAAAGCATTTGTGTCTTTTTAAAATGTTGAAAGGTGGTACTGTTAGCATGTGATGATTAATCTTTCCAAAGCAGCCTACTATTTGGAATATTTTTGCAGAATGTGTAAGAGTTATGACATCAATAGATTCTCTTATAGTTATTCTGTGAATGTCAAAGGACAACAATTAAATTAATATTCCCCACATGAATGTAAAATACCACAAATGCTATACCATTTTTCCCTACCTTCTTTGAATGCTTTTCTGGAGTTCTCTTCTTAAGCTTCTGCAATATCAATGACATAATTTAGGCCTTGTAAGGGTGGAAATCTTGCTTATCCTTCCTCTGAAGTAAGCAGGTTATGAACTCCAGCCCACGATAAAAGGATACTTTGAGCATTTTATACAATTACAGTTTCATGACAAAATAAAGTCCTTCGGTAGGAGATTTAAGGGCTTCAGTGGAGTCATCAGATATTTGAATCTCCCCAGTCTCACCTTCCACACATAAACAATTATATATATGTATGTATCTATTAATATAGATATGGATATAACATGGATCCATAAAAACACAGAATCATAGAATGGTTTGGGTTGGAAGGCACATTAAGGATCATCTCATTCCAACCTCCCTGCCATGAGCTGGGAACCTTCTACTAGACAGATTACTCAGACCCCCATCCAGCCTCGTATCGGTCTTTATTTTTAGCACTGGTACAGTCTTAGTCTTTAAGATTCACACATATTCAGTATATTGCTGATTCAGCAAGCTATTGAAAAATCGAATAACTTCAAGCATGTGATCCATACATTTTAATGTGAGTTCAGACTGAAACTTGAGGTCCAAGTAGGATCAGCTACAACAACACAGATCCCTATAAACACTTTATTCCTTTCAGCTCAGTCTAAACCCCTGTAAGCATATCTACAACAAGCATCCTGTTTGGAATTTCTAGCACTCTGCATAATTGGAATTGGAAAACGAAAAGTCCTCCACTGCTCTGCTCATAGGTGTAGCTCTGACTATAAAACATGAGACCCAGTCTTGGTCCAGATTTATGTAAGAAATATATAAGCAGAGAAATACGCAGTGTAAAGCAACAATTCAGTTCTAAAAACACGCAGAAGCATTACCTATCCTTACACAGCAGGGCAGGTTCCCTTTCCAGGTTTCTTTTTTGTATACTCAAAATGTATGCAGCTACTGCATATATAAACTGTGTAACATTCCCAGGGTCTCTGGGCATCTCGGGGAAAACTTTTCGGAGAGAATGTGGAACGTAAGGATATGACAGGAATTCAAGCAATAGATTTGTCATCTCAGCAGTCCTGTGGGGCAGGTGGTCACTTCGAGTAATCCAGCATTCTATCCCAGCTCAGTGTCGAAATACCAGTGATTCAGACGATCATCACACCAGGCAGTGGATTATTTGAAAGTTCTAGAGAAATGGGAACTGAAACTATAAAAAGCAATTATCCATTTCTTCTGAATCACAGAATAGTTGAGGATGGAAGGGACCTCTGGAGATGACTTTGTCCAACCTCTTGCTCAAGAAGGGCCATCTAGAGTCAGTTGTCCAGGACCACGACCAGACGGCTTTTGAGTATCTTCAAGGAGGTAGACCCCACAACCTGTCTGGGCAGCCTGTGCTCAGTCACCCTCACAGTAAAAACATGTTTCCTGATGTTCACATGAACTGCCTTGTGCTTCAGTTTGTGTCCATTGCTTCTGGTCTGTCACTGAGCACCACTGAAAAGAGCCTGGCTTCATCCTTTTTACATCCTTTCTTTGGGTACTCACACACACTGATCAGATCCCCCCTTGAACCTTCCCTCCTCCAAACAGAACAGTCCCATCTCAGCCTTTTCTCATATGGAAGATGATCCAGTCCTTTAATCATCTTAGCGGCCCTTCAACTGAACTCTCTGTGTTACGTCCATGTCTTTGTTGTACTGGGAAGCCCAGAATGACCCAGTGCTCCAAGTGTGGCCACACCAGTGCTGAGTAGTCCCTTTGGTTGAAGGGTATATTGTTGGCTCATGCTCAACTTTGCTCACAAGGACCTGCAGGTCCTTTTCTGCAAATCTGCTTTCCAGCTGGTTGGCCCCCAGCATAAAACTGGTGCATGGGATTATTCTTCCCCAGGTATGGGACTTCACACTTCCCTCTGTTGAACTTCATCATGTCCCTGTCAGACCATTTCTCCAGTATGTCAAAGTTCAACTGACTGGCAGTACAACCTTCTGATATACCAGCCACTCCTCCCAAGTTTGTATCATCAGCAAACTTTCTGATGTACTCTCTGCCCAATCATTTAGAACATTAATGAAGATACTGAACAGAATTGGATCCAGTATTGACTGCTGGGGTACACTGCTAGTTAGTGGCCTCTGGTCAGACTTCGTACCACTGATCACCACGCTCTGGATCTGGCCATTCAGCCAGTTTTCAACCCACCCCAGTAGATACTTACAGAAGCCCTTCTTGTTGCTCTTGACATTCTGTACCAAGTTCAACTCTAAGTGGGCTTTGGCTTTCCTAATCATGTCTCTGCATGCCCAGGTTATCTCCACACTCCTCCCACGTTACTTGCTTCCACCTTCTGTATATTCCTTTTTTATGACTGAGTTTTGCCAGGAGCTCCTTGTTCAACCTCACAGGCCTCTTGGGATTTTTTCCTGACTTCCTGCATGTTGGGACTTTTCTTGAATAGAGGTGATCCTTGAATACTATCCAGGTTTTCTGGACCCCTCTTCCCTCCAGAGCCCTTTATCAGGGACTCTTCCAAGCAGATTCATGAAGAAGTTACAGTCTGTTCTCCTGAAGTGAAGGGCTGTGAACTTGCTTCTTGACTTGCTCCCTCTTCTCAGGTTCCTGAACTCCACCATCTCATCACAACAATCAAGGTTTCATTCCACCTTCATTCCAATGAGGCCTTCCTCATTTGTGTGTTAGAGCTCCAGCAGAACACCTCTCCTCATTGACCGTTGCGTGTCAAGAAGTTATCATTAATGCTCTTAAGTAACCTGCTGGATTGCTTATGCCTTGCTCCTCCAGGAGGTATCAGGGGATCGAACTGCCTGTGAGGATCAGGGTCTGGAAACAGGAGGCTGCTTCTGGCTGTCTGTACAGGGTCTCATCTGCTTGTTCTTCTTGGTCAGGCAGCCCATAGGAGACACCTACTACCAAGTCACCACTGTGAGACTGCTCTTTAATCCGTACCCATAAGCTCTCATCATTCATCCTCACACAGAGCTCCATGCACTCCAGATGCTCTCTCCTTTTCTTCCTGTCTGTATTCCTCCACTGCACCACTCCTGTCCATCCACTGCATCTCTGGAATCCCAACAATATCCTACCCTTGAAGCTGCACACAGACCTCTAATTCCTCATGTTTATGTTCCATGTTGTGTGCCTTAGTATGCAGGCACTTTGAAGAGACTTCCTCATGTACGTGCGAATTCTTGAGGTGACTCCACTTGAGCCTGCTTTATTCTTTTTGTGTTCCTCCTTGTTCACATCACCCCAGGAACTTTGCTTGTCAGCCCGTCCATCGCTCCCTCAGAGCTGCAGTAACTCTCTCCCTTTCTTGTGGCTCCTGGTTTAAAGCCCTCTTTACCAGGTCAGCCATTCTGCAGCAAAGATGCCTGTGCAAAGATATCACTGTGCATGTCACGTCAGGTTGATCTGCATATTGCAGCTGTAAGGTTGACACTGAACATTTTCTGCTGGAGGAATCTCTACTGTGAACCAGGAGAATCCACAGAGCCTAGCAACTATATTCATGGCTCTATGAACCCCTAAAATCTGAAGGGATCTGTAAATGAGTTGTAATGCTTTACTCCTCCTTTCCACTGTGGAGGCAAATCTCATCATGAAAAACAGACAGGAAGGAGTTAAGGTCTATTCCTATGGAACATATTAAGTTTAGAAATCTAAAAACACATGAAAACTTAGAGGATATACAACCATATATGCAATATGTAATTCAGTAAACATGGTAAAAACTAGCTCAGTATTTAATTATGAACTGTGGTTTAGGTTTTTTTTCCTTCCTGATTTGAAATAGAAACAGAAAAAAGGTTAGTAAGCGTAGTCAGTGAGATGAAAGAAATAAAGGAAAGGAGGAACTAGAAGACAATCCCATCTCATCGCTGCCTATTGTCATCTGACTAATTTTGTGAATAAAGCTAGTCTCTTTTAGAACCTCCTGTGCCTGAGGTGGAGGTCCAGCAGCTGCCCCCAACTTTTCCAAATAATGTTTTACAAATTGTGCCTGTTAAAGTTACAATTACTTGAAATTTTTGCAGAGTGAACTATTTACTTAATTTTGAAAAACTAGCATAATAGTAACAAAAACTTGAATGACTTTGCCAGTCAGAAAGTACATACACACACAATTATCTTATACTTCTCTTTTTCTTTGTCAACAACACTGAGTTAGCCTACTTGCTCACAGTGTATAACATTTTCAAAGGCAACTAATGAATGGTGATGACGCTTCACATCTGAAAGATATCACCACCTGGATTCAGGCCTTCCTTCAGAAAACTGGTTCCGAAAAATTATGGAACAGCAGTAGCAGCAGCAATCACTGCAGGGTGTAATAGAAGAGAGAGGACATGACATCATATCCCTTGCTAGAGACACTGGAAAGAACAAATAAATTTCTAACAGAAACACAGCTACATCTTATTTTGTTTCAGCATTAAGGGTCTAAATGAACATCACCATTCAATTGTATTCTGGGCAAGAGCCCAAACTCATCTTTGCAACAGTTGATTTTGAATCACTGCAGTCAATCATATCTTCTCTATTTGTACTTTCAGGCTTTCCCCATCCTTATGGTTTCCATTTCTTGTTTGGAAGCCTTGAGTCATTCAGCCTGGCAAGACAACCAATCTAAATCAGTTATTTTCTCTGAATTATACTGAAATTGGGATCTTGCTCTTGTTTTCTTCTGTCTTTCACATAATTTTCCCTTTAAGGATCTAATAAAGCTGATTGAAGGCATAAGCACAATATTCCCTTTCTTCTATTGCTGTCAAATCCAAGGCACTTACACACATTGTTTTATAATTGAAACAAAAACCTCTTAGGTCCAATTCTGCTTTCATTATTTCTGCATTATTCCAAGTATAAATAAAAGACCTGGGTTTCATGACCACATCACTTACATTAAACAAATGCACAACTTTCTGATTTTACAAAATGTTTTATTTCAACAAAGGGAAGGAATTTTGAAGACATGATTGCTAAAAAGATGGGTGTTCTTCAAAAAGAGGAAAAAATATGTCTAAATATAATGAAATTTACTTAGAGTTTCAATTATACTTGGAAAAAGGTACCTTTTAATTTCATGGTATGTAGCATGTTGTGAATTTATTATTAACAGAAAGTAGACAATTGAAAACAGGGCGATATTACTTTAACATAGCTATTATTGTGACATGATCTTTGTGTTGTCCTAGCTGGAGATATAGAAGATTTAAAATTCCCAGAAGTGCTTAGTGAAGGCAGGCACAAATTAGTACCTACTACTGAGAAAAAGTGACATATTTAGCCATGTATTTTAAGAGCTGCAAGTCTCTTAACCAGTTCACACACGTAGTCCACCCTCAACCACAGGATCTGCAGCCTTTTGCCAAGCTGAAGAGGTATGCTATGGAGGAGGCTGGGTGTCATTCTGGGACAAGTGGCACAGAGATTGGCGCCATTGAAAAGATATGAAAGAGTGATGAGGTCTCCCCTGAGCCTTCTCTTCTCCAGGCTAAACAACCGCAGCTCCCTCAGCCACTCCTCATAAGGGCCTGTGCTCCAATCCCTTCACCAGCCTTGTTGCCCTTCTTTGGACACTCTCCAGCACCTCAGTGTCCTTCCTAAACCAAGGGGCCCAGACCTGGACACAGTCCTCAAGATGTGGCCTAACTAGTGCTGAGTACAGGGGCAGAATCACTGCCCTGGTCCTGCTCACCACACTATTCCTGATATCTGCCATTTTAGACACTGATACTAAATACTAAATACTAGGTCCATATTTTCATAGCATATTTCCACTGAGCTTTCATTGCAACACATGCGAAGTAAGGAAAAACATCAATTTTTTGCAGCAAGTAAATGTAGTACAGAATCATGTTACCATGAGCCTCTAGTTACACTGATGTTATACTACATGTTGAAAGAAGACCAAGTGTCCAGCTATAAGAACATTAGAAGCAGACCAACTAACGAAAGAAACCCCTCAATAACTTAAGACAACACAGAGTATGAAAAGTGACTAGTTAAAAAGGAAGAGACTGTTGGTGAAGGCTATTAAGATAATTCAGCAAAGTACTAAACAGTGGAGAAACTGGCTCAGAAACAATCAGACAGGCCAAGAAATGGATTAATAATCAGCATCAATCTACCTCACTTATTCAAAATGACAGTCATCAACATATTTACTGCATGTGGGTCAGATTATGAAGTTATTACGATCCATCATCCATGTGACTGTTATTCTTACTGAGAATTAGTCTTTCATCCCTGAGTTTTAATCACCTCTCAATCTCTCGGTCAAAATCCTTGCTAATTTTTTGGCTCAGAAAGCTGCACTCTAAATTTATGTGAGTTACAGGACACACTTAAATATAAATTCCTCAAGAAAGGGGAAGATGAAACCTTCTCCTTCCTTACTTGTGTCTAAGGCAGCAAAAAGAGTAAAAAGAGGGATCTTTGTAAAAATTTATTTCTATTCAAATTTATTTCTATTATTTTTTAGTTTTATATACATTGTCACTTCCATACTACATGTTTTTCACATACTGTCTGTGTTTTACCATACCCAAGCGCTTAAGAAAAACTAATCTAGAAAGGTGAAGGTGTAGCCTTGCATTGTAACACACAACACAGCCTCAACGGTTTCCTGTGTGTGCAAAAAGGACATATTTTTCTGGATATTTTTCCCCAAGGATGATTAGAAACTAATCATTTGAGTGGTACACTGTTGCCATGTACTGCTTGAGTAATAGATTAATGTGAATTAAATTAAATTGGATTTTTAAAAATGTAGATATTCTTATACCTCCACCAGTTACTCTGCAAAGCGCCAGGGGCCTGTGAACCTGGGTGGACACTGCTGCCGAGGGAGTTATTGGGCTACCTGAGAAGATGGTTATGCTGGTGGGTGGGGAGACAGGACCCTGCCAGCTGCAGCACACTCTGCTCGCTCACACTGCTGCCAGCCTGGCACGGGAGCAGCAGCACTCGCTCTGCAGGGCTCCCTGACAGCACTGCCTGTGCCTGCTGAACACCTCTCTCATAGTCCGGCCCCAACACCAGTGAACGAAATACCAGTTTGGCCCATGCCTCTAAGAAGCTTTAAGCTGGTCAGTTTGTTGTAATTCCTGTTGAAATCAGTGCAAATGGCAGCACTATTGTCACTGGAAGATGGTCTGAGGTCTTAGAAAATTACCTGCATGTAATCACTAGCTGTTCTGTAGAATGGGTCTACATGTCTCATTTCTTACAACTGACAGCATTTCTTCCCCCAAAGACTTTCCATCTAGCTGCCCCTTTGTTTGCAAGAGCAACAAGCTACAGACATGCCAAAACAGCTTTGCCTAGAGCTTCTGAAACAGAAAAATTCTTCATTGCATTTTGGATTGTCAGAACTGGCAGACTGTTTCATTTGTACAGAAGTTTTAGTTGTTCAAACACTAGAAGAGAGTTTATGGGTTTTTTTTCTCCTTGTTTGCCAACAGTACTGCCGTAAGTGGTATGACAGGAAGCAGTCACTGTGTTAAAGTAGCTCCACACCTATGTCTGTTGAAGCTAAAGAATATAAGAAAATGATAGTTTTGATACCAGAGGAAAAAAAATAGACTTTTGGAGATGTGTGCTTAGAAATCTATACCAGACACTAAAAAAAGAAAATCATAGAGAGGATAATTAGATGTGTTTTATGGAAAGACTGGCAGCATTTCTCTGTTAAACTGATGCTGTGATTCATTAAATGAAAAATCATGAGATGAGCAAAATTTCTGTGCTTGTCCTGGGAATGTGTCTCATTTAAATTGGTTGTGACTTCATAAAAATACAACATCAAGTTGTTTTAATTTCATCAGAAAAAATCTGGTTCAGGAAGGAAACTTTTGATTGCAAGTCAATGTTATCCTTCATTGGAATAAGCTATACTCTTCAATATCCACAGGCATAATCCCTAGGGAGTTATATGACTCCATGTATTCTTTCCCATCTGCTAGTTAAATATGAGATTCAAGAGGCTTTCAGTGTCATTATACAGATTAGTGACTGTCCCAAGAGGACTCTAGGTTCATGATACAGTGAATAACTTACAATGAGATTCTGAAGACCAACTTTCAGAGATCATTTTGTGTTTGTATGAGTTTTGCACCTGCAATTATTTGTGCTTGTAATTTAGGTTAGTTAGATGTTTTTAACTTACAGATGCAATCAGTGATGTAGATACTTAAACTGAACTGAACTGCAGGCAACCGTAACTGCAGGTGCAAAAATTTCTGCAATTATTTGAATCCATAAACACATCCATCTTCCAAAGTCTAAAGTAAAACTAGGCCAGTAGTGGTTTTACATAGTGTTTTTAACAAACTAAAAAACATGCATTTTTTTCCCAGTTCTGAAAAAAATCTCAAAACAGTTCTTTTTAGCATTAAAGAGAATAGGGCATCATTAAATATATACAAACATGTACGCAATAATTAACTTTCATTTTTTAGCATCTTGACCTTTGGGGTACTTTTCTTACTTCCTTTACAGTACCTGTATCAGGAAAATAATAAAAGATTCCTGATTTTGTAACAGCAATACTGTTGATGGTTGCACCAGGAGACAGCAAAAGTCCTATATGTGCTGAGTTTAAAGTGTGCAGAATTTGTAGCACTGCTTAGGTAGTGAACAGCACCACGTGCATATACACATACTGGCACTTGAATTTCTCCGTGGTATCTAGATGTATCACAGGAGTGAAAGGTATTACTATACAGACGTGTGAGGAAACTCAAATGAATGACAACTACCAACCTAAGGACAGACACAATACCTTTGTGTGTTGCCAAAATACGATTCTGTTATAAGAAAGTCATTAGAAAGATTTAAAGTACCTGCGAGCAAGAAAATTATTCCTTGAAATGCACAGATTTCTTAGACTTATTGTAAGAAACTATAACAGTTACTGTCCCTAGGTACAGGGACTTTCCCTAAGTACAGAGACAGTGTCACAGATGTTTTCATCCATTAGAGTGCCATCACGCAGTGCCAGTGTGATACGGTGAGGGCACAGGTGCAAAACCAAACTCCAATGCATTGTTCCAGACAGCTCATTCCAGGCTAGGTTACACTCTGTCATATGAAGATCGGCATTACAGGTGCAGGAGCAATGCCCTCCTCTTCTTCATGCACTTAAAATGCCCTAAAAATACCATATGGATTAATACATTTTCCTTAATGTTACTCCAACCCAAGAACAAACAGAGTAGGCAGTTAATACTGACTTTTTCTTTTTTTTTTTTTAAATCACAATTCATTTTAAACATGAAAGCTCCTGTTTGAGTTAATATGCAGCAATGCTTCCAAACAGATTCCACATTCAGTACTATGATAGTCCCACAGTATAATGACATTTATCTTGTCCTTCTTACAGAATTTATAACATAAAGCACTATGATGTCATGTGATAACCTTCACAATAATAACTTTCATTCTGAGATTCTCAAAGAGAAAAAGGACAAGCAAGGTAAGGTTAAATGACTGAGAAACAAAGAAGATTTACCAAAGGATTCCAACTAAAATTTGACTGCTAGATTACTAGAAACATATTTTGCAAAGTTTTATACCAGTGGTGTACTTTAATATAGTTACTGATGGAAAACTTGCTGCAAGATTGTGATGCAGATTTATGTAAATACCTTTTGAGACCAGATCAACATGCAAGACAGATGTGTGAAGAGCAATGTAAAAGTTGCTCTCCTAATTATTATTAAATCCTAAATATCCTAATTATTATTAGGACTACTTATTACTCAGTGATCTACTCTTGTTTTATGTAGCCATGCCTCACCTGTCAACAGTCTCCTCATCTGCATAGACATCTGTAAAGAAACCTGACAGATTTTTTTCTCAAAAAGTAATGGAGTCTGTGTGTTGGTGATGTGGCAGTTTCTACTGGATTATTTATTTTTTAAAAAAGCTTGCAATGTGTTCTTTGAGCAGTAGACCTGCCTGAGCAGGTTTGACCTGAACATCTCTTTTGAAATGTTTTCTTTTTCTCAATATACTCTTCTGATCCAGCACTCCTTACAACCTGAATTCTTCTGCAGAAAAGAAATTTTGCCACTTCAGCATTGAATAAACACAACAAATGGACCCTCCCTCCTAAGTTACTTTTAAAAGCATACAAAGTATTTTACTTAAAAAAGTGAACATGTAGCAATCCAAGTAAATGCAACACACTCTGTTTTACAGCCTATAGCATGAATTTTTTTGTGTCAAACCTTTCTGCATTTTAAGACTTAAAATAACAGTACCTTTATAACCATCAATATGTCAAAAAGAAAGTAATTTTGGATCAAGTTTTATTTTCTTCTAGATCTCGAATTTTCTCTGCATTTCCAAAAGAGAATCGTTTTTCCTGTGTAGCTCACAAACGTGCCACAAGGCTTCCTCGGTTACCAGCTCTGAGCTGAATGTAGAACTCAGCCAGATTAGCTGGAGGTTACCACTGCACCTCTGCAGCAGTATTGTTTGCCATGATCTCACATCTAAGTGTAACAGCAATTTGCAACCATGTTACCTCCCTGTTCACCATCATCAAAGAGCATTACAAAGTCAATATAAAAAGCACTAGGCATGACTAAATGATTGCCTGGTATTCTACAGAGTTGATTTAGAGACATGAAAACCTTATCTATGATACAGTACAGACAGCAAGGACATACAAACTTATTTATGTTGTTTCAGCTGGGGTAAGGACAGCCTCCTTGCAAATCTGTCCCCAGAAAACAGCTGTGGAAGACAAGACAGTCTGTGCTACAAACAGTTTTGCAAGGCAAGGGTGGGCAGAGAGCTCCAAGTGCAATGATTTCTACTGTAATTGTAGCAGGTCTTGAAGGAACACGTGGTAAAGTCGTATGGAGCACTGGGCATCCTCAGACAATGCTCTGATGAAAAGGCACCTGCCTCTATCAACATTGATAGACAAAGAAGTAGCTTCTTCTATGGGTTCTATTTTGCTGGATGGTAAAAATACTGGAAACTCCTTAAGGGTCAGTGAGCTTTTAATAAAATGTGTGTCTGCAATTCAAGAATGAAATACACAATTTATTATCTTGTACTGAAACTATGTAAAACTGGCAATACAGTGAAAAAACCCCACAAAACTCAGCAGTGTAGGCAACAGCCTTGTGTTCTCCTTTTGTATTACAGAAATTCAGACAAGGATGACTCTGAGGCCAGCTGAAAATTATCTAAAAAGCTGAATAAATAAAAAATTAGAGAACTCATAAATTGTTAAGCAGTAGTATTTCTAAAAAGAGTAGTTTATCTTAAACTTTAATTTTTTTATGATGCACTGATTGGTTTATGATGAGGTTTTCATCCGAAAGAACATACTTTTTAGTAAACACATTTTTACACTTTCTTGTGTAAAAGTGAGTAACAGAGCTATCCCACATCTTTTGGAAAGAAGTTTTAAGAGTGTTTGGATGACATAACTACCACTTTGCTTTCAAAGACTATATATTCCTCAATTATTTCCTCAATCATTCAAGTCTTTTTTTAACCTGTGGTTCTTTCTTTCTACGTTTCTGCTGTTTTTATCTATGAAGTCTGTAACATCAGTGCCAAGTAAAAAAACTTGGTACCATTAGTATTCCAGAGGCAGAACTGAGCAGAGTACTCTACATTCAGGCTTCAAGCAAAAACAGGGAATCTAACTTATGAACACTGATACATATCTATTGTCCGATGCAGATCTGTGCCACTGACAAACAAAAACAACCCCTCATGAATTGTGCATTTTGATTCAGGGTTTGTAACAGAAATGATTTTTTGATTTAGAGACACTTAAAAAAATCACTAAAGTATGCTCTGATAATGAATATCTAAAACTTACACATGGGGATATAAAAAATTATAAATAATCAACAGACTGGAAAGAGAAATGTAATGTTTTCCATAGTCTCCGGGGTCTGCCCTACATGGACTCCTCGACAAACCACAAAGTATAAAGCAATGCCTCATAATGTAATGAATACTTGCACTTTGTAAGGAAGAGTACATTTACCATGTATATCCAGACAGAATGAGGCAGTGCATGGAGCCCTGGTACTGCAGCTCGAGTCTGCTACCATTTGAGCCAAAGTAGAACTACATTAGCTGGCACTAACAGCAGTTCCTTTGTCCTGTCTGCAGCAAGCTGTTGTAAGGCAGCGCAGCACACACACAGCCAGAATCACTTTTCAAAGAAAATAAATAGAGAAAGGAGGTAAGGAGAAAAATACAACCTTGTATTAAGTTTAATGTATATACCTGTCTAATTAATTAATTTTTAAAAATTATTTAAGCTTCTGGGAATGCAGCTTTCCTATGAGACATTATCCTCAAATGGCACTATATCACAACAAGTCAAGCACATAGAATCATTTTAGAGATGACAAATAATGAAGTACTACTTGTGATTTTCAGCTTATTCACTCCATACTTGTTTGTGATGATGTGGTAAAAAAATGCTTTGGATCTCATTCTTAACTATTTTACTGGACATCTGGTATTTGCTGCTTAAAGTTTCACTATTACCAGGGTCACTGTAATTCTATAGCACATCTGGGCCAAATTCCCTGGCAGTTTTTTGTGATTTCTGTGGCAGTGGAAACATCTGTAGCTCTGCACAGTCCCACACATACAGAATTCTGAGGAGCTGCAGAATGTTCTTGGATCTTTTGCATTTCAGTGTCCAGGAAATCACCCACTGGTAATGGATGATCTTTCAGTATTTTGTTTTTTAATCTTCTGTGGGATATGTCCAAATCAAGTAAAACCACACAGATTCTAATCACTAACATTTTATTTTCATCAATTATTAAAGAAAACACTGGTGCCTCAGCCTTCATGTTTTCAGAAGTACACACAGCCTTTGAAAACATTTTCTTGGAAGTGGGTGGATTGATGCAATGTGAAACTGGCCCAGTCACTGAAAATGTTGAGAACTGCAAAGCCTAGGCCTCGAGAGTTGAAGAGAAATTTAGCAACAGAGTCATGCAACAAAGGATGAGTCACAGCATAATTCTTAACTTCTAAGGTAAAACAGAGATTAAAAAAGTGGAGCACTATCATACATCTGCCATTTGTGCACAATCACCTTTAGTGTTAAAAATCTTTTAGCATTTAGTTATAGTATAATCTAATATTTGGTTATTTGTTTTAAAATGATACATTAAAACTATTACTTGTTACAATGAAATGTTTGCGAGAATGAGTTTTCTGGAAGAAATAGTTTCTTACTCCCCAGAACCTGAAGTATTTGTGCCAACTGGTTAGGACAAAATCAATACATTACAATTGCCTGGACTTGATCAAAAACTTTGCTTGCAAAACAACAAAAAACCCCAACCAACCAAACAAAAAGAAAATCTTAACACTGGGTTTCTCTCCAGTAGTATAACACATCACTGATTAAACCCCCAGAGGAGTAAGCTAAATTTGTTCTGTTATTTGTTGAGTGACTGAGCAGTTCCTGTCATATGTGCTTGGACAGGCAAACAGAAACACCAGACATAGTAAAATGTCATCTACATCTCAGCCTAATTCCTAATATGAATTAAATGCTAAATTCTTAAGAATTATAGTAAAGACCAAAGGAGGTCTATGCTACCGTTACAGTGAGGTAGCCTACAGCATTTTTTTCAGCCTCAGAAAAAGCTTTTAAAATAATTTTTCAAGAGAAAATGCATTATGGCAAGAGGATTATTTGGAGCTATAGCAAGGATGAACAATAACAAGCAATATTAAGTAAGAGCAGTGAAGAACTGACAACCTGTGCATATGGATAGCAGCTTGGAGAGGAGAGCATAAGTACACCTACTATAGGATGGAGGATCTATACAGGAAATAGGCCAGAGAGATTTAAAACTCATTTAATAGGTGCACAATAGGTGCATTTAGTAACTGCTTGTCACAGGGCAAGCATCCTTTCAGTGATGTACCAGGTTTAAGAAATGCCTACACTTTCCTAACAAAGCTTGCCCAAGATGTTCATACCATCTCCATACCACGGTCTTCCACACTCATTTGTGCTAACACAATTATCAGTAAAACCACACTTTACTCCAGGTTACTGAAGAGTGGAGAAAGGAATTCAAAAAAAGGAAATGTTGGGAACAGTAAAAGTTAAGAAAGAGAGAAAGAGAGAAAGAAAGAAATGTATGTGGAGATGACATGACAAGAGCAGAAGAAGCTAAAATGTTATACCTGTGATGGATGTGTAAGATGGATATGAGAGCACTTATGGTTTGAAATTTTGTTCAGGGTGACTGATGAGATGCTCAATAAGGACAAAACCCCCCTTCACTTTGCTGTATTTGTTCTCATACAGATTAAACAACATTGGTCTCAAAGGCAGGGAATATGAGCAGCAGGCTAGGTGGAATGCAGAGAACAGCCAGAAAGAGCAGGAGATGATGCCTGGAACAGGAAACTTATGATATTCCCTTCCAGTCTGAGGCAGAAATTCCTTCCTTACCCCCAGACTGTAAATAGGTAAGACTCTGAGCCTCCAACAATAAACCAATCCCCCTCTCTCCAAATGGATTTCCTTTTTATGTCGAAAGACTAATCCATGCTATCACATCTTCATCTGTATCCAATCATGCTTAAAAGGAAGGAAAAAATCCCACTCTATCATGCTTCTAGTCAATTGTGCATTAAGAAAAAATAATCCCTCTTGATCCCTGACAGTGACTTGCTGAAGCTCTGAAACATGACGTAAGTACAGTCATTACTGTAATGCAAACGTCCAAGTGTTATGGTAGTTTCAGGGCAGTGCAAGATTTCCTGTTCTCAAAGCTTAATACAAGACAAGGGATGAGTTATGAGACTACAGTGCAAACTCAGAAGGGACCCCTTAGGATTCATCATGTTACTTATACAAGTTTTCATCTAGAAGCTACATAAAATAATATTTGGAAAGTCTTAAGTAATGGCCCTCCAGAAGAAGTCCTCCAAATGATTGTTGCAGTGTTTTTCTACATTCAGAGAAAGCTGTGTTTGAAGGCTGCATTTGCTTAACATCAGATCCCAGGTACTTGTTGTGGCGAACAAGGCTAAAAGCCGGTAAACTCCAGTAAACTCCTAGGTGCCGGAAAACTTTCTCCATAGGTGAAAAATATTTCTATACATAATCACGTAACTTTCAATATGGTCTTTCACAAACAGAAGAACATAGCCCCTTTAATTTTACGGCACATGGGCTATCTTCCTCCCAATCCAGTTTTGTGGACCTCTCAAATTTCTTCAGTATTTCTACATTCTCTTTCAAGTGTTGATTTAATTCAGTATTTTATCAGCTGTGCTACCAAAGTTATATAGAGAGGCAAAATTCTGTACTTCCTAACTATTCCTTAGTTGCACACAGCATTTGTCTTTCTACATGATTTAGGATTGCATGATTCTTTTTGCTATGGTACAGTCCTATGAGTTTCTGTTATGTAACTACGTTTAACAATTAATTCTTTCAGTGTTACTGCATCCTCAGACAATGTTCCCTGCATTGTTGATACAGCACGCATAATCTCAATTTTGATACTCCCTTAAATTACTTTGTATTTGGTCATATGGAAATACACAGTGACCATGAAAATTGGGTCTAACTCTAAAACACTAATCTGTTCTCACTTACTGCTCCACCAGTTTTTGTGCCTATTGAAACAATTATCAACTTCATAAATTTCACAGGGAATAAAACACAATGCTGATTTTAAATGCTTAGATTTTAATCTCTATTTTCTGCATTTAGCTTTTTTTTTTTTACTTAACTGAAACTCTTAATTTTTGTTCTTTACTTGATTCAAAAATATTAAGGGCTGGAATGAATTATGCATTTAATTCTAGAGATAACCATGGCTTTGAAGCATTCCCAAACCAATCCTGAGAAAAAAGAGACTTGAAATGATAATGTTTCAGCATACATATTTAAAGTGTGTGAAAGTATAATTTCACTTCAGGGAAATTTTGAATTCTGTCATCTGCCTGGCAGATAGAAAATTCACCCTGCTGCCAGAAAAGTCACGCTCCAAAAATAACTGGGCCCAGTGATTGCACAAATCCAATTTAGTCCATTTCAAGCTCCATTCTGTATGTTGGTTTGTTGAGTTAGACAGACTTTTTCAAGAAATGATTTATTTAATCAGCATTAAATATTATAGCACTGAAATCATGGAAGGTGAAGCCCTCTTATCTGATTTATGTTATCTATGCAATTTTTTTTTAGGTGTTGTTAATGGATAATGCCATCAACAATGGGAAAATGGTTATACTCTTAAGAGTAGTTATCAGTTAGTTATTACATTTTGTAACAGACTATATCATAACTATTTTCTTTCCATCCAATATTAACATGTACCACTTCTCCTCCTCCATGTTAGCAAAGGACTTCCTAGTCATGATTACAGAAAATGGCTCATGAAAATATTAAAGAGCTAATATCATGTGGTCAGCTAATTTTCAGTTGGGTAATCATGAAAGTAGTGTAAATGGTTTGTGAAATTAAAGCTGAAGTTGTAAACTACAGCCTTACTGATAACAGCCTTACTAATTCTCTGCCATCTTTTAAATAAACCACTTAATCTACTTCATGTTGTTTTTCTTCATTTTGCACTCCAATTTATGCTATAATCACAACAACAGTGAGACATTTTGGAGTCCATGGAGTATCTCCAAACCCTGGGCACTGCACCCACCAACCTTCCAGCCAGCTACCTTTGCCTTTTGTGTTCTCTGCTCTGTCTTCCCAGGCGGCAGCTGCAGCAACTGTGATTTACCATGTTTACCTCCAACAGCTCTGGCTATCTGTGAATTCTGGTTTCACCCACATTTGGGATAAACTAGCACTGCTGTCAAAGAGGAAATTATCCCACCTTCCTCATCTTCCCTTCCCAGTTGCTCTGTCCTGCCTTCTTACTACCCTATCCATTCTGCTGGAAAAAGATCCGTGTGCGACATGATGAGCCAGATAGGGGGAACCCTTCCTGGTTAAAAACACATTTATTTTTTAATGGTCAGGTTAATATAAACCTGATCATTTTTCCAACATCCCTCTATTCCAACTTCTGACCAGGTGCAGAAGTGCGTGTGGTGGCACAAATGAGAGTGTGGCACAAAAGCAGGAACACACAGCTCTGGTCATACAGTAGACACCACTGCTTCTTCTGGTGAGTGCTGGTTTAAAACATCCATGAAACTATGGCTTTGGTTAGACAAAAATCAGGATGTAGACTATTATGTTTTCCTCTTTAACTCTGAGTTTTGATGCATGGTTCACATCTTGCTGTGTATTATACTCATCCAGCTGTGCTACAATAATGGCACCTCTACCCTCTCATCAGGCAGTAATTTTGAATTAAAAAGCCTCTTTCTGGGGATGGCTTCTAAAGTACAACACACACCACCTTATGAATCTGGTAACTGATATGTCGACATTCCAGAGTGCTAAATAGGTGAGGATGTTGGCTTTCAGAAACAATCCCTTGCCAGATAATACTTCATTATCTGACAGACCATCTGGTTTCCAGTCCATCAATGCTATATTACTACAGTCAGCTCTCTATGCTTGATTATTGCCCAACATTTGTATTACTTTGTAAATACCAGAACTGAAAAAAAGAAAAAGAATCTTCTAGAGACTGAGCAAGACAAATCACCACTTGCTCATGTACTTGTCCTTGTCATTTTTGGATAATGGCCAAGCACTGGATTTTTCTCCAAGTGACTTGTGAATTCAGAGTACAGCATACCCCATTGTTATCAGGAGAAAGATCACCAACTTTTAATTGCACAATATATATAAACACAGCTGGCCTCGTGACTCATTTCGTAATGCAATATGTTACTCCCTAAAATTCTGTTTCAGGTGTGACCTCAGGACTCTTTCTATTCCAGTTGTTGAAGTCTGAGATTTACAGTGATTTAATCCTAGACTACCAGGAATATTTAAGGGAATATTTCTTTTCTGGGATTTCAGAAGGAATGTTTGGCCTGTGAATGAGAAGCTGTATCTCTTGGATATCCTTTTGGTGCCTGTTCAGAGCACCCTGTTTTAAGAATGACTAATAAGAAGAGTGAGAAGTTCATGATTCCATAAGCAATGATAGTTGATCTCTTTACAGTAAAATATATTTTCTTTCAGTGGGAGGAATTATCTGGGAACATAATGACATTACAAAACAAGATCATGAAAAACTCTGCTGCATTTTAAAATAAAATTATATATTTAATTAGAACAAAAATAGTGCTTTAATGTGGTTAATAATGGAATGCAGTTTTTATAAATATTGTATTGGCTTCTAGGTGAAGCTGGTCCTCAATCCTCATCTGTTACCAGCTCTCAGAATTTGACTTTTGTGCATAACTCCCCTTTCCACAGGAATAAGCAATCTTTTTTTCTTTTTTTTTTTTTTCCCAACAGTCTTATGTTAAAATTCCAGTTATTCTTCAGTAACTGATACAGTCATCCCTAGAAATACATGGTCTAAGTTAAACACCTGGTTCCAAACTGAGATGTCTAAGGAAATTCTACAGCTAAATAAATAAAACTCAGAACAAAATATTTTTGGAAAAAGATTGTGGTTAGCTTCCAGTAAAAAAATGCATAAATGAACAATTAAAGAAATGTTTAATGTTTTTTATATATCTTTTTTTCCATAAATTGAATACTTTTACAATGAGAACTCAAGGCACTAATGATCATGCTCTTATCAGATGTCTGAAGTCCTTTTTTCAATAATGAAACACAAATATAAGAAAGTTATGGTAGAATAAAGACCTAACAGCTCCAAAATGTAGTTACAATTATATCAACTCTATCATAAATGTCTGTTTTAAATTCAATTGTTCTCCCTAGGTCAGGTCAAACATGAAAAAACAGGAAACAGAAATTAACTAGAATAACCTTTTTTTTAATTCCAGTTTACTACTTGGTGCCTATAAGACTTTAAAACTCTGAGCCTAACTTCAGTGAAGGCTGAATGACTGATTGTTTCTTGATTTCAGAACAATAAAATATTAGGTTAATGTTTTTACAGAGACATACTATGCATCCCAGCAAAGGTGTAATAGCAGATACATCCCTGGTGAAATCAAGTCAAGTTATGCTGCAGTGAAATGCGCCTGTTATACTGCACAAGAGGCAGCATGGCCACAAGGGATGCTAATGGAGAACTAAAGCTCCATAAGTATCCTTCCGAGACCATGCCAGGCTGCATTCATGCACTAGCAAAATAAGCAGAGATGCTACTGCCCTGCCTCAGCAACATCAATAAAAATTTAGCAAGAAGCACCACTCTTTACTTCTGCAGTCAGTGCTGACAAGGACAAGAGGGTCATGGTTTTAAGCTGTGCCAGGGGAGGCCTGTGACAAGACATCCTACCAACTTTCTGATCACAACACTTGATCTATATCATAGAATCATAGAATCATAGAATCATAGAATCAGATGGGTTGGAAAGGACCTCTGAGATCATCAAGTTCAACCCTTGATCCAACACCACCGCGGTTACTAGACTATGGTTTTGGGTAGACATGCTTAGTTATGAGCTTCAGCTTTTACAGTGACCAATATATCCCAGGTATCTTACTTCTACTCTCCCTCTTCAATGGCTACCAAAAAAGGCCACAAAAGGGTGGTTAGACCATGCTTCCTCCCAGGGAGGTTGGTGACAGAGAAGTGAGGACTGAATGTCCGGTTCAGGATGCTGTAATTGAAGCTGATGTGACCCCAGGAACCTGTTAATGTTGCTATGCTGGATGAGAAACAGGTTGATGAAACTCTACAGGCTCAAGCCAACAGACTTCAGACTTCAACATCTAAATCAGACAATCAGGGGACAGCTGGGTTTCATGAGAAGAGATGGTGCTGCAAAGAATATGCTTCCCAGCATGGGGTACTGCAAGACTCAGATTTGCTCTGCAGAGCAGCCACTTGACTGCAGCTACAGAAGCTTTCATATCCCACCTTTTATTGGTGTGTAATTGGTCTAGTGGGCAGCACTTCTTTCATTTATGATCCATGCTGCACCGTCACCTCTCAAAAACAGTCAAGAAGAGAAACAAAAAATTTTGTAGGGGAAATGGTAGGAAGAATCAACCACTTCTCTTAACCAGAAAGTCAGGTTCAGTTACCCTCTTCCACATCTGCAAGGGTTTCTTTTGGTTGTTGTGTTGTTTTTTTGTTGTTGTTGTTGTTTTTGCTTGTTTGTTTGTTTTGTTTTTATAAATTTATTGTCATAAAAAGTTTAGGGAAAAGGAATTAAAAGCTGTGACTCTATCCAGATTCACTATCACTGAGTCACAGGCCATACTCTCTAAGGATACATTTTGAAGTACAAAGTTGCAACAGAAACATAAAATTACTATTTCCATCTTTACTCTCCTTCATCTGTGGCTACCAAAAAGGCTCTAAAATGGTGGTTAGACCACACTCCAACACAAGTGGGAGCTAATTGCCTCTGTGTTCGGAAGGAGTATGAACCTTCAGTTCCCCATCAAGCCCTTTAAGCTACTGTATAAAGGAAAATATATGTCAGAGGCTATTATTACTCGAAAAAGGTAGCAGACACAAATGTACTTTATCAGGAGCCCAGTCATATGGGTGTGTTTCAGACAAGGTCTGGAAATGCCTAGAAATGAATTGAGCCTACCAGCTGTCTCCACCTGGCTACTGCAAGAGCTTTCTTACAATAAGAGTTTTAGACTTAGGTGATAATATCTTCTGGACGTGGCTTTTTTTCGTCCCATCAGTATCAAATTCAAGCTTTCTGTTATCGTCCAAAGAGAGAAGTTTATTTGTGTTCACTCTGTTTTTCTCAATTAAAAGCATAATCACAGTTTGGAAAAATAGTAGCTTATAGTTTTTCCATGGAACCACACATTGGTTTTCACAGCAGTAGAACTATTGGTATAGATTTTCTTGTTTAAGTGAAATGTATCTGTGCAGGACTGGTTTTATAAGCAGCTTTATTCATAAGCAATTCTTACTGTAGCATTACAGTAGCTGTTCTTGCAGTTTCCCACTTGTGGGGCCTTGTCCATATTCTAGGTTGCAATACATTGCCCTTTGTCTCAGGATCTAACCTGGTAGGACTTTCTTGGGATATATGGATATGCACAGTGATGCTCTGACTGCATATTCCTCCCTGCAGCACTTTGGCCAGCTTTATTGTTTAAGTGTCTTTCGGGTAGGATGATCATCTTTGTAGACTGCTAAGCCAACCACTGCTAACTTTGTGGTTGGATCTAAGGACAAAGCAGATTTTGTCCCATATGTTTAAGGGTTATTTCAAAGTTCTGCTAAATACAAATAGGTGCTCAGTTGAGTTTCTTTTCTGATGAAGTACTGTCAGACAAATATATGAAGTCAGTAGCAAACCCTGAGGGCTAACAGAATTCTTAGTTCAGCTGTTTTTCTATGATGGGCAAGCAGTGTCATTTAGATGTTTCTGTTATAGTTACACATATACTTATATAAGTGCTTTTTAATTAACTTCTTCCTGTGAGAGAATTTCTATTCACAGGTGTTTTTAAAGTGGTCTCATATGAATCACAGAAGCAGAAGCTTTGGTTATGCATCAGTTAAGGTAGGAAATTTAGACAGCCAAGACTAGTTGGAAGGCTATCAGGCATCCTCACTTTTCACCATTGCTATTTGCAACTTTTTGTATGATAATGAAAACTCCATCTAAGATTAAAAACAAGACCTTTCACAAATAAAAAGAACTGTATTAAAAAAATTTACAAAAAATAGGTACTTTCTACAGTTTTCTCTGAATTCTTGTTTTATACAATTCCCATGTAGACTTGTAGAAATGCCTGTTAGACATCTGTTGGCACAATACTTACATATTATTTACATGACAGAATTACAGGTGTCTAAATTCTGCTTCTCATGCTGGATATCTTAAAACTTAGGGCAATTGTAAAATTAAGAAGTGTGTAATTTAATATGTTGTCTTAAACACAGGTTTAGGTAATATGCCAGAAAAACCTTAGAAAGGTAGCACAGAAGAACTTGCAGTTCACTAATGAATGTGGAAAAAGTGCACTGTTTATATAGAGCCTATGGCATCGTAGACTATATATAACGATCACACAGCAGGACAGAAGCAAATTTACGTGCTATGCTCTGGAAGGCAATACAAGCTTCATTTTGAATGAAATTGCTTACCTGGCACAAAAGGAATCAAGGAAGGTTCTAAGGAGTAGGTAAGCAGTGGCAGATTGTACTGGTCAAAGATCCTGGATTTTTTTATTTTAAATAGAGTTTTAAAGCATTTGTATAGTCTAAGCAATAAGAACCAGGATCTGCACACTCTAAGTAGTTTGCATTCAAATTTGTTCTTTTCCTCTACTGAAAACCAAATACTGTTGCTTACACAAAGCAAAAAGAATTCCAGTTTTTAGTCTGTTGCATGTTGTATCCTTTAACACCTACTTTTGGAAATTTTTTTATTCTTTTCCTCCTATATTTGTGTCATTTCTTTGGTACAGAATGCTTTCCTTCCCTTTTTGCTTCTCTTACTACCACAGTTTCCCAGACCCTTTCTATGTCAAATATCTGCCAAAAATGCATTTTATATAGGAAGTTTCTCAGCATTAACTCACTAAGCTACACAAGTTCCAATGTATTTCTCCTGACTGACCCTTCTCTTCTCACATTTTTTTGCGACATGTATACTTATTTTCCTTTTTGTGTTTGATTTATGTCATCTCCCTGTTAGCACAAAGGAGGGCACTCACATATACAAAACAATGGGAAGGAGGAAATTTTTATATACTACCACTAGCTAGATTATGAAAATGAGGGTTGTATATTACAGGTTGAACTTGAAAGGATCAATTATAATTTAAAAATAAGCATAAACATTTTAGCAACACATATTACAATGTATATAAATGGTAAGATGATAGTCCATGTCCCAGAAAGCAGGATATCTATTAGGTCATTTGAAACTGGAGTTGCTATAGCAAACATTCTAGCTAGTTATGCAGAATTTTTAATGGACGTGGTTAGAAGCAATATTTTAGTACCCTCCTCCCCTACCCCCCAACTTAAACTGTTATGCACACAAGGCTAGTAACAAACAAAGGGTAACACTTGCATGGCTTAAAACTGTGCCTTACTTTTCATATGTACTACGTTTACTTATATCCTGGAATATAAAAATGAAATTAATCATCTTTATGCCACCAGAAATTATTTTAATGAATTAAAAATTCCTTGGGTATTATCTGAACTTCCCCAAAAATTTGCAAACAGCATGAAACACAATTCAGACTTTGGCCAGGACAGATTCTAATGTCCTTGATAATTTTTTATCCCTGTCTTCACCCAGAACAATGAGAACAATACCAACAAGTAAAGAAAGCATAAAATCAGAGGACAGACTTTCAAATCAGGTGTAGGAATTCCTGGAATCCTGAAAAAAGACCTGTAAGAAATATTGTATGACTTTTGGAACACCTCAGTTCCATTTCTGATTAGTTCATGAGTGACCTTTCAGGTTCTGTGATTAGCTCTATGTATGTTTTCATGTTTAATCAAAGCACTTGCTCAGAAAACAAACCTTAAGACATAAAGTAAGAGTTACACTAAAATTACTATTTAGGTGTAAACTTGCATATAGTGAGTAAGGAGGATCGGTATTTTAATGGCAGCCCTGAGTTCTGTTCCTTAAAAGAGAAAGAAAATTTAAGGCCTGATAGAGAGGCTTTAGTGAACAGAATACTTTCCACTGACTTTAGGAGGATATGATTCAGGCCCCTAAAGTAACAACTCATTTAGTACTGACTGCTAAATTTATAGCACTTCTTTATTTTCTTTGAGCATAACAGCATCCATTCATCACACTGCAGTAACAAAGCCGTAACCTGATATATGACAAATATTACAAGCCTAATGGCTGATGTCCATTACTGACGGGACCTCCTCACCATTTAGAAAAGATTGGCACTGAAGGATTACTGAGCAAACATAGCACCTG
Organism: Oxyruncus cristatus; assembly: GCA_013399855.1. NCBI lineage: Eukaryota > Metazoa > Chordata > Aves > Passeriformes > Cotingidae > Oxyruncus > Oxyruncus cristatus. The sequence goes on along the minus strand of VXAY01003146.1, from coordinate 504,716 downwards.
AAAAAACTTGCATGCAGGAGTCTGTCATCAGGTGTCTGATCGAGGGCATTATCCGAGAACGCTGGCTCTTATCTTCAGTTGGAAACTGCTGGAATTGCCAACAATTCTCAACAAAGAGCTTCCGTCATGGAAGGCTGATACACCGAGCCAGTCTCGTGATGGTTTACCTTCCCAAGGCTTCATTCCTTTTTATGGATCACCTGAGACCAAGCAGCACACCAGTCGTTAATAGCTTAAATAGCAGGACAACCCAGCAAACTGATGACAATCAAGGGAAAAACAATCCTTTTTGATAGAAAGACAAAATTCCAAGCATTCCCTCATGGTAACTTAGAAAGATCTACTTCGAAAACTGCATTTTCCCAAACAGGATACTGAGGAAAACTTTCTTGCCACCGATTCCTGGCATTTTGCAATGTCAGCTAACTTTCCTTATATTAAATTGCTTACTAGTCAATTTTTCACCTTTTACACCAGTATAATTTTTCTCAGGAATACACTAAATTGCTTTTCCCTCTCGGTTTTTTTTTTTTTAACGTAACTCTTAATAAAATTACAACTATAAAATTTTGGAGAAAGTCTATGAAAAATGTTATTTGTTAAAATCATACTGTTATTTTTCTTTTTGTTATATTACAGGTTTGAAAAATTACTAATTATTTGCAACTATTAACATGAGCTCCTGGAGACATTTTATTATTCCCAAAATTGTGACAAGATATTTAATTTGCATGGTAGTTTTTAAAATGTAGCTGAAAGTTTTGGGTTGTTTTGTACATATTTCCTACAGAAAACCTAAATTAGTTTTGGTACTTAAATTAAATTACACATTTATTAAGAAAATACAAAAAAAATAAATTAAATACTTTAATATGTTGCAACCCAATAAGTATAAGAAAATGTGAATATTATGTAAGTATACTATTCTGCATTTTCAAATACAGAGATATATTACATAAGAATACACTAAAACAAAGGCTGAAATGCTAATTAGCTAGTATTTCAGTTTTATCCATGACATTTAGGCCAAATTTAGGCTTCTAAATGACAGTGGCAATCAAAAGAATAAATATTACGTATATATCTATAGGTATATTACCTATATACTAAATGGCAATTCAGACTGCAGATAGATGATATTTCCAAATAAAAGTGGTATAGAAAATGAGCTCTTAAAATACTATGATGTTTTTGATGTAATAAAGTATTTTTTACTAAAAAATATTTGAATTAAGACATAAGTGGAATGTATAATTTGTTATAAAATGGGGTTTTGCAAATTAAAGAAGATACATATATCAAAATTAGACTTTTGTTAAGTCAGGATATAAAATTAGTTCATGTGGTATTCAAATTATGAAAAAATGAGTTTCACTAAGAAATGTTTTAACGGCAAGTGATCTGAGCCCCTACCAAGATTAGAATGCATCAGTAGTGAAGAAGCATTTGTCCCTGCCATAGAGTTAAAATGCTACAAAGAACAGAAAAGACATGTATAGGGTTTGGCTACCAAATTCCCAGGATGTACAGGTGTTTACTTATTATGGAAAATTCCATTTATCAGATTAAAATGAGCCCTAAAAAATAATTCTGTACTTGGGACACCCAGTGTATGATAGCCAGCTACAAAACAGCATATACGCAAGTTCAGGCAAAGCTAAAATACACGAAAATACACAAACACTGAAGGCAAGCTGTAAAAAAAAAAAAAAGGCATGTGAATTGATCTTGTATCATAACTGGAGCCAGAGCTGCAGTTAGAGTTACTGCCTCATATGCTTCACAAAGCCTTCAGAACTTCACTACGAAGTTCCTGCTGGCTTACTGTGAAAGCGGCTTTCTGCGCCGGATAGACAGAATGCAACGGTGCAGTTTATTCACACCTACATGCACGCATTCCTGTAAGGAGACGCGGTGCGTTATACATGCACTACACTTGATGTAGGCATTTTTAAAATTAAATAAAATTATTTTTATTGCATTAAAGTTAGGATTGATATTTATAGGGTAAAGAAGCACAGCATACTGTAAATAAAGTTGCGTAAGCAAAGAACATGAAAACTAAGAAACCAACTTCATATGTATTTAGAATTCTATTTTCTTTGAAGAGGCAAATAGCATAACATGCAAAATAGACTATTTTTCACAGTTTGATTCTCTGAATCATATGGAAGGCAATGTACCCTGAACTATGGGTTAGCACTGCACAGAAACACAGTCCCCTAAAATATTTCCATATTCCATGCTAATTCCATTTTATCCTGTTTTATTTAAGATGAATTCCATGGAAAATCAGCATAACTGTCAAATATTCATAGCAATTTACATTGGCTTTTTATTTTGAATTGACTCATGGCTTTGGAGGAATAGTTTCTTCTCCATGGTCAAGCATAGGATTACTAAATTTCTCAACATCCGGATTACTAAATTTCTTTCAGAATGTGAAGCATGATATACAGGAAAACTTCAGCTTGGGTAAAGGGTATTGCAAAGAGAAGAGAGTGATGGTGTTAGAGATGAATGATCAGCCTACCTAGCAGTTACTGCCGCAATGGCAGCTCTACGATTCAACAAAATGAACTCTGTCAGGGAAAGACTGCCTTCCGAACAAAGATGTATTTTAGAGGTTTCTTATATATCACTATTTATCTTCCAACATTAAAAAAAACCCCAAAGTAATCTATTAGGAAAAAAAATTGAAGATACCTACCTTTTGAAGTACAGCACAATAAAAAATTTTTAGTTAAACAATTACAAGCAATAGTTTTACTATTAGCTTAAATTAACTCACCCTTAAAACAAGAAAATTTTGAGTACTGAAAAAATTCTACCTATTCTAATAGGTAGTCATAGTCTTACTACATCTTTTCAATTTACAGTTAAAACAATGTGCTAATGTATACAATGTAAAGCTCAATTATTTCCTAAGTGAAAATGTTTTAATACTGAATGCAATAGCTGACTCTGCATAGAATCTTCATTCACATTTTTTAGAGATTTAAAAATTTTAGGTATTCAAATAGAACTAAATTACATATAAATAAACAATTGAGGACTAGTGTAATTAAAAGGACTGGTATAAAAGAGACAAAGCTCTGTTTTCAGATGTAACCAGTGAAGAAATGAAATTAGATGAGACAAAGACATGCAGATTAGAGAGAGGTATATTAGTGTCATTACAAATAAGTATGAAATATAGTCTAAGAAATACACTAAATGTATGTTGTTTGATTAGTTAGGTCAAAACATGAAAAAATTGATGAGGATTTTTTCTCTTGCTCACTTCAAACTACAGCTTCTATTTGAGAAACAAAGTTTTTGACCTAAAACACTGTTGCCCATCTCCACAGGCATGCTTTCTACGACTAAAATAAAAATGCTTTACTTTGCATTTTATGCTGTCTGCCAGGTATTTCCTGTGAACATCCCATCTAAAATCTCCTGGTTCTAGTAACTAGTGTCTGTAAAGAAAATCCTGGCAAAAGCGTAGTTCTAAGCTTCACGAGCAGCCATTTTAAACAGAAAGCTGGTTTTGTTGTGTTGACAATCACATTTTAAACTGATTCCTTCCAGATGAAAAGATGCTATTTCAAACAATGTAATAAAAGTGTGAAGTCAGCTGTTCTAAGGACATAAAACTGATTTATCTGTTCTCTGGTCACTGTTTTTTTCCTTGATACAGTGGAATTTTTATTTTAAAGGAAAGGTTAACAAATAATGGCTACCAGAAACCCAAACTACAGAGAAGTAAATAACCCTTGCCTTTTAAAGAAGCACAACACCGTAATTAATTTTGCACCTCATGATGCCTCTACTACTATGTTTATGAAATGTTAAATGTAATGGCTAGATTTACATAACTGATAAATAGCTAATTCTGACAGCTAACTACTGACAGTGTCATCATCAGATTTCAGAGCTATTTCGTTTGGTAAGAAAGAGATTTCAGATAGATTTCAGATCCTTTTATCTGCCTGTAGCTGGGTACAACAGCCTTGCCCCGGCTTAGATTTGAGAGACCACAACTCCCCTCCTCTTTCTCCCCAGGCCCGCTTTGCCCCCTGCATCTCTCTGTCAGGGCTTGAAGCAGTTTCTCACATTTAAATACAGGTTTCATTTCTGGAGACACCGTTAACGGCACTAATGAGATACCATTTCAGAACAAGCAAATTTTTTAGGGACAGATCCCCAAAAAGCAACATGATCCAAAAGTATGGCTTAAACTTAATTTAGCCATTTAGCCTTAACAGTAATTCCTGAAATCCTTGCTCAGGGGGTACGCAGCCGTAGCTGTGATTAAACTCAGAGGGGCCTCGGTTGCTGACCTAAGAGATTCTCATTAGCTGAAATTTTTGTACAGCCCTGGGCAAGCCAAAGAAGCCCTGGAGAAGGGCAAGACAGTCGGCACACCATGCACAAGCTCTTCCCAGCTTTCTAACTCTAGGTGGCTCTCGGCTCAGCAGCTTGGAGGCACTGTGGTTTCGGGTTCAGATGCAGCACGATTTCCCTGCCCTAACTGAGGTGAATGGTGCCAGGCAGAAATATCTCCATCAGGGTCCCAGGAACAAACATCTGCTTTACCACTACGAAATACTGTTGCCTCTCATGCCGAATCACTCACTGAAGTGAAAGAAATTTGTGGCCATTATCCTGGGCTACCAAATTTGGAAGATACATTCTTTGCATTCAGAGAATATAAACACTCAGAGAATATAAAATATAATATTCAAATAATTTAATGATAAAGCACAACATGATATTTTCCACACACTTGTCTTAGAAGGAGGTTTATTATAAGCGTAATTATCACATTGATCTATTTAAACATAAGGCTTGAAAGCAACAGGAACCTAATGTGGCAAAACGATAAATATTCTTGAATGTTAAAATCATAAGGACTAAAAAATTTAGTTCCTTTATCTTTCACTAACAAGAGCAGATAGATAAAAATAGATTGTAAAAAATTCTTGTAAGTATCTTTTTGCCACTGTAAGTATAAGCATCTTATAATGCAGTAATCTGATTCCAAGGAGCTATTGCTATAAATACTAATGTTATAATGAGTTCTAATTATGTTATAGCATTAGAAAACAGAGACATTTGAGAAATCATACCTCTAATAATGAAAAAAACATGATTATGAAAATATTTGAAAAAAATTCCAACAACTTGTACCTTTAAAAAATAAAAATCAGACACTCAATGTAAATGAGTGTACCTCCAGTGGCATTAGCAAATGATAACTAATGCCAGTTAATGTCTGGCCTATTTACTTCTAAGATGCTGTTAAGATTTACTTGATTTTATTGTGCTTTGTTCCCATGGGAAATAAATACGCATGCGTTTCCTCTTTAAAGTACGAGTCTCGGAAGCAATTCTCTTATTTAGAAGTGTTCTTGTTTACTGCTTTGCCATATATACCAGAATAAATTTTGCAAGCAAAATGTGTGTCCGTGAGTAGTAAAAATGTGGTTAATCAAATGCTGCCCTTAGTTACACCACTACAACTTCACTGTATTTCAGACAGCTACACACATAAAGTTTTTCACATTCCAAAGCCATTTTTTTATGTTTTCAAGTGTTAACATATGAAGATGGGGGTAGGGAACCTCCAGTCAGGAACAGAGTATTCCTGCTTGAATGAGATGATGAAAACCTCATGACAGTAACATCACTAAATACTACTGACTATCTGGAGAAAATGTGGTCCACAGAAGAGGGAGCTAGCCTTGCCATCAGGATATCCAGCTTCAGGCTTAAACCTGCCATTGCATCCATGTATGCCCTCAGACAAACTCCTTCACAAAATGGACTGCCAAAGAAGTCTTCAGACCGCTTCTGAATTACAAGCCTGTATCAAATAATGCAATTTTTTGTCTAACACATATGTTCTCAGAGCTTTGATATTAACATGCTACCATGGGGCAAACAAACTATATAGTATCAGGCTGCTCTGTAAGAGCCACCTCTGTGTATGCTCCAGTCCAGATCTATTTGACTCCCTGACACTTTACACCTCAATATCCCCACCCGTATATTTGAGATAATGGTACTTCCTACTTCTGTGAAGTGTTTTGAGACCTATAGGTTAAAAGAACAAATATCATCTTTGTTTCGTGACTCTCTAGTGTTGCAAAAGCATCCAGCCACTTGAGATTGCTGGCACTGGATTATTTGTTGGTTTGCTAATTGTTGGCGCTGGTTAATTTTATCTACTTAGAGACTAAGAATGCAAGAATATTTTATAAGTAGGCACACATACACATTTGTGCACACATTTTAAAACATAATGAGGCATCAAAATCTCCTGACGTTTTTTTCTACCTTTATTGGGAAAGAGACAAAATTGCATTATCAAATGTGAATGTTTATTTACAAAAGAAAGCAGAATGCACATCACCTTCCCAGAGATACACAAAAGATGTCTCCTTTGTGGTCATTTTTGATCTAAGACCTTGTGAGCATAATACAAATCAAAATCTTAAAGTAAATTATCAGGAAAATTCAGTCATTCAAATTTTATGTGTTCCTCTGTTTTTTGAAAGTAGTCTTTATTGATGACTTTATTCGATATCTAAATTTCATGACTCAACCAGAAGAAATTCTGAAATTCTTTGACTGTGGGGCACCTAGTCTATCCTAAGGCAGAGTTTTTCTTTTTACTGCAGATCTGTGAGACCAATTTCCCTCAGAGATGTGTGAATCCTGTCTTCCAAACTTCACAGGCACGAGAGCACTTCTTGAGGAGAGTTGTGCTCAAAAGTAAATTGATTAAAAAGTTGATAAATAAATGATGTACTCCAAGAATTTGCCACTTCCCCACCCAGCTCATGCTCCCTGAAAATACACAAATACTAGCTTTTCCAACAATGAGCGTTTCTTCTTTAAAAATATGCAAAGCAAGAACAAGGGTTCAAAAATTCAACCCTAAGACTTTAATTTTTGTTCCTGAAAGCAAACAGATTCCACACAGGTTCACAGTCTAAGCCATTGCACTATCCTTTATAATTTCAGTTACATGTCTCAATTCAACAATTTATTATAAAGCATAATTGACATTTTATGTTTCAGATTGTATTATTTCACACAGGAATGTGATAATTATTTCTGATACTCTAAATCACAGTTTTTTGGTGAAGTCTGCAGTAGACACAGTAGCATGGCAGGAGGATGCCAATGTAGCATAATATGACACACAGAAAAATTCTACAACATGACAGATAAAAAGAAGAAAAATTAGCAATGTATTATGAACTATGGGAATGCGTCAGGACACAGATTGACTTTTTGGTGGTGTAACGCCCTTTTTTTTTTGCACCTTAAATTTCACTTTAGCAAGGCTGGTACAGGTACCGTGAGTTTGTAAGTGTGACACAGGCGGGTAGGACTAGAAGAGACATGGATCTAGATACAGATTTTTTTTGAAGTACAAGTTTTAGCAGACTCAGTGTTCAGGTGGAGGTTACTATTCCTGTAGTGAAGGCAGAAGAGAAAAGGTGCCTGTCCTTCAGTTTGCAAGATCACAGTCTCTGGCAGTGTAGGTGGGTCTCTACTAAGAAACAAGATTCTTAAAGGTAGCAAGCAAGCATGGGTCCAAGTTCACAAGCTTCTTTTGGTCTGAAGTGCTAACAAGAAACCAACGAGTGGGGCAGAGAGCTCTGTGTGTGTGTGAAATAGCATCTTAATCTACGACTTCTGCTTGCCTCAGAGCACTGAAAACAGAGCCTAAAGTCTGGTCTGTTGATAACATATGATGTCTCTAGTAAGTGGAAATGAATGTCCATAAATGTGCACTGGGAAAAGAAATTTTTGGCATGACTGACCATGTCACACTTCCCTGGTTGGCAATTTTGATGAAGGTTTCAGGCGCAGTGTAGCCAAGTATTTGTATCTTGCGTAACTCTTATTTGGCAGCCTTATGATAGGTCTCCTCAGCTCAGCTGGAAGAGCACACATCCAGCTGCGCCCCAGGAATGGGCAGTGATGATGGTGGTGAGTGCCAGAGGCCGATGCTTGCCTGCAAGGCTGCCAGTCTGGCAGTTCGAAGCAGCAGAGTATTATCTGCAGCCAGCTGGGAGAGCCAGGCCTCAAGAGCACTGCTGCAGTCCCTCAAGCACTTGTTACCATGACAGAGAGTCGATGAATAGAGGCAGACAAAGGAGAGTGCTAGCAAATTCTTTAACTGATGAACAATCACTAATATCACATAAACCAGGAGCCCTCCAGCTTCTGCATGTTTGCTGATGACTCTGCACTCATCCAGCTCCTATTTGGTCTTGGCTGTTCTCCCACCTACTCCACCCATAGAGACAAGTTTGGTGCAGCTTTTTCACCTAATCTCACTAATGTATGAGTCAGGGTGCTGCTTATTAAAAAAAAAAAAGAAAAAAGGTGTGTGTGGCCATACAGACAATTATAGGTATAAAAGAGTGGTAAGGTGGTGCCGAAAACAAGAAATAGTTATAAAGCCATTGGGCTGTGTAAATGTGGAGGTAATTGCTCCTTCCCAAACCAAATTAAACAATCAAATAACTCAGCAGAAGTAATGAAGTCTCAAATGATCAACAACAATTGTGTTTTGCACTTTCCCAGGACCATCCAGTTCTAAGAAAGGCTAAGAAGCACTTTTAACTGTAACTTACTCAAATGCTGAATTATAAAACTGGAATCTAGGACACTACTACCCTTTCTATTCCAGGCAAGTTAACAAATGAACGAGAAAATAACAGGTTTCTTGACCGAGTGCCTACCAAAAAAGCCAACTGTAAGCCAGAACATTTACTGTTAAAATTATGAGCCCATGAAAATCCAAATTTATAAGAAAGAAGTTGTTTACAGACTTGAAATAACAGCATCCGTCATTTTAATGCTGTAATTCCAAATTAAGACAGTGCAGATGGGCATAATTTTCTATTCTTAATATGAGACACAACACCATGTGTCTTTAATACAAATGCAACATATACATTCAGCTAGAATGTTGGTTTATTCTTACATTTCATATTCCAACCTAAGTGACTAGGAAAGAAAAAGCAAGTGAATACAAGAGTATGATTATATAAAAATTGGTCATTTAACACAACCTAACCCAAAACAAATGAAAAGTTTTCTCTATCAATGGTTTCTGTTAATCCTGTATCCAAACATTTTCCCCAATAAACATCAGATTTTTTTTATGTTGGCTATAAAGCTGTCACTCCTCAATAAACAGATATGCTCCTGGTGGGTTTACCTCACTGTCAAAGATCTGTCAGTTCACGTGTCATCTCATAAGTGAAATCGGAGCACCTCGGCTGCTCAGCTCCCAGCACATCCGGCTGAGCAGAGGCCACTCGTCACCTGCGAGGATCCACACTGCTGCAGCCCCCGTGCAATTAGCAGCAACTGGACACTCCCAAAACAAGTTTGCAAAAGCCCTCAAGTTAATACTCCTGCCTCCCTTTAATAGAAGACTATGTGACCTTTAATGCTCTGCTTGACTTAGCCTTCGTTTAGTGAGTCTCAATTAAATTTTATGTTTTGTGGCTCCCATTTTCTTGTAAGACAAGAAAAGAGTTCAAGGGATAGATCCTTCTTTGAAGAATTTAATTTCCCATGAAGAAAATTTATTTCAGCTCAAGAGCTGGTCAAGGTTTGGGAGAAGGAAGCTTTTTTAGGGCTTTTTTTCCCCTGTGGTTTTTTTTTGGTTAGAAGATTTCTGGTGTTTTATATAGATAAAGGAGTCTTCTCATGCTTTGAAATGGACAGTATTCTATTAGTGGTTAGATGGGAAATATTTGCTCTGTTCTTTTCATTATAACGAGGAGAAAATCTGAGGGATGGTTAAAGAATCCTGGACATTATTTGTGATGAAGAAGCTTTCCATAAAATCATCAGATTGCTGCTGTGATACTGTAGTAACTTACTACCAGTTGATTTTCAGTCAGAGGCACTGCAGAAAGTGAAACATTTGCATATGTGTTCATAAAAATAAGTACTTCCTAGGCTGCATACTTAAACTCAACATAACAAGGTCAACAAATTAGGGCATTATAAAGGGTCTTGTTTGAACCAGGCTCTGACATCCTCACTTACCATAGTTGCTACTACTGAAAAACATAAGTATGCATGAGCATAAGCAGTATTTCAAAATGTAAACATTTTCAGGGGCAGGCCATTAGCAACACTTCTTTTCCCACTGAGTTCCTTTATTGAATTTGGTTTTTTTTGGTTGTCAATTTAACATAAAATCGCGTATGCCAGAAAGGAATTCGAAGTGCTGGAGAAAGATGCCTAAACTCTTTATAGTCAGTGTACACTGATTTAGATATTTAAAAAAATCAGTCTAAAAATGCCACACACCAGTGGGGGTGTTTCATATTGCCAATATGAAACAAACATGGGACATGGATGAATTTTTTATATCCTTCTCACGGATTTACACACCTGAATCTGAATACCTCATAAATTGATTTTGTTTGCTTAGTATCTAAGTGCGAAGCCCTTTCTTGGTGCTCTCATTTGCATATTTTTGTGATCACCAAGGAAAGGGTTATCAGGATTCAAGTTTCCCTAACTAAAATAATTGACAGTCACCTCCCATTTCCTTCACAACTGTCATAATTGCCATGCTCCAGAAAAACAGACAACTATAGATGGGAATGCAAGACTCATGGAGTCAAATAGGTTTTTCAGGGTTAGCTGATTACTTTTCTTATTTTTAGCCAAAATTTAAGATTATATTTTATCTAAGATTTTTCATCATCTTCTTTCCTAGTGCTTATTATTGATGACTGTTTAAACATGGTTGCTGACTCTGTCTAACTTCCTGGAGAAAACCTGGTATTCATAAAATTTGCTTTTTTATTTATGTCAATATTGACTGCTTTTGAAACAGGCAAGTAAAACTCTGTATTAGCTCTAACCACACAGAAATTCTGTGCAATCCACTGCTAAATTGTGATTTAAATATATAATATTTCCATGTTATCATCTGTTTTTTCCTGCTCAGAGATTCATTAATTGATACAAATATTAAAAAAATATTCTGGTTTAGTTCCAGTATTGGGGCACAAGAATTCTACAGGAAAAAAAACCCATGAACAATAAATTTACTTGGAAGCTGTCTCTTGATTTAGATTCATTCTCCAGATATGTCTACCTGACCTTAATTTTACATTTTGTGAATCGTTCAAAAAAATAAAAATACTAATGAGTTTGGATGAGATAAATACTGTTCTCATGGTCACTGACTTAAATATTGAAACCGGTTCTGTGTTTAAAAATAGTTTTACATGATTGTAAACAATAATACTTTAATATTTTTGAGAAGCAACAAATATTAACATATACTCAGCCTAGAAAACCTCAGAAGCCAAAAATTACCATTGTTGTGAAATCTTTTTAGCTTTTAAGCTTTTTAGTGCCTTACAGTGATAATACATAACATTAACCTTTCAACAAAAATGAATTTACCACTAATAAGGGCAGCTGTGACACCTTCCTCTTTCAACACCTTAACAAAACTTCTCTGCATCTCCTTACTTTGTCATTTCAAACCAACCAGTTCTATATGTATGTACTTCAGTAAATAGCTTAGTTAAGCCTCATTGCAAGAAACAAAACCGGTCTAGTTATTAATTTTCACTGCTCACCTCACCTTTGTTTTGCCAGTACAGCTTGTGGACACAAGAATTCTGTGCCTCACTGCACCCATGCTGCCTCCATATCCAGTTTCTATGCCACAGTATACATGAAGAGCTCCATCGTGATGAAAATACAGATTGGACTCGATGATTTATAGGTCTTGAGGTCTTTTCCAACCTAACTGATTCTGTGATATATGGATAAAAATTGGGTTGCTATTGTATTTACAAAGTTTATGGAAAGCCTGCCAGCTACTCAAATCTGGGATTTACTAATTAGAGTTACCTTGATTAAAGGCTAGCTCCCAAAGAGCTCCTGTGGATAACAGGCTTAACTTTAAGCATATGATTGATCCAATTACAGTCACTGGCTTTAACTGGACTGCTCATAAAATTAAGCCTATATTTAAATGCCTTTCTGGATCAGAACCCAAGTCCTTTAGAGAAGCTCAGGTTCAGAGTAGCGGTACCTTCTGAAGGCAGTACAATTCAGGTAACTAATGACCATAAACCTTTTTTCTATATTCTGTCAAACTGAAAAGCTGTGGAATTTTGCTCACACAGATCCTGGAAACACTGTCTAACACAGCTGACTGGAAAGGCCAGTTTATCAGAGCTTGGAAACAAGTGCTCCACTGATCTGGTAACAGCTCAGGCTGAGCTAGTTCTGAAAACCAGGACAAGACAGAAGAGCCTAGATACATAAATACACTGATGTGACCATCCTGCTCCTGGTGCTGCAGCACTATTTGCACAACTGTCTCTATACAGCTGTGCATTCTGATCTTTAACATACCCTAATAGCAATATTTGAGGTCTTTTGTCTAATTAAGACTAATTAAGACTTTTAAAATTGTGCTTATTATGTAAGACTACATGTTTGTCAAATGCTGGCAATTTCAAAAAAAGAAAGAGTGGAACATAAAGAGGATCTAATGTCTGGAAAATGGGTGATTAAGAAAGGTCTCATAAAATTGACAATTTTAAAAACATATACTCTTACCCTTCTCGTTGGAAAATAGTTCTAAAACAGTCCCCCAGGCTCTTGTAACTGGTTGGATCAGTTTTCCCTCTTTGAATTTGGAACCTAAAAAAAAATACAATTTACATCACAGCATGAGAAGTCAGGGATTTTAAGTCACTTTTAACTTTCCAATTATTATATAAAAGGAGTTTTAAAGGGGTTTTTTTACGTCTCTGATTCATTATTATATACTGTTCCTGATATACTTATTAACACTGTTTTCATAGAAGCTGTTAAACCAAGGAAAAATAGAGCTTTAGTAGTAACTTTTTGTGTAGTTTATGGAACTCACAGTATAGCTATCACCTTTGACATTTACACCTCTTTTTAGTTGTTTGAAAAATAAGCTGTTAACCCTGTGCCTGGTCCAAAGACCATTGAAACTAATGTGAGTCTTTAAGTCAAATCCTGTTTTTGAAAATCTGAAATGGCATACTATCATGTGTTTCTCTTTTTATATCTGACACAATTATAACAACAATCAAGCAGAGACATGAACAGAAATTAGAGCACCATTTATTTTTCATAATTTAATAATAAGATGAACAATAAAAGCAAGCAATGAATTATTCTAATTTAAACCTTATTTTCTCTATTCCCATTTTGATAACAATAAAAATTTCAACATGAAGCTTATGGCCTTGAAAGTAAAATAAAGACTATGATTTAAGATTGTAAACATCTTATTAGTTATGATTTATGGATAGCAATAGCATGTTTAAAAACTATATTCTTTTACTAAGTATTTCAGTTAGAGAACCCTATTTCTTTCAGTTTTAAAACTGCACCCAACACAGTCAAGTAAACAGTACAGAGAAGTTTAGAATACATTTTTAGCAATAAAACTCCTTTTTAAAATGCTAATTACCGTATAGTACAAAAAAAAAAAAAAAAATTGATGTGAGCAATTCCAGTCTACAATAGCCCAACATCAGGCAAACATTACATTGGTTTTATCACTAAACACAATAATAATTCTACAGAACAGTTTCAAGAAATAATTCACATTACAGTCAAGTACGTCATATGCTACAGGTATGCTGCTGTTCTGAGAAACATCTATTGTTACTTATTCTAATCACGATACTGAATCTCATTATTATGTAAGAAATGAAGGTATTCTTAACTCAGGGTTAAAAGCAATATTCTCAAGTGTCACAGAACTCAGTAGGGTCAAATCAACATTTGTATTGTGGAAAAATGCATTAATTGCTTTGAACATCAGTATTTCTGTGCTAACACATCTAACATTTTATTCAATTTGATGGAAAAAAAATCCAGTGATGTAATACAATTCATTGGGCAATTACGAAGGCAAGCCCACACCTTTTTTGAAAACTGTTAGAAGGAAACACTAAGACCCTCTATAGTCCTAATAAAAGTAGTTCAGGCACATCTGGGATCTCTATCTGGGGTAACCTCTTTTATTAGCACAAGAACTTGCTGCCAAGTTGGCAGAGAGAAGAATGCTATTCAATAGGCTTACACTCAAATAAGAGTTGATGCATAACATTTTGTCTGAAAAGAACCCTTGGGATGGCTAATAGTTGAAAAAATGCCTCAATGCCATCACACAAAGTCCAATAGCAATATCAGCCACAGAAGCTTTTACAATGTGGCAATCAAGCAATCAAAATCATAACTGAAAGAAGTTTCTGTGCACGTTTTAATATATTTAAGACTTGATTGTTTATATCTCTTAATTCAAAACCAAAACCAGCTTTCTTTTTTTCTCAAAGAAAACTTGCATAAACTCCCCAGTAACTATCTTTTTCCAAGTATTTAAAAATAAAGTTTTCTTAAACCAAACTCTTTTCCTTGAATTTCAAGATCTGTCCTGCTTGTAAACTCAGAACAAAATGTCACTGTTTCTAAAACATCCTCTGAATAATGCGGTTTGCTCTCTTTCACCCTGTAAATGCTCAAGCATGTCCTACTTGCACATGTGTAAGGTTCTCCCCTAAATCATGCACGCACAACTGTTTGTAGAATTGGGCTTTGATACCAGACTCACTGTGGATCTCAACAACATGGTGAACCTATTTACAAAATTTTGTTTTACAGTTTACACATTGGCAACTTCTCAACGAAATTTAAATGATTTAATAAAAACATATCTGTGATAGAAATAATGAAAATAATAGCATAAGAAATGCAATAATACCATATGTAATTTGTGTTTAGGCAGATGAAGGATAACTTTTTGCTAAAGAAGTTAAATCAAAGAAGCTTTACATTTATTTCAGATTTTTGTTTTAATGTAGGTAAGACATTAGTATTAAATGAGTCCATTTGTAACACTGAGTCACAGAAATAATATATTCCTTCCTTAAGGGTTTTTGGATTCATTCCTTCCCTAGTAAATCTATTTTATGGCTTTAACAGCAATCCTAAAATACATGCCAATTATGTGCTTCAACCCAGATCTGCGAATTGAGTTCTTTGATTCAGAATTGCTTGCCTCAATAAAATCATGTGTAACTTTTTAATGAACTAGCTAATTGATCAGCAGCACTTGTTATAAGAAGCTCAGGGAAGAGCTGAAAAAAATGTTTGGGTTTTTTTCTTTTTTCCTGGAGACAGCAGCAGCAGCCTGTATTAGTAATCTTAATAACATAGAAGAGCTAAAGCATTTACTTAAAAAAAACCCAACTCTGGCCTGTTTTTAATGGATGTTTAGAGGAATGAACACAACTGGGGGATATGTCAAGGCTCTCTCTGCTTCAAATTCATTCCTTTCTAAAAGCATTATAAAATGAATTTCATGCTTTTTTGAAAACTGGATCCCTGCCTTGTATCCTAATAGCTTTGCTAGACCAAAAAAGGTAAATTCCCCTATAAATATCATTGGAGCACTAACTTCTGATCTAATTTATAATTTTGAAGTGTGATAAGAAGAATGTGCGGGCAGCTGTCAGTGACACACTGAACAGACACACGTGCAGAGATGCTTTTCCAGGGCTGGGATGAATGACCTGCTACTCAGTACCAGCATCCAACAGGTGTCAGAAGTCAATGGACACTCCAACACATGACATGTTTGCTGCAAGCTTTATCACTTTAAAAATGAGCATCAGGTTAACTCTCTCCCCTCTCGTTTTTCTGCTTCTTGGCTTTCTGGGCAGAATGCTGTGGTGCTGAGCACTCCCACCCTGAGAACGCTCACAAGAGCTGTGGGAGGCACTTTGCTACACAGGTTACTTCTAGTCAGGACTGGCCCAGGCATCTACTGCTTACCCTCTCTGCTTCTCACAATTCCCACCTTCATCTCGCATACCATGAGGGACCTCACAATCTCCTTTTCTGGTTTGCACCAGAAGTCCAAAAAGCTTGGTCTTCCATGCCCCTTTGAATGAACAGTACCTTTGCTGTAGCTTTGTTAGATACAAAAGTGCCCTGATATTGTTTAAGAAAAGAACATTGGTGTCCTTCCCTGTTCACCCCAGAAGACACATGGTTGGGTTCTCAAAAAGTAGGAATCATGTAAAACTATTTGAGCATTTGGGGTCTGTTTAAAAGCCAGTGAAAACTGCATGATCTAAACCCATGAAAATATTTTAACTTACTGCATTAATCAGCACTACTACTTGTGAAATGAATAAACTTAAATTATTGTTATTTTACTAGCATGAGCGTTTTTTTAAATGATTATAACAGTCCTTGATCAATAACTCTGAGTAGGCTCTGCTTGAAATCCCATAATGTAGAAGATGCATGAGTTCTTTCACCAGCTCTCTGAAACCCTTACATTTAACAACTGATACATCCTATTGTGGAGCAATGACTCTACATATACGTATCAGTTACCAAAGCCTAACTTTTTACAATTCTTGTTATATTTTTAATAGCCAGTATGTCATTCTAAGTTTAATAAAATTCTGAGTCGACATCATGCTTCCCTGTCCCCATTCCTATTGCAGAAGTCGTCTAAAAGTCTTTCCTAATACAATCAATATCTATAGAAGAAGGAGCAGATGTGCATGCTTTCTGAAAAAAAGTAAAATTTTCTCACGCCCCTCTATAAGTTGCTAAGGTTTTTGTCCATGTTTGCTAATATCTCATCAAAGTTGTCTTATGGATGTCTGCCACTACAGTATCCAGGTATTTTATGTTTAAAGTCGGTTCATGACAAGGTTACCTAAAAATCCTCCCCCTTTTATTTACTCATCTGGGCTGGAGAGGGATTTTCAATTCATACTGAAATTGCTTTAGTCTTAAAATCTAAAAGGAAGAAATCAGTATTTTCATCTCTAGACTGAATAGATAGAGAGCAGTTAAATCCCGGCTACGCAGGACAACAACAATGTGATGTGGAGCAGACAAGTCTCATTAAATTCTTGCCCCTGGGTTTGCAAAGACTATACCCTCATGCATAAGTTCGAGAATCTCTTTCTGCTTTTATGCCGTGCTGCTGATTAGTTTCTCAACCACAAATTTCAGAGGGAAAAAAAACACTGATTCAGAGAACCAAGCTTTGTACCAGGCTGCAGCGCTTGCCAACGAGTGGCAGCCTGAGCTGTATTTTTCTTCTCTGCACGTCTTAGTAGGATTTCATTGTATGTTCTACTCTGTTTTGAATACAGCTCCTAACATTTCCTTTCATGATTAGGATTTATGCAGTACCAAAGCAAATAAACTTAGGTACTAAGGTGTTTAGAAGCAATAAAGGTAATTGGCATAACAACAAACCAAATTAAAATATCTGTGCAAATTTAAATTTAAAACAACTTTTAAATAAATATACAGCCTTTGGAAAACTGAAAACATTTATATCTTTTTTGCACTTTTAGTAATTCCCATGACTCCCAGCTGTAGTTACCCCACCAACATAAGTTGATAAAAAATGTATAGTATGAAGCTGTATATAAATATATATTATTTAATAGTTCACATGCTTATAATAAAAAATAACCACATTATATTTTAAAAAGATTTTGATTTGTTAATTTAAACATTTATTCAGGTGTTACTATGACCGCTATCTACCGATGCTTGGATTTCATGCAAACTTTGGACTGTAAAACGGACCTTGATCATATAATTTATTTTACTTTTTGGCTCAAGTTCTTTGAGCTGCTTGTGTTACTTACAGGATAATAACTAAATTGAGAGTATAATTCTGTCACTTATTTTAACAGTAGAACATATGAGCTGTTAAAGAGCTGACTATTAGTTTTCAAAACAAAAAACTTAATTATTTTAAGCCAAAGATACAAATTTTCCTAGTGCAGAGGTCATATTTTAAGTACCATAGTACTGCTATGATGACTATTTAACTGTAAAAAACATATAAGAATATAATAAAGTAGTAACATAAGAAACAGGCAAAGAGCAGAACTTATTCCAATCATTCTCCATAGAAGTCATGGACTTGCCTCTATTTGCAGTCGCATTTTAGTAGTTCAGTTTTCATACAGATCATATTTACTTTAAAACAATAAATCAGAATCATGAGTAGAGAAGTATTACCACTCATTACTGGTACTCTCAGCCAGTTCTCTGAATGTGAGTCTTCCTCTTGGACCAGAGAAAAGTACACTAATCAGAAAAAGAACATCTTTCCTGTAGGTCCTATTCCTTTTATAGATGACAGCACATCATTCCATAAAAAATGTGAGTGGGAAAAAGAAAGTAGTACTTTATATACTCCAAGAATGTAATAAAGATTTTTAGACATTAAAGCTGCATTTTATCAGCTACTAATGAAGAACTCTTATACTTTTTTGTCCTGCAGTAATTCTCCCATTGTGTGCTTGGGACAAACATACAGTAGGTATAACATCAGAAGGAAATTTTCCTTCACATGTAGTTTAGAAAATATTCAAGAAAAAGATAACTTGACCAGAAGCAGGTCAAATTAACTCATGTAACTGTTTCATGAAGATCTACTCTGGTAAATTTTGCTGAAGGATAACAGAAATAACTAGTCAGCAGTTACATACAAATAATTTAAAATCTTCCCAAGAAAGAAATACAGCAGAAACTAAGTTCAAACATAAATATTTTAATAATCTAATTCCATCAATGGCTGTGTGTGTGGAGGGGAAGTTCTAAACAACAACAAAATTAGTGAAAACCACAAGTTTTTCATTCCACACTAAAAGCTGTTCAGAGAAACCTCATGAACACCCTTAGCTATGATGTGCAAGTTTCATTTTATTTGAAGGATGAAAATACTGAGAAGACTGGCACGTTTCACAACAAGGTGAAAGGATGGATTGAGGCTCCAAGCTGGTGTCCTCCCCACCTATCGCACACACACAGCAAGAGCTGCCTGTCTTCAACCCCAGCCTCCAAATCCTGTAATGCTCTTGTGTTTCAGAGGTCCCAGATACAGCTGGCAGCTGTGGGCTTCTATGAGCTCCTCACAAAGTATCAGCCTTTCCTCACAGTTAAGGCCTTGCAAACAGCACACATTTTTATCATCTTTTAGTAATTGCTCTAATGTTAGTCTGTGTGAAAAGCCTATCTACAAGTCTGCCAAGGCAGGAACAACTCCACTGGCTGCTCTGCTAGCATCATGGATATGTCCAAGGTACAATTCCGGCCACCAAAACTTTGCTTTGGCTGTCTGGATACAAGTTCTGAGCACAACATAAGATGACAGCAGTGATCACAAAGGGAAGCTGTATCTGAAATATCACTCGATATTTTATGTGAAGGATTGTGCAATACATTTGATCATCTAGGATGTGCCAACTGTAAAAGCAACAGGCAAATTTAAACAGTACTTCTGTTTTCTGTCTATGTCTTCTTGTGTATGATACCAGTGTTAGTTACACTGGTGAAAGAATCTGCAGAAACCACTAACAGTTAAAAACAGCATTTTGTTTTATACAGTGATGGTTTGTTTCTGAAACTTTTGTAATCTCTATTTCCTAAGTAAAAACCAACCCAGAAAATCTTTTTTGCCCCTTATCTAAACTGGACAAATCACTGAAAATGGTATCACAAGGAATAATTTTGTATTGTCAGAGATGATGGAGCTATTTTTATGATCGTAAGTATGGGTAGTTACTTGTGGCCTAATACATCAACAGAAGAAATCTGGTTTTCATTAGTTTTGGATAAAGTCTTCTATGTTTTCCCTCAAAACAGCTTTTAGAGAAACAACAGACAAAGTGAAGAGGAATATAAACTAATGAATAAAAGAGATTTCATAAGAAATCAGATATGATATGATATGATATGATATGATGATATGATATTATGGCCCCAGTATCCAGTCTCGATTCATGGAAAAATGAGAATGTGGTTTGGCTGATTTCAGTGTTTAACATGTGACTGCTTAAAAACTGTCCAGTTTTTAATCTCAGTTTAATTTCTATTACAAAAATGTATATCCTCTCTTGACCACTTACCATTCCTGTGTCCTGTGACATTACTGTGACCTATGACTCCCTTACTGAATCTCTGCAAATTAGAGTCTTTGAAAAATTTAAATGTAGGTATGAATGTTTCATCTATCAGTTTAATGATATCAGATTAAAGGAATAATCCTGCTGCCTTTAAAAAGTAAGAGTATTCTCTATCATTCCAAAAAGACGCAAAGGCAAATCGTAACACAGCTTTGTAAAATAAAACACATATCTGATAAGCTTCAAATGACACTTACTACTGGTCATTACTGGGCAATACCTGACGTAAAAATAGTAAGCATTGCTCTTAAACTCCTCCAGTTTAGGCAAATGTAATTAAGATCTATATGCCACTGGAAAAACAAATTTTCTTCCTCAGCAGTTCTTATAGAAAGGGCCAGTTTTTTCAACAAACCTTTTATTTCAGTGTCCCTTATGATAATCACACAGCATTTCGCCTTCTGAGAAGGCAGAAAAACTGTTGCAGCCTTCTGGCATGAAGATATACGGGCAGGATTTTTTTGTGGGTTGTTCAATACTTTTCAGTATTCATTAGCATTTAAGTTCTTTGAAGAGATTGGTCCCATCACAGTTTAGTTTATTCTGATTTTTTTTCCTTTGTATTAAAATGATTTTGCACCAAAAATTTTCCAATCACAGAAAAACGTACATTACACTTGCTCCTTACAGTCAAAGTAGAAAAGATAACTAAAAATACCTTTTATCCCAAAGGAAAGAAATAGTCTAACAAAGAAATCCAAATTCACTTTCGGTGGAAAATAGCCAAATTGTGAGTTGCTGAAAGAAGTGTTAGTTTTATGTGTTCACCAAACCTCCCTGTGCTGGAAAGTATTTGAAAGGCAAACAATTTCATTAATACATTGTGGTTGAGATTTTTAAAACACTGGAAGGGATACAACCAGACTTACTCTTTTGAAAAGTACAGCTAAATACCCTGCATTTGAAAACATCAACTCATACCCCCTTTCTCATTAACAGACAAACCATTTCAAGAGAGTAACAGCTAATATACGTAACATGGACATCACCTACTATGCATATGCTGCTTCCATGAAACGATTGCTTTTTTTCCGTTAAATTGTACGGCTAAGTGACAGAAAATGTGCTCCCTTAAAATAGCAAAACAAGGCAATTCTGAGTTAAAGACTGAAACTCAACTCTTACCCACCCAGCTGTGCCCTGATATTACAGCTTATATGGCATTCATTATCAGCCAGTGCTGAGTGATCTCAGCAATTCTTAACATACAGTAGGACACAACAAGGCAAGTTAAGGATGAAATTGCTTCTGAAGCACTATGACTTTCACTGCAGTGGTGACTTACAGTAAAACCAGTAATATTGGAACACTGTATTCTGCAATACAGTTAATCAGAAATAGCGCACTTCCTTTTGTAAAAAGCATAACCAAAACTTAATCCCTTAACTTTAAGGCACATTTGCTATGTGTTCATATTGTAGCTTGCCAGTGTCTTTTATAATAATACATAAACACACATTTAGCAAATTTTGATGCAACACTAAAATTTATCCTACTAAGCGATGAGAAACTTCGACACCCGTGAATATACCTTATTAATTCACTGTATGAAGGTCATACAAAAATAAAGGAAATCAGTTATCACAAATTCAGTGTAGTGGAAAAACAGCAGCTATTTTCAGACTTCATTAGATCTATTTTTATTTTTTCTAATAACTCATACTATTAACAGTTAACAACAAAAACTAATGCTAAACAAAACTCGGGAGAATCTACAATGCGGGTTGTACACTGAGGTCAGAAGAATAATTTTGGGTACAAAGCTGTCAGGATACTTTTTTTCACAGAACCAAACAGCCAGAATCAACTACAAGTACTTGACATCCCAGTTTTAAAGACTAGAAGACAAGACTTAATGCCGCAACAGAAGCACTAACAGGCTCTTGACAACAGCCTTGCAAGGCTGGACCTTTTTATCACAACACACTCTCCCAGCTGAAAAAACTCACTCGTTACCCAGGATGGTGTGGAAAAAAGATCGTTGTTGCTTCAGAAAAGACAGTTGCTTGAAAATTGGCATAAAGTGGTGAAAATTAAAAATGAACATTCGTTTTTTTTTTTCCCCAAACCCAACGTAACTACTCCATAAAGCAATGCACAAATCATTCATTATAATGAGTCATAACAATGATTTGTGATCTTCCAAGTTTTCATTTTACGCCCCTCTGTTTTTCCTTAAAGACAGGAGGATAGACAAAGACTGGAAACTTTGGGTCATATGGATCACAGCACCACTGCTATGTCTGGAATTTTCTTATAAATATCCTATTGCTCTGAGGTTCATAGGCCTGACTGAAACAGCAGGGACGATCTCATTTGTACTTTTATAGTTGTAGAGGGATTTGCAAGAGTTAACACAATTTTCCATAATATTTCTTACTGACTTCAGAATAAAGGGAGAGTTCCCTTTTTAATCAGTATCTGAAACATTGTTAAGTCTAAAGGGAAACAGGAATTCTTTCAGATTTAACAAGACTTTTCCAAGTGCTGATAATTTTAAAGGTACCAAACAAGGCAACTTTTGAAAAATAGTGAGGACTTCAGCAAAGCATTTGTGAGTAGCAGTCACTGCAGTAGTCTGGAGGATATACTTCTCGGCAGATTTTACTGCTTGTTTGCAGCCTTTTGCAGATTATTTTTCCAAAATGAAGTGGCAAATTATTCCTTTTGAGTTCATGAAAATATTTGAATCCGGTAAGTATTATTCGGTTCTGTTACAGTGATGTCTATCTCAGAAAACAAACTGTTTCACTAACCACCAGTGGGAAGCTAGAAAAGCTCCTTTCATTTTGTAACAGAAGTCTTTCAAAGGCATTTTGCTCACATTCTTCTCCAGGCAGGCAGGCAGACTATGCTAACATGGCTGATCTGACTCAGATATTGAGCCCTAGGACTGAAAAATAGGAAAAAAGCAGTTTGGATGTTATTCATGCAGTATTTCTCTGCTACAGGGACTACTGTTTTGTTTCCTTACCATATTCAGTACCTCTTCCATACACTTGCTTAGTCAAGTCTTCACAGTGCTGCATGGATTCAGAGATAAAACTAGCTGAATTACTGAATTGTTGAATGCCTACTGATAAATAAAAAAGGCGTGTTGAAAAATGACTTTTGGAAAAACGTGCTTCTGCATGCTTACACAGAATTAATGGGTAATTACTATATATATTATTATATATAGCAAGTAGGATTATGCCTTTGTTGGCAAATTGCTATGTCTTGTCTAATGCCAAACTGAGTAAGAGTGCAATAAATAAACCCCAAGTGTACAACATGTAGGCATGCCCCCTCTCTCCCTATTTTTCTTAGCAGATGTGCTAGCTAATGGGAGAGGCAACCATAAGGAAGAAGAACAGCATAATTTATCTTCTTCCTGAGTTATGCCATGATTCTTTCAAAGACCTTGCTGTATAGTGGTTTTCTGTGTGATGTAACCCTGGCAGTAGGTTTAGCTGCTTCATTTTGAGTCTCATCTTTGTGAAATAAAGCACAAAGTGTTATGTTTGTGCACATAAATAGGAATCCAAGGATCTGCAGGATCCAACTTTCCCTGCTATGGAGCCTGAAAGCTGCCCAGTCTCAAGTATGAGAAGGACCTACTGTACCTAAATGTTGCAGGGTACATTGGTATTATCCTTATTAAAAATCTACAGTTTGTCCAACTTGTGTTCTGAACCTCTTCCAAGAATAAAGCTGACCTTAAAGGTCTGCAGAAGAGAATCTCCAATTTTATTACATGCAGGGGAGAGATTTTAGCCTTTTTCTGTTTCAAGACTCTCTTGAAAATGCAGCCAGCCATCCTGCCTAACAGCTAAGAGATGTATCACCTGCCAATTTATTAGAGGTCTTTTATTAGAGGTCACAAGACGCCAACTTATCACTGGAACTGGCAGCAGAAACTGCAGTCTCAGAATTGACGAACACTGCTGCTTTTGTTGCAAGAAGTTT
This sequence comes from Oxyruncus cristatus, assembly GCA_013399855.1. Classification (NCBI taxonomy): domain Eukaryota; kingdom Metazoa; phylum Chordata; class Aves; order Passeriformes; family Cotingidae; genus Oxyruncus; species Oxyruncus cristatus. The sequence continues at coordinate 480,702 of VXAY01003146.1, read as the reverse complement.
TGCCTATGACCATATGAGCCTATGGTCTGGGAAAAGGGCAAATAGGGAAAGTCAATCACAGGAGAATGACGGATGGATGTATAGGGAGTGAGCAAAACTGTGAAAATAGGTGGGACAGAAAAGTGTATGGTGCTAAGAAACACAATATGTTGAGCAGATTAAACACCTTGAGGTACTCATTGGTCAAAATATGAGCAATGTACCGTTGCATCTGCTCCTTTCTTGTCATCTCTAAAACCTATAAACAAGCACTGTGATTCTGCACATTTCTCTCTCTACTACTGCATTTATTAGATAGTATTAATTTGATATGAATGCCATCTGAATTACTATATAGTATTCATTTACTGTACCCTATGGTATAAAATTTTAGTTCTTAAATCCATCCGCTCCCATTAACAATACAAGCAGCTTAAAAATACGTAAGAAAAAGACCTTTTAACTTTATATGAGATAATTCTGTAGGACTTTCTACCCTAGGCAATAAATATTACGAAACAATACATAGTTTTCAGAAGTTTCCTAGACTTATACCACATCTCATGTCTAATATCAAGTGGCATTTCTAATGTGTCTTAAAGTCTTTTTTAGGATCGAAGATGCTCCTCTGCTCACTGTTTTGTTTAACATCAGCAATTGATGTTTTCCTTCTCACCACTAGAGTTTAGGTGTGCACAGAAATAGCTTTCCTAAAATACACAGAGGAGATACGGTATGACTCAAGGAACTAATTTTCTTTTAAGGAATATGTGCAGGAAGAATGGTTGCATGTCTACACCACTGATTAAATTTCTGTCTGAAGAATAAGAGGGATGATCAGAAAAGTAATGTATTTCCAGATCTGCTCATATAATGCCCTCTGAGTAGCCTGCAAAATTCCTGCCCAGGATCAGGCCTGTATACTAAGAAACACTTGACCTGCTTAATTTCTTGTCATTAGGTTTCTGTCCCAAGGGCTATGACTGTGTGAAGTTTCAATTAATATATTGAAGAAACTCTTTAACACAGATGATATGGTCAATTGCAAACATTTATTAAATAGCACGTGTTGCCTTCAGAAGTGGAAAAATTCTCAAGATGAGCACCAAAACTCAGCCCATAGGAGTTGATGAGCTCAGAGTAGATGAGTAGCTATGAGTTGAAGAATCCCATTCTAAAAATGCTGAAAGGGACTGAATCAATCAGTAATAAATCCTTCCACCTCTTTTCTTCTCAAAGAGAACTTTTCATACATAAGGAAAAGACATCTCTTTCTGAAAAACCCCAACTGATTTACGTGGTATTTACACAGCTGATTCAAGATGTACTTTGCAAAACTCTACTAAAAATCCATTTGTTTACCTGAAACAAGTCCTCATTAGACTGCTAAGAAGTTTAAAACAGAATTCAGGGTGTGAAAACCCCCACCAAGCTGTTTCGTATATAAACCCAGAAACTCTAGGAAATGCAGATATGATGATTTGAATGATTTTATACATGCATGCATATATATACCCTTGTCTTCCCTGTAATTACAAGGAATAGAATTTTCTGTATTATGAAAGAAAAAAAGGAAGAAACAATGGACACACCTCTAATTCTTCAAATTCCTTATCATGTTTGATATACACTTGCATGTTAGTTAAACAAACATAAATCAATAGATTGACACATGCCATAGAGTTTAGATACCAATTTAACACCTCTGCATAAAGTTAGAGAGGAGATTTACAAAATCACTTTGAATTTATTATTTCTAGAAAGGGTAGACAAAAGTCTTTGAGGATTAATTTCATGCTGTGGGTTAAATTTCACTCTCATGATAGGCCAACTATTGCCTGGGGCGCTACAGATAATGAACCTGACAAGGGATTAGCAAGGAAACACTTGTGTTATTATAAATCGTGTACACTTCCCTTTCTAACCAACTTCATCCTTCATGACATTAACAAATTACACTCTTTGTCCATGTTTCAATATAATGCAAGGCTGTGAATGACCCTGAACCAATAGTACATTAGATAAGATCTTCTCAAGGCATAAATAACTATTAAATTTGGTTGAAAGATCCAGACCTCCTGAAGTGAGAACGTAAGACATTTTATGTCAGATCTCTGCACGACCCAGAGAAACATTTTAATAAAAAATCTCTTTTAAGAGTGTGAGCTGATACTGTCTAAAATGGTTTCTAGAGAGATGTGGACAATAGAATTAAATGTAACACAGAATCAGAATAAATTTTAGGGAGTATTAATCTACCACAAATAGCCTAAGACAACCCAAGCAAAGATGTTAATGGCTTGGTTTCAATGTAAACAGTGGATTTACTGAAGAGCTCAAACACGTAATTTATTGTGTGCATGTTAGACTAGAAGTTCCAATAATGATTTTATGCCTAAAGTCAGTTAGAATTTCTATGACGAAAATATAGATGTTTTCTGTGTTTGATCCTTTCATCCTTTCTTTTCTTGAAAAGCTTCACTTTTACTAGTAAAAATCATTCCAGTTTCTAGACAATCCATGCAGTGCTGTGCTGGCATGCACTGGTAGTGAAATTGCATAATATTACAAGATTAAAGCAGAAATCTGACATGATGAACTGGTTTCTTATTTATACCCTACCATACAAACAGAAAGGCAAGAAAGAAGTCCAAGCTCTCAACCTTCTCTTTTTGGTGCAAATCAGCTCAGAACAGCATTCCTTGAACTTTAGAGACGGTAGCATTACTGCTAATGCCTCCTGTAGGGAAAGAGAATCCTAGAAATGGTTCTAGTAATATAGTTGCCCCTCTGCGTCTTTCAGAGCAATCAAGCACAACCACAGAGAGCATTTTTTTGTACCCTATTACTTTGCCACCTCCTTTGAAGCCAAAGCCTTTTTGAGACAAACCATCTCCAGGCTATGGCACCACATAATTTCTAATCACCACATGCTAATCGTCCATACTGAAATACTCAGAGATTTATTTGTGCTGGATTGCAAAAGGCATTGGCAATTTCCATTTCTATTCCTCTTGTCAAACAGCCTGGGCACAAATCCTTGCTAATACTCCCTTAAGCACTCCAAGGGAACATGACCTGACAAATTGTTCCTGGACCCCAAAGGTGTGACCTTATGGTGCTGGAAAAGTGTCCAGTTTTGTCTCTTTGCTCCTACTTCTGCAAGCGAATGTGCTGTGCTCTCCCTCGCCGTAGTTACAGAATGCCACCATGAGTCATGCTGAGCTATGCCAGATGACTTGGACCTACTGCATGGCTGGTATTGTTCTTGTATGACCAAAACACAGAAAGAGGAATTTCACCATTGTGCTCTTGCAATGTATCAGTGTCATTTTCTTACTGCCTACAGTATAATATAGTATAAGTATTTGCTGCACTTCCCTCTTACCTTTCTAATTGGAGAGGAAATAATACAATTAACTGTATTAGGAGGCTGATAACGTAGAGTAATAAACATTTCATATTTTAGAATTTGCCATTCTGACTCCTTGGCATCATATCAGGCTAGTTAACTGCTCTCTTCACTTACCCATACAGCTGAGCCAGCTCTGCATTCAACAGTAAGACCAGAAGTTTGGCCAAAATTATTATCAAAGAAGGACAAAAACCTCTAAGAATTACAGGTAAGCATGCCTTATGCTAAAGAAATACTTGGACAGTGTAATGAGTCCCATGGTCAGAGCTCTCCATACTTTTCCAGGGCTGGAAGTGCTGCAGACCAGATTACTAGGATTCAGGTGGGCTTAGTACTGTGAAGATAGCCAAGGATTGCTACCATCTTACATTTTCCACTTAGAATGTAATTTGGTGAATGGTTGCTCTGATGACAAAGCCAGCTTAAGAAGATCACTGCCTGTTTCAGACGCTCTGTTTTGCTGATGCAAATATCCATGAGGCTTATGTAGTAGAGAAAAAACAAACACATAGCCCCACCCTCTATGACCAATTTCTGGTATTAACCCAGATTGTTTTATTTTTCATGATGAATTCAAAGCTGCTCTTGGGTGGATGCACTTAATTCACACCAAAATCACAGCTTTGCTCTAAATAATTTTATTTTCGCAATTCAGTTTTTTCTGTTTTCTACCATGAGATCTCATAAATACCATATTCAGCATAATATCTGAGAGGCATATCATGACCATGGTATGTGTCTCCCTGTCTCAGCAAGTATTAAGCTTAGAGCAGAAAGTGATGCCTTCATCTAAAGGAGTCAAGAGGAAACAGAGCAAGTAAAGAGCTGCTGGCAAATGAAGTGGAAATAAAGAAGAGGAACCTGGGACAGGTTGTTAAAAAGGATAGAGACACAGAAAGAACAGATTTGGTGGAAAAGGGCAGCCACTACTGTAAGGTAGACATAAAAAAAAACAAAACAAAAACCCACAGATTTTTGGACCTAGAAAACAAAAAGCAAGAAGAAATGGCAGGCTGGAAACAGACATAAATGAAATTATTTGGGCCACAAGGACCTGCAATGATTTATGCACATGCTTCATGATATATTCTTTAAAAAAACCTTTTCATCATTTTCGGTGAGTAATTGCTTAATGAAAATCATGTTCTCTGCCTCTGGGTAGTTTGGTTTTGGAAGGGGCAGGTTCATTCTGTGAAACTTCTTAGAGAAGTCTTTCAACTGGAGACATTCCCAAAAGACACAATTCTTAAGGCAGATATATAGAAATGTTCAACAAGAAGTTGATTTTTTAAGATCCCTTTCTCCTTAAGTCGACAGGATACATGCTAGTCTGCAAATGAATCAGGCTGCATCAAGAATAAGGATGTTGAAGTTGGTGCAGAAGTTAAATGTAGTCATGGGGCCCTTGTTGCTGAAGAGACACATTATTATGGATTGTGCAACTTACAGTTTCCTGAAAGCTACTGGCTATAAATTCAGACATATTAAGTTCACTTTCGGATGTAACAATAGTGTACATTTCTCAGTTGGTCATTACTTGAATAAAAAATCTTAGATCAGCTTAAACCAATTTCATGCTACACTTCTAACCATAGAACAGTACACATTCTACTTTGCATTAAACAATTTACGTTCACATCTGTCACATATTATTTGTTGCCTCTTTCCCCCCTTCCCTGAGGGGAGCTTTGTCTTTTGCCAGCATTTTATTGTCTGTACTTCTGGCAAAGTCTTGATTTATACAGGAATTATTACAAAAATAACGTAAATTTATTTCTAATTTTGATATTTCTATTTAATTTTCATTAACTATGCCTATGGAGGAAGAAGTTAAAGAAAATCCTACCAACAAGTGGAATAAAAGAAAGAAGACATATACTTAATTACTAACTATCACCTGCTTTTATCGCCTTTTTTTTTCATAAGAAAAGCAGAATTGGATGTGATGGATAAGAACTGTAACTATCTTACTCATAAGAGATCTGCCACTAGTTGTCAGCTGGCCAAACTGATATCTTGAACTAATACTTGCCTTTTAAAGACCGAGGACTTTCTATTCGTATGTGGCACATACAGACGAGATCAGCAGGAAGATACTTTTTAGTTGACAACCAGGTGACAAAGACTCTCATTAGGAGATGAACCTTCAATGATTGATACTCATCTCCAGTCTAAGAGGCACTATAATGCAACAGGCACCCTTAACTCTAAACAATTTTACAATTTTATATAAACACTAAAACCAGTGACTAAAGAGAAACTGAATAGAATTAACATGTTAATTGTAAGTAATGAAAATTAAATATTCAATCCTTTATGCCAGGTGGTAATTATTTACCTTGTGAACATTTTTGTGTCAGATTTTTTCAAATTCACAACTAACTTTGAAAAGAGAAGAGCTAGGCACTGCTTGACAAGCTGAAATAATGTGTCTATCAGCATTAAGCCCATGCTGCACAGTGACATCTCTCCAGTAGGTAAACTGCCTCTGAGACTAATGTGTCTTCACTTATTACTTCACTCCTCTTTGGCTAAGCTCTGAAGTGCCAGGGGATACAAATGATCTTGTCTTCAAAAAAATTTAAAGCCTGCTGTAATACAGAATGGAAAACACCGAGAGCAAGGGCTCGTCAAAATGCAAAATCAACAGAGAGTGTCAGGAGGCAGAGCTTGCTGTCTGTAATGTGATCCTTCCACACACCATAATCTCCATTTTATTTTGCCTAATGAGGCAGGAGTTAAAACAGTTGACCTGATCAAATTCAGATGGCAGGCCTAGAGGATGAGCCCCCTGCTGCACTCTTGTCCCGACACCCTTTGTTACCTCCAAGTGAGCTGAGACCAGGCTGTGAACCATGTAAATAGGAGGTTTCCAGGTTAATGAAAAGCTGCAACACCCTTCTAAATAGGGAGAGAAAGTTATACTTTTCTAATCCAAAGAAAGCTTCATGAACCTCAGCAATAAAGTTTAATGAATACTAGTCAACTAGTCAATGAAAACCTTGCAAATAGAGACTGGACAAAGGGTAATATTTTCCTGAAAAAAAAAATTCTATAAGCACTGCCCAGTACATATTATTAGAATAACATGAATTTGTTTTCTCGTGATAAATTCAAATATATCAATTAAAAAGAGATGTCTCTGGAAAAGGTAGTTAATTGTTCTTATGAACTGATGTTTTTATTAGGTGATGGCATGTTTGCTGTTTCATTTCATTACTCATCTGCCAGGGAGTTTCTTTCAACACCAAATCAGAATCTACATGCTACAATCATGTAACACATTCAACTTCAGTCCATGTGCTCCAGCTGCTGACAGAGATAAATCTTTAGAAATGGGCGAAACATAAAAATTTCTACATTATCTTTCAGCATGTAACATAATTTGCAGTCTTTTACACAAAGGAAATAAAAATTGGATTCACTAACTATATTTTTACATGTCACTTGAAATATGAGAGTCTGTTGGATAATATGTCTTTAGTGTCTACAGATAGGCTTGAAGAGCCAGGGAGTGTTAATTTGGGCTTAGTGAATGCACAGCTTTTATTCAATTTTGAGTGTGATGGAGGGGAGCTAAACGTGCTCTCAAAAGATTACATAGATAAATGAAGTGGATAGGATATAAATAGAAATGCCTCAATGAGCCTCTGGAGTTTCATTAATAAGTTTGAACACATTTCCTGGTTTGGGATGTCTGAAACATCTTCTAGCATGAAGCATTTAATATAAAAAAATATACATACTAATACATAGTGAACACATTAAACTGGACAAGCAAGACACTGATGCTTGCATAGTCCAAAAAATACATGTGTGATTTATGCTTGGCTTGTGCATTTACATTGTTTTAACTCTACTGAAAATTTATATTAATTTAACTTGTCTGTCTGAAAGAAAAGTGTGACAGATCTCACATCTGTCATGTTTTAGGCTTATCTCCTGTTATTAATTTGTTACTTAATGTATTACAACTTTGTGTTCAGATATCATTGGACTGTATTTTTAGCCTGTTTTTCCTTTCCTCAATTAGGCATTTGTGACACCTCTTCTCATACATTCCAGTAATCAATTCCAAAGCCATTCATCAGGATTTCAGAAGCCACTCTTGAAAAATTAGATACATGTGCTCAGCTTAAGTGGGAATGCAATGATTTATGACACAGGTCATTTGGAAAACCCATGAGTTCTTCTCCAGTGACATGCCAGAAATCACAACTATTACTATAGGGCTGTGATCTGTTTATTATACAGCTTATGGGAGGTGTACCATTTCTAATTCATTTTTAATGTGTTACATTTTTTCTGGTTGATTTTTGAAAACAAGATTTACAGTTGTTTAGAGTTTGACAAGAACAGTAAACTGCTGATTTAGTTAATACGTTTTAAAATGGATTGATTAAACTATCAGCCTGTTTGCACTCAGTGTTCAAGCAGTACTGTTTTAATTGCAACTACAGCAGTCAGCAGTTCTGTAAATCATGTGTTATGCATCTCTTGGATGAAAAAAAACACAGATGCTCAATCTAAATGGCAAGGAAGAAATTAAATTCCAGGGTTCTCTTCAGTTTACAAAGGGTGGCAATCACAACAACAAAAAAAAGGGTATTTCCAGAATTCCATGATCTCAGTTACCTGCTCAAGGGAGGGATGAGTATGTTCCTGAATCATCCAGTTCACAAAGCCTTGTCATTGCATTTACTAGAAAGGTACTTAATCAGCTCCTTCCCATTGGCAACATGAGAGTGAAAAAGCAGCTCTGTCTCAGCACAAATCCAACAAGGTTTTTCATGGCACTCACCGTATCAAAACAGCCAGTGAATTTTTTACTGCTTTGGCATTGGCACAATTTCTAACCACTGGTTAAGGGTAAGCTTATAGAAAGTATCAACTAAGTAGTTTATAGTTATAGATGCAGACATGGCTTTATCTAGAATACAAGAGAGTTATAGTGCTCAATTGATGCAGCATACAGTTCTGGTTGCATGACACACAAATGCCTATGCAGATAAGAACCACAAAAATTCAGGCAGAGGGCATCTCTGCCATTGTGAATGTGGGGATTAAGTTGTGCTTAGCAATTCTAGCTCAGACAGATACCAAAGTGGCACTGAAAGGCTCTGCCTTTAGGCTGAGACAGGATCTGTCCTAAACTGTAGTAGTCATGTACAGCCTGTTGGAATTAGACATGCACTAAAGCAGAACCCTTGCATACATTTTAAGTACTAAAGTATTATTCATCTTATTTATCTTTAAAAAAAAATTATTCAGGGACATCTTTTATTCAGGTGTTGATATTAAGTCAGTCAGCTAGGCTCCCTGCAGAATCAGTGCAGAGACATGCATCTCCAAAGTCCAGTTCACCCCATCCAAAGATGGATATCAAGGACTGATGGAATTACTCGTCCTGCATAATTTTTCCTCTCTTTCCCTTGACTATAGATGGAGCTGTCCACCTTTGATACACTGTCAAGGCTCTAGCAAGTGTGCTTAAAGAAGAGGTACACGTTTGTCAACGGTCTGTTTTCCTAGTTGGCTCTTTGCATTTTCAACAGTATCAGAGATATTTCACATGAAAATACAACCAACTTTTCAAAGTAGAGAGTAGGTCACTTAAACTTGACAGCAAACTATTATCAAGTGTCCTCAGATTCATAACCATATGCAGAGGGTGCAGCATAGCTGCAGGTGTCCCAATATTTTGTGGAGGTCACCACAGGAGCAGCGATGGTGAAATCTGAATAAGTAGTCCCCTTTGGTCTGCTCTCTTTGCCCACAAGACTGCAATGCTTGGGGTAGCTTGCGATCTTTGAATTTGGTTGTGATTTTTGAATTTGTGATGTAATCCAGACTCTGCAGGATGACAAGGAAAAGAGGAGAAGGTCTAGGATAAGGGCAAGGGATAGATGGAAGTTCAAAGGTGGCAGACTCAGTACCTCAGTAGTTTGAGCATCCACAACACATACATGAACAGGCAGTTACAATAAAATCAAAGGTTTGCCATATAGTCACTGGACTTCTCCACAACTTATGATTGTGGAAAAGATAATGGAAAAACCCTAAGATTGTGGAGAAAATCTAAGATTGTAGAAAAGAGAGATTAAGACCCTTGAGACAAAACCCTTGATGAAAAAATACAACAGAATTAGATGCCAATATGTCCTTTACTTTTCTTAATCTGAGAAAAACACCTATGAAACATGAAATTACTGAAATTTAGTTCATTAAAAACTGAAAACAAGTCTGCTAATTTGATTAAAAAACAATGTCAGAAGCACCCAGCTGCCACTGGGAGAAAATATTTTTTCTCAATTTTGTGGGTCCACTCTGCAGATGGCTTGGCCCTTTTGTGTTTTGCTTCAGACCATCCCACCCTCTCTTTCCCCATCATCAGAAGTCAGAGCTGAGCTGACTTCACATGCATAGTCTTACTGCTCCACATTCCTGGTGGCTCTCCTCCCTCCTGAAAAATATCAGGGTAGAGAAGCCTTGTACTGGTTCAGGAAAGTCTACAGTTCCTGCAAAAGGAAACTGCAATGAGATTGTGCTAATATAAAGGGAGAATCTAAGCAGGAAAACAAGAGGTAGGAGTTCTGGGATAGCAGGGAAGAAGGGGTTGTGCTGTAGAAGATTTGTACCCAGGAAAAGAACAGGGTCTCTGCACACTCAGCACCACACTGTGCTGTGGCCTCCACCATGGACCGAAACCACCCTGGGTTAAATTTTGGCCTTGTGTGGAAGGAGGGAGAGGGATTAAGAAGGGAAAAGAGAGAGGAGGGGAAAGAAGAGTCTTTCCTATGACCCACAAAACCTGTTGGAGCCCACAGTCAAAAGATTTCAGAGTAATATGTGGTACAACTTTTTGTCAATACAGTGAAACACTGAAATGAGCTCACTTATTGCTTGTCTATTTCTGCAATGCCATTCCACTTCCCTGTCATTCTTTTAAAGGACTTCAAATTGCATCAATAATATCATATATGAAGTTCAGATTAAAATGCTCAGGTATTGTAACAATTGCAGCTTACACACGCAATGACTGGAGACTTGTTTAAATGCAAATAAAAAATATTTCAAAGTAACTTCATTTGAAAGTGCAACCTACTATTCATGTGCAATAAGAGTTTAGTTTGTGCTTGATCCAGAGAGACTGCAACTTTGCAATAATTTTTGGCTTGAATGTCAATAAATTTAGTTCTATATGTAAACCAAAATTTTTTTTTTAATTTGTATCTTTTTACTTTAGTTGTTTTTCCTTTAATTTCTTGGTTTTTTTTAATTTTCTTTTTTAATTTTTTATTTTAGTTAAAGACAATAGGATTCATGAGCTGAAAAGAGAAAGACTAATCTGTTATTAGATTTTACACATATTGTAAGACTTTATTTGCTGGCACATCAGACCAGAGGACGGTAAAACAAAAAGACTGTGAAAGAGGAGTGCATTAGATTGGTGTTGTGGGTTAACCCCGGACAGCAACCAAATCCCACACTTGCTCACTCTCTCAGTGTGACTGGGGAGAGAATCAGAAGCTTAAAATCTACAAAATTTGTGGGTTGAGAAAATAATAGGGAAAGCAAAAGCTGTGTAGAAAAGCAAAACAAACCAAGGAATTAAGTCACTTCTTCCCATGGGCAGACAGGTGTTCAGTCCCCTCCAGGAGAACAGGGTCCCATCTCGTGTAACGGTTACTTGGGAAGACAAACATCACCACTCCAAATGTCCCCCACTTTCCTCCTTCTACTCCCCACTTTATATACTGAGCATGATGCCATATGGCGTAGAATATCTTTTTGCTCAGTTTGGGTTACCTGTCCTGGCTGTGTCTCCTCCAGCCTCCCATGTTGTCGTTACAACTTCCTTGCCACTGTGGCACTAGGAGAAGCAGAAAAGGCCTTGGCTCTGTGTAAGCATTGCTCAGCAAAAATATCTCTGTATTACCAACACTGTGTTCAGCACGAATCCAAAACGCAGCTCCATACTAGCTACTGTAAAGGAAATTGCCTCTACCCCAGCCAAACCCAGCACAATTGGCTATTACAAGCATGTTTTCAAAACCTTTTTTAACACAAGCTTGAATCATTACAGCAGAAGACTTGGGTTTGCATTCAAATCAAAGAAACAGCAGAAGTCAGCAGGTTCCTGGAGACAGAACCTTTTCTAAACTAGTCAAGAACATAAGATTTACAGCACATAAGCTCCTGCAACAGTGACAACCACGGTATGCACTATACTACGTCATATGATGTGTCATGTACACTGCACACATATACCACCTCTATTTCAGTTACATCCTTCTAATATGGGTGGAACAACTTCTTCTTTGGCAATATTTCTGGCTACACCATCCACTATATGACTCTGATAAAATATTTGGGATGGACTTTCAAATGAAAAACCCCTAAAATTACCTCAGGAACCTTGTGTGGGTATTGCCCATAATTTGATTTGATTTGAAGATGCTTACTCTTCTGGTTTTAGTCAAGCTTAGCTAGCTGTACAAGAAAAACTGATTTTTTGCCCTACAGTTCAACTAAAATGATGTAAGGGTCAAATACATGGAGGCACCCCCAAAATAATAGGGAGTGAAAGGATTTAGGAGAATTTATTTTCGAAAGTCAAGAACACTTAACATATCTGCACAAAACTACATTGGGCCTAGGAAAAGACACATCTCCTGTTCTTCTGAGGGCTTTTATCATCCCTGGCCACCCCAGCCTTCAGACATGTCCATAAGAACTTATTTTTTTCTGATACCAGGGAGAGCTTCCCTGGAATGCAGGAACAGAAAACACCTAAAACTGTGTCCAAGAAAGATTCCTCCTTTGAGGCAGGAAAGCTTTCTTAAGCGAAAACCCCTAATCTCCTCATAGTAAAATCTTCCAAAAGATTGTAGATCTTCTGGAAGACTTACACTTACAATGAGATCCATCGAAAAAACTTAATTTAGAATACTAGTTTGGAATTACACTCTTGAGTGCAACAGTTGAAGTGTCAGCTTAATTTCTGGCACTTGGGCATATTATACACATGCCACACAAAGTGAAGGTGCAGGAATACATCATGAGCAGTGCTAAAAATTAAAAATATTCTGTATCTTGACTACACATGATTCTGCATCTCCAGCATAGATGTAAATATGGCAATCATTTCAAGAATGGATCTGTTTGACAAAGGTTTTTTTATTTTTTTTTTATTCCTGTGGGTAGCAAAAATGTGCTTCTGTCTTATTATTTGGATACGGGGAGTTGTAGTTGGAGAAATGAGAGGCAGAGTATTAGTGATTACAATACTCTCAATAGGATCTGGCAGAGACACGTTTAGTTCTTGCTTTTTTACAATGCAGTCTTTAGCTGAATCATGCACACAAGTGAACATGCTGGAGAAATGTCTTATTCAGAGCTCATATTTTTAGTTTTGCCTAGAGCAGTTTCTGAGCTTTGAATACAGATTATGCTATGGAGACTCAGAGGTCAAGGCACCTGTGCGGGTTTTGGAAAGGTCAAGACTTCCGATTCAGGAAGGAGGAATTTGAACTGGTTCTCTCACTTCTTAGCTATGTGCTATGATGATGAGGTTATTGTCTATTCCAAATCAGAGCTCCCTCTGTCAATCTTATAATGAAATTACGAATTTATTATATGGTTTCTTCATAGGTATTTAAATATATAATTATTGCACATATTAATTTATGTTAATTTCAGATCTATATTTCCCCAATGGCTTTGAAGTTTTTAATTGAGCCTCTGGATTAGCACCTGAATACTCAAGGAGCATGTGACTGCTGCTGAGTCCATCGTACTTCACTTCAGTGACCATGAAAATGAGGACAAATAGATCAAACTATGGTGAGCTTCTGTTTAACTACATGACGGAAACCAGCACAGCTGGAGGCAATTCTTAGCAAATTGATCAGAATTCCTTTACTTTAACTACAGCTTAACTAATAAATAGACTTCCATAATTTTCTGCAATCAATATAAATGTATCTGCAAAGTAAGTGAAACATTTGATCTTGAAATGTTCACTAAATCATAAGTATATAACTTTAAGTAACTTATGTAGCTTATCTTTCTGCCAAATTGGAAAAGAATAAATGTTTATCATAAAAACTTGTTAACTAAGTAAACTCTACAGAAGATGCATGTTCATAATTAATTTCCTATGCAACAAAATCAGTGGTTTTTTTCTTTTTAAAATGCAGTATTAACTTCTGTTACTGGGTTTGTTTCCTGGTTTTGTTTCTTTGTTTGTTGGTTTAAAGACATTTTTGTATCAACTTCTCGAACTGGTGGTAATCTCACTGAAAACTTGAAAAGACTGTACACGTGTAGCTGCTCTTCTTTTGCTATTTTTTAAAGTAAGGATGTTTCATCCAACAATACAGAGATTTTCCTGGATGGATCTGTTTCTTTTAAGGGGTTTTTCAAATATTCTGTGAACAAGATGGGTCTTGAACTCCCTTTGAACATAACAGGCACTTGGAAAATCTAATGAAAATACACTTTTTAAAAATGTAATTGATCTGGCTTTCACCCTTTTTCGCAATTAGTTCTGCAGTTACTGGCTGGCAAAATCTGAAAGCAATAGAAACGTCCTATTTGCTAAAATAAACGAATACACTGAACTCTTTTTTTTTTAACTCCTTTCCTAAAAGCCCATGTTGCAATCCCTCCTAAGGGACAAAAAAAAAAAAAAAATAACAAGAAAAAGATGGAGTTTGAACTCAAAGCAAACATAAAAGCTTTACTTACAAAAAGAAAAAAAAAAATCAATTACACACCCCAATTTGTTTTCCAACCAGCCAAAGGAAAGCCTGGTTAGCATGTTGCAGGATCCAAACACCTTGGATCTACAGGTTTCACCGAAGTTTACATTATGCCTATTTCTAAAAACAAAATAACAATTAGAGACACCTGTTAAAAGTGCCTGTGCTCTGTTCACACTTCATGTAGTATCTTAAAGTGACAGCATATTAAAATGTCAATGAAATTCTTTTCCATTACAGAAGTATTTATAACAACAGAAAGTGCAATTAAATTGTCTACTCCTAAGTACTTGTACTTAACTTGTTTAGCATACAAGAAATGTACTAAAATACACTGGTGTAGAAGGGAAAACTACTGAAAATTAAATACTCAAAAACAGAATCATAAAAGATATGGACAGAAAAAAATTAGTAGTTAGATTACCCTCCCCCACAATTTTATGTAGTTGGTAGGCACATAGTACATTTCTTCTACAGATAGTCTGGCAATTTTAGATGTATAGGCCCATATTGTAAAGGGAATATTGCAGATAAAAGAAATACAACCATGCTGAAATTACTTATTCAAAACTTCGCCTTTGATTGTGTTCCCACTATACAACTTGCAATGTAACATTTTTTGATTTTGACCTCTCCAGGATAGGAATATGTGCCTCACTCAGAAGTTTCTGAGTGTGAACTAAGCCACATTATGGACCATACCTGAGAAACAGAGTAAGATAATACACCTTCAAACAATTTCTACAGATCATTTTTATAAGTATCATCCATTCTGTGAAGGTGCATCTACAGCACCTTCACTGTTAAACAGAGTTAAATGAAACTTCCAGCTTGATAGAGTGGATTGTTGTGGGAAAAATTAATTTTAAAAAACATTGCTTAAAAAAGAAGAAAATTCCAACAAATACCAAAGTTTAAATTTATCAAAAATGAACTCCTAACAAAACCTGGCTTAAATATCCCATGTCATGAACTCAAGCCCATGCAGACGGTCAGAACAGAGCATCTAAAATACTCCAGCCCCATTTCAGTGTTCAGTCGAGTATGAAGGATGCTGCACAGTCTTGTGGCCGTGGCTTAGGGAAAGGTAAAATTTGACTGTCCCTTAAAAATGTTGCAAATTTTGCCATCTATCTAAAGTCACAAACATATGAACTGAACTTCCAAAAAATCTCATATTGTCATGTCAAATTATCCACCAATATTGGCTGATTATTCTGAGTGACAGGACTTTGTGTAATTAATTTAACAATACTATAATCAAGGGTATATTACTTTTTACCCACCTGTCCTGACATATTGCCCCAGGTTACTACTTTATAGTAGAAGGAACAAAATTAACTGTCCCTCAGATATTTTTGCTCGCAGCTTTAGCTTTAATAGAAGTAATGTCAAATACAAGTCTGTAAGCTGTAGTACATGAAAAGCCAAGACATTTTCATCTGTATCCCTTCTGCAGTTTCATACTAGCTTCCAAAGCAGTAGCTTCATCATTTTGAAATCTGAAAAGTTTACTGAAAATTCTCATTGATGTATCTTCAAAAGACATTTTCTTCTAACATATTTGTCTTTGCTTTCTGAAATATGACTCATCAAAACTTTAGCTGACCAAATTTCTGTTTATTCTGAGTTTTATTATGCTCTGGATAAAAATCCTTGTTTATTTTTCAAATATGGAAGCATTCACATACCAGTACTTCAAGAAAGCTGTCTCTTAGAAGCTAACTTGTCTGCAGATAGCAAATTAGCCTTTTTCCAAAGGCTTCTGGATATTTGTTCACATCAATCGAAATTGGTGCAACTGCATAAATTATGTCTTCGAAGAGCACTTGTGAACTGGCCTTGTGCTGTACCAGTTTTATGATTTGTCAACCAAGACTGAAGTTTATGTTAAGCAATGTGATTAAATGGGGGGAAGGACTGTGGGCCAAGCTTTTCAAAGCTGCTATGTGTAGTTCCACTGCACTCAGGCTAGCCAAGAATTGTGGAACTGTTGTAGCCCCAGCACTCATAACACAACTCTGTTCTAATTGGCACAGAATTCCTGTTAGTCACAAGGGTCTGTACTGGCAGCCACAAAAAGCTGGAATGTAAGAGACCTTCTGACCATTAACTTCTTTCCAGAATTATCTATTCCCATATACGAGTTTGTGAGGAACAGGTGAAGCAGAGTCATTAATTCACCTCTACACCACATACGACCTAAGGACTTCTGACTCATTAAGAAAATTTTCCAGTGCCAAAATCTCCTTCCATGTCCTCTGAGCTATCAGAAAGACAGCTGCACAAAAGGACAAGAATAAGACCTTGCCCTTCCTGTTCAACTGCTCTAAATGCTTCTGCTGTATACATTTCTACAAAGGCTACAAAGGGAGTAAGTGGAAATGGCATCATTAATGCATCTAATTGATCTCAAAATTTGGTGTGGCCAATCAAGAAACTGTTTCATGTATAGTAGCTTCTGTAGCAGAGTCAGCTAAAGCTATGAGGTGCCGTGTTCCACAGGTGTGATGGTCTCTGGGATTTCATGGGTTTTTTTTAATGGATAACATGCTTTTCATGTTACTCATAATGCATGATACACTCATCATTATTCTTCTATTAGTTTTCTGATGATTCATCAGAAGAGTGGACTGAAAGGGACTGGCTGAGTCAGTGAATTCAACCATTATTATCATGGGCAACTCTGTCATATATGCCTTTATAGGTCACTTAACCCAAGAAAGTGACTACTATAAAGGTAGTTAGGAGACTTTTTCCCTCCACAGTATTATGTATCAGAAGACAAAACATCTGTAGGCCATCCATCCTAATATCTAGTCCTTGCCAATGGTCAAGAGAGGATCATCAGGCCGGTGCATGGCAAGTATTTAAATTGTATTTTCCCTTTGTATTTACAGATGTCATGATTCTGGAGCTTGAGCTTCCTGTTGAGTATGTCCTTTCTCTCCTCCGTGAGAGCATCTGACAAATTTCATATACAGCACCACATCTATTTGCAAATACAGGTTTACTTCATAGCTGGGGCAGAACTTCATGTTCCACTTTTCTCATGCTGTTTATCAGAACTGACTGAAAAAGTCACACATCGGCCTGGAGAAAGAGATCTCAGTTCACTTCCTTCCATATTCCTCCCTCTCCAATTACACTTGTTGCTGGGCAGTTTGTTCTTTCTTTCTCCCCAATTTCCTTCTCCTTGTTGAATTAGTTTTGGCCAAATTAAAGGGCTGAATCTGCTAAATAGAAGGCTGGCATGAGGGAGTATAAGGGTCTTTTAGTAGCCATGAATTACTATATCTGCTGAAGCTGTAATACGAAATTTCAACCCTAATTACATGTTTCACAGAAAAGTCAACAGCCTTTTGAAATACAATCATTTGTCATGGTATTAAAAGCAAGCAAGTTTTGTAATATTGTGCAATTTTATTAACAAGGAACTTCAAGAATTCTTTGTTCATTCAAATCAGGCCAAGTATTTAGACATTTGAATTAAGTATTGCAGAGTTGATAAATGAGTACTTTGAAGAACAGAAATTAATATACCCATAATTTAAATGGTTTGATGCCTCTGACTTAAGGTCTTCCACAATGAGTTGAACTGATATTAGAGTTTGCCTGAAACAGAACAGGGAGGTTTCCCCCCTCCATTTCTTCTCCCTTATTCCTACTCCTTTTTCACTGCGTGGTCCTGATGCTTTCTCTGAGATAGTTCTGATGCCCACTGAACCCTTCCGGCAAGCTGATTCAATTCACAGATTCATCAGGAACTGTACCAGTTAGGCTCATGGGAAAGTACAAGGCCTGCAGCTTGTGTAAGGAGGAGCATTGTTGACACGAGGGAGATAAGCATCTTGTCCTTTAAGCAACAATGAACAACAAAGTTGGAATTTCCTGTCTCATGAAATTGAAAACTAAATTTTAGTATATTCCTAAATTTCCTGAGACATATGCCATATACTGTTACAATGCATTATTTGTATAAAAATGGAATTGTAAGCTGTTTCCCTTCTTAGATATGTCAAATTATTCAGATAGTATAACAATTTGGCAAGAAAAAAAAAGTATATGAATAGCAAAAGGATGTATTGCTATTCATTTAAAAATTCACGTTTCAATGATTAAATTAGGCAAGTATTTTACTTACATAACATTCTTCCATTATTTTTATTCCCCTGGTGACACCTTCAAAGGAACATATTTGCCCATACTAACTGGACTTCCTTTTCTAAGAGAAGGTATAAAACTGTAAAGCCTGTTCTATCAGACAAGATAGAAAAACTGACAATCATAGAAATGAAAGGTCATGTATAACTTTGAGACATAGTAAATAAACGTGTATACATCTTTGATTAGGATGCAATTTTGCATTACAAGAGAGCTGATGTAACAGTATGCAGCCACTAGAATTTTCTGATTTATCATCAAGCTAAATCAATTTTCTCTGCAGTTTTGCAACTGCTAGGTCTTGCATAAGGAAAACAGTGGGACCAATCTACAAAGATTAGAGTATTGGGTGGCAAGGAACCAGAAGCAGGACTAACTCTTTTAGTGTCAAACCACTAGATCAAATGTAACAGCATGCTCTAATGAAGTGTGTACACATATGCCTTTCATGCATACCTTTAGCATAGTTTGGTGGTTGCCACTGATGATCTGCCTGGGTTGCCCCCTTCTTTAGTCCTTGTATTGCCTGATACATAATTGTGTGAGGAATTAATTCAGTAAACCAAGCTGGTCAAAAAGAAACCCAGGCAGAAAATGATTAATTGATAGGTTTTCCACTTTGCCAGCACCCTGAACTGCCACTGCATGGCAGTGTGAATGTCAAGGGAACAAAAGTAATTCCAAAAGAATTGAGCATAAAATGATGTGGAACCACATTTTAAAATGAAATATGACTTCATTCCTTTTTTTCTAAGATACAAAATAAGTAAAAAACCAGTTTCTTTTCCCTCTCCTCTCCTCTCCTCTCCTCTCCTCTCCTCTCCTCT
>VXAY01003146.1:313305-461164 GCA_013399855.1 Oxyruncus cristatus | reverse complement strand
TTTTTCTTTTCCTTTTTTTTCTTTTTTTTTCTTTTTCTTTTCTTCTTTTCTTCCTTTCCTTGTCTTTTATTTCCCTTTCCTAATTTCTATTCTAGTTTAAAAACTTTAGAACTATTTAATTTGATCCTTCCAGTGTGTACCTGTGTCATTGAGGAAAAAGTACCATGAGAGAGCAGAATAGTCTAAAGAGCTGCTGTCATCTACAGGCACTTTTCCCAATCAAATTCCCATTTGTCTTATAGTCTACCTTCCTCCTTTCTACTGTCTCTGATGATTGATTGATTCTTGTGTTGAATGGATTCAGCTCACTAATGTGCTATAGAAAGTACTATCCAGTGTTCCTCCTGGAAGAAATCATCTTGATCCAAGTTGCTGCACCTTGGCAGATGCAAGATACAGTATCACATGTAGCACTCATATACATCTCCCCTCTCTCTGTTACAGACCCAGAACTACATATATACCTTTGGGCACTTGCAGTTCTTTCTCAACACTCTACTGCAGACGTCTGTATGCCCCTGCTCCAGATTTAGGGAAATGGATAAAAAGGTACATGGAATGACAGTACTTTTGTAGTTACAAAAAGGTAGTACTGCTATGGATCAACAATCCATTACTGGGATACAAGAAAACTGGGAAGGTCACAGCACCCCTGAGGTACAATCCCTTCTGTGTGTTGCTCTTCAGCTGGTGCCGTTGAGCTCGGCCCCTGACTCAACCTGGTTGTAAAAGCACAATCTAACCCACTGCCTTCTCACCAGGGAGTCATCAGCTTACTACAACATTGCAGCAGCTAAAAACTTGCAAATATTTCCTTAGCTTTCTGTTGTTTCTTTTTACTCTCTTGAGAAATAAATTCAAAAGACAGCTCAATTGTGCCAAGATTATTTTGGAGATGGTATTTTACTTGCATCCCACTCAACATGAAGACTCTTGTTTCTCAAAACCCCCTCTAGACCTAGAATACACACTGATGCATCTGGTTGTAAAAACATACAAAAAGCATAGTTCATAAAGATACTATCTCTCTTTTTATTTATTTATAGATTTACTTGGCACTTACTGGCCTAATGCAGTTATTTTAGGGACATACTTAAATACAGAAATAATGGCCAACTTCTCTGAGAGAATTATTGGCATTGCTACAGTTACGTTGTGCTTCCAACACATACAGCTTTATTCTCTTGTATCCATAGCTTTGAAAAGCTAGCTCAAATACAAGTAAGAAAAAAAGAAATGTAAAGAGGGAGAAAAATTATTTTCTGCTCATTGTAAATGAAGATATTAAACAGTGATTTTTCCATACTTAAACTATCTCCCACTAATAGTACTAGATGACCAAATACTAATAAAGTAAACATAGGAGGTTCCTTCCTTCCTTCCCTTCTTCCTTCCCTTCTTCCTTCCTTCCTTCCTTCCTTCCTTCCTTCCTTCCTTCCTTCCTTCCTTCCTTCCTTCCTTCCTTCCTTCCTTCCTTCCTTTTTTTTCTTTCTCTTTCTTTCTAAAGTGGTTCGTTCTTTCTTTCTTTCTCCTTGCTCGTTTTATTTTAGGCAAGTTCCATCCATGCTTAGAAATCAGTCATGACAGTGGTCTAATGCAAAATTTTGTCCATGGAGAAATCAGGCATGACCACGGTCTACCCTTGAATGTAATCTTAATGTTTAATACCACTGACAAATCATTAACATCTGTTAATAACTCACCCAGATGCTTTGTTAGATTGTTTTTAAAAAATCTTATATACACCATAGATGTCTCCAACTCATAGCCTAAGTAACCTTTCCCAGCTGCTTAATCCTTATTTAAAATATCACTTTAAAATGCATACATTTTTAAACTATCCCATTTCTTTGTCTCCAGACAAAGTAACTGTGCTAACATCTGTTCAGTCCCACTCCCCAATTCCCATCTTAAATACTTATTTTCAGCATGTATTTTTCTTGTAAATAGAATCCCATGTACTTTCTCACCTCCTAGTCCTTCAGTTTCTCATTTCCGCTCTTGCTCTCATTCCACTCTATCCCTCATGGTTTCTTTGGATTCATTATATTTTAAATACAGGAATAATACAGAGAAAAAGATTATTTAAAAACTTCTTTGATTATCTCACACCAATTTAGGCTTACAAAAAAGAAAACAGGGGCATGCCATGAATCTACTACGTCTCAAGGGAATAAACAAAGGCAAAGGAGAACAATATACAGTCAAGGGTGTGTAGATAGTTGTTAGGGATAAAACTATATAATGGAAATACTGGAACATTAGAAAATACCTTCTGGCTGTGAGAAGCAGTGGGTTATGCAGGAGCCTTCCAAGGGAATTAGAGAGGGCTTGTCACCTAGCACATTTTAAAACAGGCTGGGTAAAAGCTGTAGTTTGGGACCAAGCGATTGGCAGAGGAGAGGAAGAGGGAGAAGAAGAGGTTGAAGGAGAGGGAGAGGCAGCTGAACTCAACACCAGGATAGGAATTTCTGAGTGCTAGTGCAGCGTGGGCAGAACATGATGGATGCAGGCTGTAACATCTCATTTGTGAACTGGCCACGATTTAAGTGCTGGTTCTACTGAAGTGGTCTAAACTGCCTCCAGTACAACCCTGGATAAAGTGCTAGCAGCCCTGGTACCATTCCTCATTGCCATGAAATAGCAGATGAATAGGTGACTAGTGGTCACATGTCCAAAATAAATAAATCAGATTCATAAAAGATGTACAGGACAGTCCACATTGCATTGAGCACCAAGAGTCCTAATGGTATTCCTTTCTCACTGTTAAGAGTATAAGGGTCACTGAGACAATATACACAACTCAAAAAAGGTACATTACCATAAGTTGTAGTAATTCCCTTTTTTTTCTGCCAGCAATACAATGGCATATCCTGAGGCTAAGGGAATCTAAACAACTAAAATAATTAAACACATCTATTGTATTTAATACAAACCATAACACACTGTAATATTACAGGGTATTTTCTTTACAAATATGGCTGTATTTTTCCAGATCTGTTAGCTGACCCACATATCCAAAATGTTTCAAACTGAAGTTCATTTTTATAATGAAAATTTGGTCATGGCTTCTGACTCATGAAAACATCCTGATTATCTGTAGATATCTTGAGATACTATAAAGAGAATCCAAGTGTTTCTATACTGTCTCTGATTTCTTTGGTAGCTTCTAACCAGAGAAACCAACAGTACAATGAATATATTTTAGCAGGTATTTAGTCCGAGGTTCTCTCCCTTTTCTTTGTTTCCCCATCAGTGTTATGAAAAAAGAATTATTCTGTCATATCTGCAACCCTGTATCTGTAAATGGTATGATTCTTAACTGTAATTACAGTTTTAGAGTTCTTCTGTCACATTTTCCTGTTCTGTCTAGCAGAGGGCTATTCGTAGTCTCATATTATAAAAGGAAATATTTCCATAAAATTAAGACAAAAACAAGAAGAAAAAATTTCAGAGCTTTCTTGGATTTAAACTGTGAGTGCACAATGTGCAGCCCATGAAATCACAAAATGCAGTCCACACCACTCTCTTGCAACTGCATCACGTGTACACAACTAATCAACTGCAGGTTTTTCCAATGCTAGAGAATTTAAACATGAAGAAACTTCATTTCCTCTACCAAGGAAGATGCTGTACCAGCACAGCCAAATTTGTCTGTATACATTTATTTTTTTTAAACATGTAAATATATACAAGCAGATTATAGAAGAGAAACCCTCAGGCACTTGTCATATTACAAGTTCTGCCCATGTAGTAATGTTTATATCAACTCTGTAAGCATGGGAAGTCCAAACATAGAAAGAACATTGTGCTATGTCATTAGAATGAAAGCAAAATGTATGTTAAAGGGACCTGAAATGAACTATTTTAGCTCACTGCCTGAACTGGAGAAAAAGTAAAATAACAAGTACAAAATTGTTAAGAGAAAAAATGAACAAATACGTCTTGCAAATGTCCATAGTCAAAAGGATTGTCAACAGCAGGATGGATAATATTCAGAATGCCATTTAGCATGATTGCCATTTATTCCTCAAATCAACTGCTGAAGGAATCATCTTCTACCAGACAGAGCTGTACTTGAGGAATGTAAAAGGACATATGGAAAGATGCACCAAAACAAAAACTTCAAACAAAATTACATACTACATCTTGAAGATAACTAAGGCCACTCAAAGTCAGCTTTGATCCAGTATCCTCCCAGAAACGCCAAACACCAGGCTGAGAAGAAATTATGCAAGAAAACCATCACACATTCCCTCTTATCTGTCCTAGTTCTTGCTCTGGCATTCTTTCTCTTTTGCTCTCTTTGGTAGACTTGCTTCCTTTTCTAGTACTGCCTCTCTCCTCAGTTCTCCTATGACGGTCTCACCTGCTTCCTGCACATAGACCCATTTCTCTTCCTTCTATTGCATTCCTGTAGTATGCAAGTAGATAATTAGATATCTGGAGTACTCATTTATTTCATTTTATTCACCTAAAAACCTTAGAAACAAGGAAAGGATTCTTTAATAGTTAAATAGAGATTATTGTTCTATCTTGAGTATGCTGAAGGTGGACGTGGCTTATTTGGTGGGTGTTAGAAATTCCAGGTTGTCACAGCTCATGAGTGACTGAAGCAACTGCGTGAAGTTTTGGTAAAACCAGCGGAATGTCACAGATAACTTGTAATCCAAAGTATGGTATCATCATGGCCATGCTGCCGAATGGAAATTATGATTTCATGGTATTTCAGTTGTTTAGAAAAGCATCGGATATTCAATAAAAAAATTCAAGAGTAGATGGCAGAATGCTTAATCAAAATTAAGGAAAAGCTTGAGAGAAGAGACCTGTAGCAGTCTGATTGGATTACGCCTAAAATCAGTTTTTATCAAAGAAGGGATAGGATTATTTTAAAATCGAGAAAGAAATATATGTTATAGATCTTCCAATAATCTGCATTGATTAGAAATAGGGATATCATCATGCAGTTCTACTGTTTGATCACACAGTATCACATGTAGAGATGATGAAGCCGCATTTACAAAGTTCCTTTTATCCCAAAGGATCTTGACACTCTTTATAAAATATACATGTGGTATGCCTATGAATAAAAAAAAAAGAAAAGCACACAGGAACAGAAATCACTTCGACTAGCACTGCAAATAAGAGCATCTGTTTAACACTGCACATCAGTACTGTTCTTTAATTCAGGGAAGGACTTAAATTGCAATAGTATATCTAGGAGGAATTATTAGCCCATGTACCCTTATTAATTCCTAACAGACTGTACATACAAGAAAAAAAAGGGCAAATTATAGACCACTGGATCACATCCACATAGAAATTATTATAAACTGTAAAGTCCTTATTATAAAACATGTGGATCTGTACGTAAATATTCAAAGTATTTCAATGTTGAAATTCAAATGCTAAAACAGAGTATAAGCTGCAATATGCACACAAGCCCTGTGAACAATTGTGCCAAAGGCCATTGATAAATCAAGTAAAACTAATCCCAAAGAAAAGCCTTGACATTTGGTCGAAATAAGGACGTTAAACTGAGTTAGGGAGTCAAGGATTATTTTTACTTGATTTTTTTCCCCTCAAAATGAAAAAAACATTTTTCAAAAAACTGTTTCAATATATTTTTGTACACTTCTTTTAGATGACAATGGCTGTTGTTCTCTACATTTTCAAACAAAAACTTCTGTTTTTCTAGTTTAAAATTACTTACAAGGCATTGAAAACCCAAAAAATAAAAGGAAGTGAAAACTGACAAAATCCAAAATTAATTACATGAAATTTCATTGGCCAAAACTCATTGTTTTTCTAACAGTCTTCTGAGAGTTTAACTGTTCATTCCAATACAGAATATTTTGGTATCCTGATAATTTTCCCAGGACAGGAAGACTATTTTCTGCTAAAAACTGTTATGAATCTAACTAGCGCAGTTTGAATCAAGCAATATGAACTTAACATGGCCTGATGCAAACCAAGTGAGCTATGGTCCCTTGGAAATGGTAACATTGTATAAGGACAATGAACTCTTCCTTAAACCAATGTTTTTCAGAAACAGGCTCCACTACTGCTCATTCAAACAAAAAAAAGACCAAAAATCAAAGAGGAATTAATGATATAAAGGAAGTAGCTCTTGCAAAACAACAGATGGAATGAGATCGGAAACACATGTAGTAAGCTGAACTTTTTTAATAAGACCAAAATGACAGAACTGGAACAAAGGAACAGAATGGATAAACATGCACACAAATCAGTAGAACAGTTGCTAATTAGAAATGGGTCTGTAATGCAGACTCCAAATCTTGACTTAGATCCCAAATTATTTTCTAAAGTTGGGGCTTTAGATTCATGATGTTGGTTTAGAATTTTGCAGAAAGAGTAGCAAATTATAAAATCCCTATCATGACTACAGGAAAACTTTCTCCACAGTTTCTAAGGAGAATTATTCCCCTCATATTTTAAATGCTGATATTCTGGATCACACATGAGATGGAAAGTCAGTTCACATGAAGATTCTGATCTAAGACTGAACTATGTAAAGATGTATTAAAATAGAGCAACATGGACTGCAGCTTCTCCAGATTCTGCCAAAGGTGAGAGACAGATTTAAGGAAAAAAACGGGGACATTGGATAGGTTGATCATGAAAACAAGCTATACTTATTAACTTATTCTCCCAGTACATTGAAGTAAATGCTTTTGAAACAATGCTGCCTGGGTCTCTTTAAGCATTGACTTTTGAAACTGCACACTCATCCCAGCGTGAGACTGGGTTGTGAAGACACAACGATATAAAAAAATAGGAAAGTTTGTTTAAATAAATAGAAAAAAAATCATATGGAACTATTATTATTTGAGTTAACTAGAGAAGTATTAAAACACTGCCTGTTGAATATATGTTTAAATTGTTAGAACAAAAGTTACCCTACTGATTCTCCTGGTAAAATAATAAACCAGACTTTCTCCAAGTCCTTTAGATAGTATTTGGTATATAATAACATTTAGCAGTCTTTGAATACTTTGGAAGTAAAAAAACCCTAAATACTCAAGTTGCATGAAATAATCTATCTCCACTGAAGTCAACACATATCTGGAGTACAATTTGGTATTAGTGTGATATGAGACAAATCATCTTTCTTTCAAATATTTGCCTCAAAATGCACAGTGATATCAAATTACCACCAAAAGTAAATAATTCATCTAATCCATATAACATTTTTCCTGTTTACAGGAATTTCAGACACAATTTTTTTCAGATGTGTTATGCATTTGAAAGGTTTTGGTGATGTGCTGTTATTTTTTCTCTATTATTTGAAAGCAGTTAATCATATATTTCTTCATTTGTGTTTTCTATTAAACTGTCATGTAGACAACTGTTAAAAAAATTAGAAAGTATGGTTTCTATTTCATAACTACACAATCCAGAATGACTACTTCTACTTCAATATATGTTTCACAGTCTGTACAAATACTTGCACAGGCAACTTTGAAACTTGTTTTCAAAAACAGTGAAATCACTAAAATTCAGCTGTATAAATACTGGTGATAATCAAAGTAAAAGAGAAAGTGCATGTAAAGGTAATCAACTCATAAACCTGAGGAAATATTAGCCAAAATTTTATTTCTAGTCATAGTTCTAACTTTCCAATATCAACCTTCTCTACATGCATTTCTTGAGGTGTTAAAATGTAATAGCAAGGAAAATTTTATGTTAGGGCATTTAGTTCAAAGTTACCGAGCTCCTGAAAATGTCATTTTTATGCCAGCAACTCAGTAGTAGGCAAATGAAAAAAATGAACCGTTTTTTTTCCCTGAAAATTCAAGCTGTTCAAGGCTAGGGGACTACATCAGAACATAACCTGGAGCTGTCAGACAGACCACAGTAACATCCTCCAGTTATCAGTCAGGCTTGCTTGACTGATTCCTCAAACACCATTAGCTTTCCCTTGACTTCAGACAACTCCCTGTAATTCTCTCCCTTTCCCTCACAAACTACACTTATGCAGTCTCTGAGCTGTTGCATAAATATTAATTTTCCAACAATAAATTGCATAAATATTAAATTTCCAACAATATTAAGTTCTGAATTTTGTACATTTCTTCAAGCCAAAACATATGCCACTAGGATACAAAGAATAAACCCTAGGTTGAAAAGAACTTTACTATTATTAGTTTTAAAGTAATACATACGGCAATGTCTTGTCCTATGTATCATGATCTAGAATGCCATTTTGTCATCCTTTGAAAGTCTGATGGATGAAAACTACATTACAGCCTGCATTACACTAAAGATTCCAAAAGGGTTCAAAATAAGCAAAACCAATACTTTATCCAGACTTAGAAAATTATCTCCTTCCTCACTTTCTAGCAAAGACATATCATCTTATTTAAAAAGTAGACTTTTTATGTCGTGACTGTATCTGTACTGAAAACCTCTTGCTACTGCTGTCACTTCTTACACATAGACATACAGGCGAAAACTTACCAGACTCTGTATTTAGGAGGACAAGAGCAGAGATGCAATACTTTATTTCATCTACAGCTGGCTAAAATAATCATAAGGGTAACTGATGAACAAAACAGCTATCAGAGACTGTTCTATGAAAACATAAAAAAATTAGCACATTGTTTTTTAATAGTGTCTCATCAGAAGCTATACCAATATATCTTGCAATTGAGAAAAGAGCTTTATTTCAAAGAATAAGTGGAATTCACAGAGCTAAAACAATGGATCATGGTTATCTTCATATTCCTAGCTCATATGAATTTTTTTAAGTAGTGATCTTCAGTGTTCTAATGGATTAAAAATAAAATTATTTTCAAATCCATACTTATATATATATATTTTTCTATACTTAGGAAAAACCACTTCATTAAGCATTTGGATTGTCTGTAGTTTATAAGCATGTACTGATATACTGTTTCTCCCTTGATGTGAGCAGATAAACAAGTCTAGCATTGTTACTGTAGAATAACAGAAAATTGCTAAACACAGAAAATATATTGCAAAACGGCAAAAAAGAGCCAAACCATTTTCCAGTGTTTCAAAATAATCTTTGACAGGAACTTTATTTTTTTTCCAATTTTTTATTAAAAACATACACATACACAAAATATCAACAAAGCAAAGATGCTAAGCCATCAGTCCAGTAGATGTGAGCCTCTGACATTTTCCCTAAATTCCTTCAGAACAGTAACTTAGATCAATTAGAGATTTCACTAACTTGAAAAGGCCACAGGACTCTCTTCACCACACAAACACTTTATAGAAAAAAAGAAAACTCAAAACACCATAAAAATTAAGCAACAAATGCTGCTTTTATATATCCTTTCACTTAACCAAAAGGAAGAAAACCCCAAACCAATCACCACAACTGTAATAGCTGGAAGCAACTAGGAAAGTAGAGATTATCAAAACTATGTTGAATTAAGTAAACTGCAGTACTTAGTGGCAGTGTAAGAAAGGAATAAAGTAAATGAAAAAGTATTAGAAAATATTCTATATCCAAAGTTCAGAATTAAAACCAATGTTTCATTTGAACTTCTTCAAGGCCATCAAAGAATTAATCTGCTTTAATAAATTTGGACCACTGCAACATAAAAGGAAGAAGCATGATGTTAGGGACATGGAATGAAATGATGGATGAGATCAAAGGATATTCTATTCTTGGTTTTGTCACTGGCTTTCAAAATATAAGTAATTTCAACTGCTAACATCTGCTGAGATCAGCAGAAGAGTTTTTGCAAAATCTGTGTGATATCTCTGGATAAATCTGCATCAACAAACCAGAAAAACTGTCACTTGGGTGCTGCCTACTTCTGCAAACAGTTGTAGCTAACTCAGTGGAAGAGTTAACTCAACTGAATAAATTTCTTCAAATGAAGAAATTTGTTCAATGGATATTTTATTTGACTCAGTCCTTCTGTTTTACCTTGATCCATAATCAGATTTCTTCTGCATATCTAACATTCCTTCCTTTTTTCCTACTTTCTTCTTTCTTTCCTCCAAAAATTCCAGTTATGAACTCAGATTTCACAGTAAGAGGTTTCCTAACTTTTATTATTTTTTATTATATTTATCAGTATTAATACAGCTTTAAAAACATCCCCATATACTCTTTAGTGCTTTACGTTTATGGATCTCAGATCTGATAAACCTTTTCACTTCTAAAAGTGTGACAAACTCAGCAAAATCTGCAATAGAAATGGGGAAATCTGTCCTTGTGTTCTGAGAGTCCACTGTGTAGTTTCTATCAGAAAGCTGAAAGTACATGTGTTGATTGCCAGTTTATCACTATAGATGTTCAACTGATGCTTTTCCTGACATATGATATGTGGCATATACTAAAATATGAATGATTCTAAGGATACACATAAAGTTTTTTCAAGCAAGACTGGGGACACGAGGATGTGTAGGATGCAAACCTCAAAGGAACCAAAGGCATGAGAAGTAAATAACTGCTGCTGCATTTATACTTCAAAAGCTGCATTTATACTACAAAAGAATATGATTCCTAGTTCAGTACAAAGAGGAAAATGGCAAGACGTAAAACCAAAAGCTTGAGACCTATAGGTGAGTTACAGCAAAACTTGCCCAAATGAAGTCACTAAAGCATATCCTTTGAGGACCATATGACAGCAGAGCAAGAAAGATTTTTTTTTCTTTTAAATTTGGTCTTGTATTTGTTTTGCTTGTACCCTGTTGCTTCTGAGCCAATAGTTTCCACCTTCTTATATGTCTTGTTTTAATAGCATAGTCTCAGTGGTACTTGGAGGGGCAGAGAGGACCTTTGAGATTGACAGGTGCATTGTCTCTAAATGCATCAACGCATGGGTCCCTTCCAACTCAGGATATTCTGTAATGCTGTAACACATTCCATATTATGAAGGCATACAGAAGAATTGCCTGACTAAGCTCCAAGCCCCAAGGAGGACGTACAACACCCCAGCAGCAGATAATACAGATGGAGCCTTAATGACTGCCTTCTGGTGTTGGGCAATGACCACAGAGAGATGGCTTCCTGCTGCAAAATGCAACCTGCAGAAAAATGCATCTCAAGGTCTTATGCAAACCACAGAATGTGATTCAAACAGAAGCCAAAAATACATCAATAAAAAACTCACACAGTGGCTAACTGGAACTAGAATCTCAAGCCATAATTGACAACTTAAAGCATATTTCAGAGACCACAGCTGTCCTCATCATTTATTTGGGGTTGTTTCATCTCCTAGTGAAGCTTTTCTACCTACATGAGTGGGACATAGATAAAGCTCCAGGAGCAGTATATGGTAATTACTGGCTCTGCATAACACACATGGCATGAATAGTTTTCTTATTATTATTGTATGCTTCTCCATTCTGATTTGTTTTTCACATATGGTTACATTCACTTATGAATTTATACAAAAACGAAAAAGCACAGAAAATAAAAGGATATTCCAGAAACTAGAAACGCGACTATTCTTCTTATATCTCAGTAATACAACATTAAAAAAACCCCTAATTTGATAAAAATTTCCAGGTCATTTAATCATTTACTCATGTAAGAACAAATATTCAGAAAAGAAAATAAGGACAGATAAAAAGATTTATAAAAAGATAAAATTATGAAGTTATTTAGCTTACAGAGAGAATATGGAACATCTTTTATTATTTTTATAAAAATATCTGTGAAAATTATTTTGGAGGCAATATGGTATCTCCCAATTACATATAAAGTGTTACTGCAGATAATACATATAGTAAGGGAATTTAACTATAGCCCTCTTCATGTTATAGGATTGTGTTACAATGGTGAAAATACATGTCATAAACAGATTTAACACCTTTAGATGACCTCTCATCAGAAATGTGTCATGCTACTCGAATTTCATCTGTTGAATGCTGTAGACACAGGTAAGTAAATACAAATGTCATTAAAGACATAAGTTATCTTATTTGGAGAAGTTCGAGGATTTTATTTTTTGACAGCTTGCAATTTGAGTATCTTCCAGTGTCAACAAAACCTGTTCAAGCACAATCTTACCTTGTTTTCACTACATCAAGGGGGTGCATCAGGCAAATTTCTACAAGACCTATAAAAGAATAATAAAAAAGGCCCAATAAACATTTTTACATAGTTGGTAGTTTAATTTTCATTGACTTCAATAGTTTTTGAAATTTGAAAAATAAAGTAAAAACCTAAGCATATCATTGATGATACAGTACTAAAACACCTAACGTATTAAACATACTCCTCTGTAGTGTATATGAACTGTAAGGATTTTCAAGAGTAAATGATGCTAATTGTTCTTTATTGTGGAGAAATGAAGGACTCAAGGTTATGATCAATGTAATCATAATTTTTGCTCAGTTTTCTGACTTGAGAACAGTGGAAACATTTGACTGGTATCCTAAATAACCACAATAAATCTTGCTGAGAGTAGCAAAAGATGTGAGATCAGGCTGGCACTGGCTTCTTTGTTGTATAAGACTAATTCCTAAGGACACTGCAGGACAGCACTGGGGGCTCAGATGAACTTCGTGTTAAGATGAGACCTGATTCCTTAGCTGGGTATCTGAGATGCAGCCTCATTTGTTCTTTGCCCTATCCTGCCCTTTGCTGATGCTGATGCCTAGTCCTGGCTTTTCCTCTTCCTGCTCCACTGCTCATCATTACATACACATGCTGGAAACTTTCCACTTGCCTGAATAGAAGGTGTGAATTGCAAGGGGGCAATGCCAAGGTGAGAGAGACCCGGAAGATCCCAAACGCACCTGTCACCACCAGCTTCAAAGTTGGGTCTGTTATTTTTTCCACCCACCTGACACCTCATGAAAAATCCATACGTAACCCAGGGAGAATTTTCTGCTTAAATTTTCTAGGCTTGCTTTCTTCTACTATCCATTTCATACATCATTTCAAAGAGAAAACATACAATAAAAAGATGTATTTATCAGGATCAGAGTAAGTGTATTTTTGAGATCCATCAATCTGCAGAGATAATAAAACCACTGAATAAGTCTTACAGGATTTTGAAATGTCAAGAAAATACATATACCTATGTCCAAGATAATAATTACAATGTTTTTGAAATTTCTGTTCCCCTGTCTTACTGAGTCTTAAACATCCACCCTCCATCTTTTTATGCAGCATCATGAATTTAATGCTATTACACACACAACCAGTTTGTGAAGACTATACTTATTACAAATTTTGAGTGCATTTATTTAATTTATTTGTCTTTGCAGTAAAAATAGTTACAAAGTTTTTTGTAATAAAGAATGTGTCTTTTGTTGATTCACAGCTAACTTTCTAAAAATATTGATTCAGGAAAGCATTCTTACTCAAAATATCTGCAAATTCCTATCGTTATGTGTACCATACAGTCCTACTGAAATTAAGCACATGCTTATGTTCTACTAGATCCTTTCCTATTTCAGATGTCATTGTCTCAAGTTCCAGATCCTGTACCTTTACTTTAATGGCACAGAACACATCTGATCTCAGGTGTTACTAACAGTCTCTAATACCTAAGGCAATTTTTCACATGCTAGGCTACTCACCTTCTTTCTCTTTCTAAGCAAGGTAAAGAAATTACTCTAGCACTAAATGAAAAATCTCATTTTGAAATGTTCCACACAAAAACTATTGAACTAATGGAATTTACATTTTGGCCCTATTCTCTGGCAGACTTGATGGAGAAAAGCTCTTGGTGGGCTATACAGAGGAACCAGACCCTGCCTGAGTAGCGTACACTGCAGCATCAGAAACTTGAGTTCTCTTCATTATTGAATAGAAATCTCAGGGAGGCTTAAAGTTCCAAATTTCAATTATTTTAGAACTAATAAGTTTAGTGTTTCAGGTAGAACAGGAAAACTGTGAGGATTTTCTTTTAAGTTTATATCAGAGAGGATTAAATTTCAAAACATTACCTACTTTCTATTTCAACGTTATCCAAACCTTCTGAGTAACACAGGTACTTACTAAATAAGCCTTTTACACTGAACCAAAGCATTAGCAGGGGAGGATTCTCATTATAGTCATAAATGCAACAGAGTTTTTAGCTCAGCCTATAATAAATATCTATATTTAAAAATAACCATTTCTTTTCTGCTTGATATATTTCACATAGCAAATACACATATTACTGATAATTGTTATATAATAAGATATTTATATAACAGCAAAGAACCACAAAAAGTTTTGTACATGAACACAAATAACTTTTGGCGTTAGTAACAAAGGGCATAAACTGTAATGCTAGAAGTCTCAATTAAATGTATTTAACAGGCATTTACATTAAAGTTTGTAAAGATGTTAAAAGGTTTAAACTGAGTTCCTGACATAAAATACTTGCTGAGAGCTCTAATTTAACATAAACAATTTTTGTTCTTTCCTATCATTTGACTCCAATGCATAAAGATTGCAAGACACAAAATTGGCCAGAGAGCCCCTGATACCTAGCTTCTGAGTTTGAAGGACAGTATCAGGTTAATATTTATGATCACTGTTTTGCTGTATTTTCTTTTGACTCCATGAAACATGGTTTTGTTTTTTAATTTTGGATAAAAGGAAGACAACATAGGTGATATCAGCTAAAGGGTATTAATATTAGTAGTAATAAGATCCATTAAAAAGAGTGCAATTTTTCTAATGAAAGCAAAAACTGTCATCATTATTTCTGTGCAGATATATTTATTGCTTTACTTATTGTCCAAGAATTACTTCTCTTTTACTAAAATAAGGCCATATCGTATGTCACATAAGGGAACACAGGCTATAAGATTTCTATCCTGATTCTGTCCCAAAACCTGTAAACTACTCCAACAGCTGCCAACAGGTGCTTTGTGACAAGAGCTGCAGTTGAGTGTTTCAGTGCTGGCAGGGGGCATAGTCTACAAGTTTTTCCCTTTCCAACCACCCTCCTTTTCCAAACTCTCCTTTTCCAACCTTACCCCCCTCCCCGCTCCCTTTCTGTTTTTGATCTTCTATTCCATCTCATTTTGGCAGATAGACCCTACAGCAGGGGGCCAACCATGGGGCCAAGTGTTGTTCACCCTATTCTGTTTTTGCAGCATTAATGACCATTTTGGGAGAAAACTGTACAGCGCCAGAATTTGGATCCATTTTCTTGGTCCTCATAGGATAATTTTTAATTTGGGAATTTTTCCAATAACTGAATCAGATGAATTCCAAGGTCCTTGGCAAGAACTCTGTTTTGATAACTTCAGGATTCTATTGGTTATCTGGCTTTCTCAGTTTTTCCTTTGTCTCATCATACAACTACACACTAGGTTTTAAACGATGTATAATTACTTGATTTCACCAGACAGAATTTTTCAAAAGATGCTGGGATTATGACACAGCTCTCTGAAGAGCACCAAAGGAGTGCACACTGTGCAGGACACCAATGGAACAGCTACAAACACAAGCTACATTTTTCCATCTAGTATAGTAGTCATGCAAATCATTACAACATCCTACTTGATAGCCTGCCCAGAAAGTGTGGTGGCCCTACTAAATTACAAGCACTCTGAGATGTGCTCAATAAAATAAAATATATTGCTCTTTCTTTAGCTAATGTTCGTCAGCTTTGTGACAAATTCAATTAGCGCTATGAAAATCTAATTTACTAAACAGCTCTATCAGGATGCAATATATTTTAACTTGTTACTCTGCAAAGACTACTGTTTACAAACTTCATTTTCATGACAAAGTAGTTAACACAGTTACAGATACACTGTTCAAAACAATACTCCAATCACCCCATTGGGTCTCCTTGGTGATGTCACATGCGAGCTAACCCAGGGTGATTTATGATGGTCTAATTATGTTTAAAACAACTCAGATCCAACTAGCTGAACAAGAGCCCAAAGGAAATATAGGAAAGAACAATTACTGAGTGAGTCCAACATTTGTTGTCTTCTGGGTGGGAAAACATTCCCTGTGAAAACTGGATACTAACCATAAAACAAGACATAATCAAAATTTCTGTGTTGAAGAAATAACCAGCTGTCATAATTGACATACTCTAAGTGTACACAAGTGGAATATCAACAACCAGGAAGGGAGTCCAGAATTCTATTATGTAAAACATTCTGCTCAGTAACTGAGTCCATGGAGGGAATAAAATGACAGAAAGTTCTGACCCTCAAACCGACCCCCTCAGTAAAGCATTTTCCCTTTCCCAAATAATATCTTCTGTCTTTAAATTGTTTCCCATTATGGATTACA
This sequence comes from Oxyruncus cristatus, assembly GCA_013399855.1. Lineage (NCBI taxonomy): Eukaryota > Metazoa > Chordata > Aves > Passeriformes > Cotingidae > Oxyruncus > Oxyruncus cristatus. The sequence continues at coordinate 444,951 of VXAY01003146.1, read as the reverse complement.
TTGTTTCCTGCTACAAGACTCACACTTAAAATTTCAAACTGGCAATGTCTTACATCTCTTCATATGTCTCTTCAATGCAAACATTTTGGTGACTTACGGGTATTTTGAGTTACTTTTTTCTTTGTTTCTCTATTCCATCACACGTACAAATCCTGTATCAGTAATCATATATGGCTTAAGAATACTATGACTCTTTAGAATATGCTGTAATCATCTATCTGGCAAAACGTGAAAGTTTGAGATTTCAGCAGCACAGGATTATAGCTCTCTTCATTTCCACGAGTGTTTCCATACTTCATCTCTTCACTGAATAGGGAGAAAAAGAATGAAAACAGTTCTTGCAAAATAGAACAGATAAAAATAGAACCATTATGACTTTGATAATCCTTAGGAGACAAATTCTAGTCTTCAGCATTTCATCGATCCTCAAAGTTATGAACTGAAAAGTGTGACATGCATGTGATACACACTGATTTGTCTTGCAAAGAAACCTGAGTAGCTCACCCTCTACATGTTTTCTGCACAATACACCATGAACACAGATTCAAGAGGTGTAGAGCATGATCCATGTGTTAGTTCAGACAACTCCCTACAGCGTAGAAGTCTTTATGCACTCTCCTCCCCTTGTGTTACTCATTTCCCTGGAATAACACAGTCACTGGAGAAACACAACAGACAGGAGACTGGTCATAGAAAATGTGGCAATAAACACATCAGCACGGTATATTGTATAGCTGGAACAGTTTATATTTATTTTGGCTTTTACATAGATACAGTTACAATGTAAGAAATGATCATAAATATTTTATGCGTACTATGCATTTCCTTCTGAGAATATATGTCTGACAGAAAGAATCTTGTGTTGATCTTTGTATCCTAATAAAAACAATGACAAATTCCTTTTAAATATGCTTTTCTGTTGGCTAAAACACTTCACTTGACAAGATGAAGCATGGAATCTCTTCCTGATTGTAACAGCACTATTTGAAAAAGAATCAATTCCTTGAAAAAAGCATCCCTGTGGTCAATTCTACACAGGTTCATTTCTATTAGCTGGCTGTCTGACTCCATCTTCACAGACACACAAAGCTTTTACCCATTCTGTAAGAGTACATCTCCCTCAGAAAACTCCACAAAATGCTAGGTTCACTGTTATATGTGTGGCAGCCAAGGCCCACTCCTTTCCTGCGGAGGCAGTCCCGTATTGTGCCCTCCTCAGTTGTAGTACCCGTCAACAAGGCTCCAAGGAAAACTATATAGCAGTATGTATAGACTGTGCTGGAAAAGATCTACCTGTTAGCCTTCACTTAAGAAAGTGACACTTATTTTAACTGTTGCCCAGTATTCTATTTAGTGATGTGATATGGGATTAACTAATGGTACCCTGGAGCTCCTCACAAACATTAATTAACCTTTTAGGTAATGAGCCAAATCAATGCTTTCCTTAGGAAATGTGGAGAAACGGAAAGTTACTACAAGAAGTACTCCATAATAGAAATGCTGCATTCATGAGTCATTCTCCCTTAGAGACCTTGTCTACACAGAGAAAATACACTAGAAAACATGTTAATTAAACAAGTTGTTGAATATGATTTTTCCCTTGGTGTGGACAAGGATGCCTGTGTTTAAAAATGTGTTAGCTGATCACAGGAGGATCCCAGGAGAAGCTATTGGTTTACTGTTGCATTTTAGAAGAAGTCTTTCGTCTACAGGAGGAGCTGTGTCATGTTCAATATCTTGTTAGGTAACAGATGCAACCTGTCATTGTAACACTGCTATCTGAGAATGGAGGAAAAGCAGGGTTGGGAACTGTGATTACCTGGCTTTCAAAAAAAACCCACCCAAGACTTCAGCAGCTGAATGAAATTTCTGACATTTGGTCTACAGCATTTGTGTTGAAAGTGGTCAGTGTTCTAGGAGCAATCTCTATGAAAGCAAGTGATGAAAGTCTGCGATGAAAAAATAATGGTGCCTAGGTTATATGGCATAGCAAACGAGCATTTTAATCTTCAAGGTTTCAAGTAAAGGTTACTCAAGTGCAGGAGAATCACATCCTAGATGTGTGAAAGACAGGAGCTGGAAATGAGTGTTTCAGGCAGTATGTTGTCTAGATTGGCTGTTGCTCAGCCGTAAATCCCCTTCAGTTTCCAAGTCCCAACCCGCAGACCCAGCTAGAAACGTGCTCACATCTGACAGATCAAACCTCTCATCTCTGATGCTCACAATGCTTACCTAGAATCTGCTGGATTTCACTGTTCCCTTTGCCCAGCTAAAGAAAGCATTATTACTGCCAGACGAGAAAATGTTCAGTTCTACTGCAAATATAAGAGAAATGTAATTGTAGTAATTATTTTTGCTGAGCCTTCAAAATGGGGTTACAGCAGTTGAAGGAATAAAAACAGAAAATTGTATGGAGCTTCTCAAATAGTCATGCTATGAACACAGGATGATATGACAAGATAGTCATGCTATGATACAAGATGTAAGTTGTGATTTATACCTGGGTGCACATGCATAAATCTTTATAGGCTTTGGAAGAGCAAATTTCACCTTGCAATAATACATGCATATACAAGCACTGAGAAGTTACTGTAGTAATAATAAAGCAACATTTGCAATTCACAGTTTGTCAATAAGGAACATATTGTGAAGGCATTTGTCTTGATGCCTCAGGTACTTTGTTGGAAAAATGAAAAAATAGAGATAAAACCCCCTGAGATTATTCTTATATTTTAGTTCCTTTTTTAAACTTATTTTTATTGGATCTTTAAATTGAAGAGAAATGGTTCCATCAAGCTATTGTATTTCCCTTTCATAGTAGTTCTACCATAGTATGGACTTTTTTTTCAGTCTCACACACAGCCAAGCTGATACGTGTTGATTCCATGTGAGCAGACCATGTGTAAATATGCCCATCACAACCATGACTCTTCGATCCACAGTGTGTACCTAACTTACATTTAGCAGAATTCTGTAATAATTTATCAATGTATTTCTTTCCCCTGGGTAAAAAATATCTAACTCTAATATTTAAAGTATATATGCAAACTATTCTAAATTTATCATTAATTTATTCATTGTTTGTTTTCCACAATGTTTAAGGCACAATCATTCAAATCAGGACATTAAGCTCATGCTACCAGCAATAACCGCATCTTTATACTTACTGTTGCCTAGAATACAGCTCAACAAATCTTTTACTGTGCTTCACTTAAGCTACTCAATGCTCATTTATGTTCTCCAAGTATTGTTTACTGAGTAAAACCAAAGACCATCTTCCAGCTTAATCTGATTTTAATTTCCTGGTTACTTTAAAATGAAAAATATTAAGTTCTTTTTCACAGACTTACCAACTTGATTAACCTCATGTCTGTGGCTTGACTGTAGAAATACTTATATATATGCCATTAGACAAATCTATGACAATTTGGAGGATTAAGTTAGTTTTAAATTACATTTAGTTAAATACATTTATAGTAAGACTAGAAGAAAACGTCAAACCACCCAGCAAAAATCAGTGCCTAGTCACAAAGGATCTTCTAGAGCTAGATCTTTTTGGAATAAAGGTTATTCCAGACTCTAGTAGCATACACTATTTTCACAAGCATGTAATTCCAACAGCACTACTCACATAAAGCCTTTTTGAGGTAAAATGCTATGCAGAAAGGTTCTTTGTATGGTAAGACCTATGAATTTTGGATTTACGGCATAGTCGAAAAGACAGTTTTAAAATTCCAGAGTTTTCACACCTTTACCTCATATTAAAATACCAAAGCTGTTCCAGTGAGGCTGAATACCATGGAGAGTTTGAGTATGCAGCCAAACCATGTAACATTTAGGTACTGACAAAAAAGATAATGGGGCAAAACACAGCACACAACATCAAAAAAAAGCAAGTATTTTCTCCAAGTTCTTAAATATTATTGAGGAAAAATGTCATGCATCTCCAGAATTTACCATTTAGAATGTTACAGGAACTTGCTTCACTTTAATTTCCACTTCAATTCCTATTTAAAAAAATAGGAATAAAAACATTAAGATATCACAAATACTTCTGGGCAAAGTCACTTTTTCCAAAATGACTAGCAATAAAGAGTTGTTTATATAGCTAACTGATTTTTTTTCTTTAGTTGGTCTTTCTGATGCTGTATTGGCATTAAAACTCTGAGTTATAAAATAAACACTTGCAATTTACAAACTTCAGTATCAGAGTCTCTAGACACAAGTGAAAGGCTACATATTGTGCAAATTCTCCATAAATTTTTCAGCAAGGATTACAGGCTATTATGTCACTCATATATGATATACTCTTTCCCTGATATGTGTCTGAAATGGAAGGTTTTTAAACTGTGATTGAAGGGACCACTGAGGTCAGCACTGGGTTACATGATGTTTGTGTCACTACAGCTTCAGATATTTCAATGCATATTGAATCAATATTCTTGCAACAAAAATGTGTAACTGATATTTTCGTTGCTGTTATAGTAAAATGCTTCTCAATAAACTTGTTTTCATAAGAACTTTGCCTATTCATATGTCCCAGAGCTGTTGTAATCTTCATTGCTAATGCTGATCTAAGAGCAGGGACATTATTCTATTTCTTGACATATTTAAAGTTCTCTAATGAATAAAGCAAACAGCTTATGGCTGCTTGGACTGTCACTCGATTGCCCTGGAGGGCTTTAATGTCTTTAAAATAGGCCTCCTAGTTTGTATTTAACTACCTTGTCCACAGAGGTCTGAGGGATAGAGCAGATCAAAGATGTGCTGGCAACATAAAAAGCAGCTGTCCTTCATTTACCTTTAATTAGCTACATCTGACCAGATTCTTTATGGCCTCTTTGTCACACATTCAACAGTCTGTAAGCCTTCTGACCTGTCCTTAAGGACTGTACCCTTACAAGAGTTTCAACAAAATGCAAATTAAAAATATGAGATATAGAACTTTGAAAAAATATTTGTTCTCACTATTTTGGACTTATCTGCAAAAGCTACAAATTGCTCAGTATTTGGAGCGTCAAAACGGAATGGTTCCTGAGCTTACATTTAGATATTTATGATTCTCTGTGTACTACTCAACATTGCAATGAGTAAATATCACACAACAAGGAATCCTAAAGAAAACGGAAAGGCAAGCAAGTACATCTTTGGCTAGGACAGTTTGCTGCTCTTGCAGGAGCTCTGGCACTCATTTTAAAGGAAGTCACGTACCTGCCCACCCCCTACCCTTTTTCACATAGATCCCATTAGTTAAGAGATCTCTCTACTTAGCACAGAATGCACAGCAATATCCAGCAGGATTTGGACTAAGGGGAAAGTTCTGTAATTGCTCCAGCATCAATAGGCAGCTCTTGTACATTACAGTCCTGTAGTCAGGATGCACTAAATGCTTGTGTCATCAAACTAAGGCCCTTACGGAATAAAAAGCCTGTTTGACACAGCAGCTAGAGTGTATGCTAAACGACTCAAGTTATTGGTACTTGATCACACAGGGCATTATATTAACCCACTGAGATGGACAGAGAACACCTCTTCAAATTACCTGGATTTTGGGTTAGGTCCTTTCACAAAAGATTAGCCAACAACAGAAAAATACACAAGAGATATATACAAAGCAGAAAGGTTTTAAAAGCTGATTCTGTAGTCTAAGCTATTCCTTGATATTTTTCTCTATACGTAAAAGAAATTTATATCCTTCGTATTTTTTTCCAAAAATCCAACGTTTTAGTCTTCCCTAAGAAAATCATAATTAATCACACGTCCAAACAAGTCAGCACGCCTTCAAAGGCAGTTGTGGAGCGGTACATAAAAAACCAAATACCCTGCCTTAAAAAATGTACAGTAGCTAGCAAGCAGGTGTAGCTAGAAGCCAAACCTTATTCTTCAAGAAAAGTCTCTATTAAGAGCAGTATGCAGAAGTAACTTTCTCCCAGACCGTGAACCTTGAGGGATTACTGTTACACCTCAACTTTACTCTCATGAAGTTCTCTTCTAGAATTGTACAGAGTGCTTGACCCACTATATAGCTGACAGCTAGACTTACTCATAATTTATTACAAAGGCATGTATTTTTTGTCTTTCATTTAAGAGATTTGATTTAAAACAGAGTCAAATATACTTCCATATATAACTAAAAGAGAAGCATAAAGAGAAAATAAAATAAAATTAAGGGGACTTAAAAACACATTAAACGTGCTTACTTCTGTTACCTAGTTCCTAAAGTTAAGAATAATTGAATAGTTATTAACGAGATGTGGATTTTTTCTATCTTTTGTATCAATTATAAATGCATATTGAAGTATCTAGATGTATGAATAATGAAATGACGGCAACAGTTTCAGCTCAGGTGAAGAAGGCAAATAGAAATATGCACAGGAATACTGAATGTGTAACAGAGATAATGATAATTTTCTATGCATTACTCCGTGTCACACTTAAAACACATCATCTTTGACTTGGACACTCCAGGGATCCAAAAACTGTCAAAAAAAAGCTTGCCTGAAGACAAACCTAACTGCAGGAATGGGAATGTTCCTAAAATATTACCATTACAAAGCACTAAAATAATGTAGTTTGAAACCTTATTTTTCTTCTGAATCAAGGAACGTAAATAATTCCTCTGGGTAAAAATAACTAAATTGCTAAAAAAAACCCCCACAAAACTGTGTTAAAAATATACATGCAAGATGTGGAACAACTACTGTTTTAGACCCTTAGAAAAGTCTGCTTTGGAACAGCTGCTGAGCTGAATAATGCAACAAATAAGCAGGAGTGCACAAAATATCTTGTGAAGTCTTTTACTTTGAGGGGAACCACGCAGTCACAAGGTGACCAGCTATTCTAGGGTGAGGTCTCAATTATTTTCCTTACTAAATATCAGTGGCTTAAATTTCCTGCTTGTAGGAGCAGAAACATTTCAGAACTATCAAAGGAGAGTAATTCCTGTTTGCAAATTTTTTTTTGTTCATGATCTATGAATAATATTTTAGACAAAATATTACCCAAAATAAAGTGTATATGCTGTAAAAAACTACTTATGACTATAAACATATGTTTCAAATCAGTTATTTTCCCCCACATATAGTATATGGAAATACATGAAACTTGGCAAAAATAATAGCCAGGGGAAACCTCAGTATGGATGGCCATTGCTTGGAGAATGAGACAACTGACCACAAAAAAAGCAAAAATTTCAGAATTAGTTTATAATGACATAAAGGTTTGAACAATTGCTGTAGCTTAACATACTAAATTGTATTTATTTTAGTTTTGTAAAGTGGTTTTCTACCACGTTCTTTGCTACTCTGTACTTGAATGACTTTTCTGAAAAAGTTTTGTTTCCCATCAAGAAGGCTGAATAGCTTTTTCCAACCTTTCCACTAGTTGCTACAATGTAAACTGAGCAATCCCTGAGATTTCATTGGCTGTGAAGCAACTCCATGGCTGATAAGATTTTATAAAACCTTTAGTTTTCTACTTACTGAAAACATATTGATACTATAATCCAAAAGTATAGATAAACTAATGTTGTATAAATGTTCTAGGTCAATTTCAGATGGCTACCAAAAATTTCCTTAAATCAGGTTCTTTTTACTGTTTAAAAATGAATACTACTTAAAAGCAAATGTAAGACAATGTTTTTTCCCATTTCAACTGCTATAATTTAGACTAAAAGTATGTTTTCTTCATTCCTCTTAATGTTTGATAAAGTTTAAATATAATTGAATTTTTCCACTGTAATGGGAAAAAATATCAAGTATAACTATATCAAAACTATTTTCACAACAGACCTAAAATCAGCTATTTCACAAATGTGGGTCCTCCTAATAAATACTTAATTTTTTTTTTTTTTTTTTAAAAAGCAAACATTTAGGATGCAGAAGTTTAGATCTTCATCCATTGTTTGAATATTCCTGAGATTTTCAAATATATTCTTGTTGGGGTTTTGCCTGCTCCAATAGTTATAACACTACGCATTGACATTATTGTTAAAATTAGGTTGATCCTGTGCCATTTTAAGATTTGTGTTCCTGTTTAAAATTTTGTACTTCTTTGCAGGCAGTGCTCAGCAATTTCATTTTACTTTACACAGGTAACTAGAAATTGAATATTTTTGCAGTGCAGAAAAAAACCCAACTCATCTTTGATTTGTTGCTGTCCAAAATTTCCACTGAAGTTGTAACTTTTTTTTTTTCTATAACAGAGACAGGATCAAATTCCAAAAGATATCTCAAGAAGCATATATTCAATCTTCACATACCAAAGCAAAGTAGCATTGCACTAAGCGTAGTTCTGCAGAGAGATCAGAAACTATATGTGTCTTTCTTTTTCTTCTCCAATGTCCCTTACTATAGGATTACAATACCAAAATTCATCCCAATTACGAGATGAGGCTTAAAACAACTGCTTTGTATAAAAGATACCCAGGACTGAATATCCTGCTTCTTAAGATGGAAGAAGTTTCCTAATATTTCAGAGAAGTCTGCTTTATATACTACAAGGAACTAGATTCTTGGTGCTAAGTAGACTAAAACAAAACAACTGATTTTCAAATACCTGTGGGTAGAATAAAAAAATGTGAAATATTTTCTTGAATGTGACTGTATACACAATGCTGTCAATTATTCCAAGGTATTCTACCACATACCTTTTTTTTTGTTGAATTCTATGTTGTGGCAACAGGTGATGACAGCACCACTATTCTGTGTTATTTTAGCAGTCACTGGTCTTCCCAGTATTTTTCACCACTCCCACTTGCTTGCAGTATATCATGGCAAAGATTCAAGAGAAATCCACTATGAAACTGTTTGTTAACTGTGAAATGTCAACATGCAAAGCCATGTCTAGAATTAACCTGTATTTAACATTTTCAGGCACCCACACCCTCTCTTCTTTCAAAAACTTAATTACATTAGCAGCTTGCCACCACTAAAGAAACAAAGAAAAACAAACAAACAAACAAAAAACACCAAAGAAGAGAAAAAGTTGTAGATGTATTTAACACAAAGATAGAGCAATAATTCTCCAACAGAGGCATTGAACTTGCCAAGAGACAAATATCTTAAAAATCTAAATACCACCAGTTAAGAAGGAATAATTTTCCACCAGAAGTATGAGGACTTACCATCAACAACTGTAATGACAGAAATTTTCAACTTCTTTCTCTGAGAAAATTTTTATTGGTCATTAACTATGTATGTCACTGAATTCTTAAGTATCCTTTCTCAGAGAAGACACATTTTCTCCATTAAGGGATTTAAAATGAGACTTTTCTTTTTTTCAGAACAAAACGAACCCACCAAACAAGTGAGGACTCTATAATCTCCTTCTTTATTTCTTTAATACAAGCTCTAATCACTGACAGGTGGTCAGTTACACGTCAAGTAAAAAAAGGATAACTGTAAGTCCCAATGTACCTGCAGTATTTTTAGAGGGTTTTTGTCACCTGTAAAGAATGCCTCTGCCATGGTGTAGTGGGCCACACTACCGCTGATGCTAATACAGAAGCTCTATATCCCTTAGTTATGTCCATGCTTCCCCTGCAAAAATATGTGTATGAGAGCAAAGTAGTGTGATGCAATCAATATCTGAAAAGTATTCTCGAGATCCAAGTTTCTGGCATCAAAACTGGATATCCTGAAATGCGCACTGCAAAGTCAATCCTCCATTGTTCAAATCTCTCCTCTCTACATGATCTTGAGCTAAACACTACAAGCCGTTCTCGTCTCAGAATAACAGTTGAAAAAAAACTAACAGGAAAATGAGAGCTTCTGTATAGTGACATGTCAAGTATTGTCCTCTTCACAAACTGTGAAAGTTAAGAACAAGCAGACCTGCAAATCCACCCTGTCAGGATCAGAAACAGCTTCAGTGTTTGCAAAAGGTAAATGCTGACATATGCTTCTTCTACATTATGAATCAAAAAAGCAAAAATTTCCTGCGAATTTGAATTTTACATTATTATTAGAGGACTGTGACTAAGAGACTCAACTAATCCATTGAATTCCTTTTTGCTACCTTATTATGTCTATATTTGGAATTAATTTAACAGAACAGAAAGGAGTGACAAGATTAAGAAATTAGTGTTAAGACCCTGAAACACATGCACTCTTACTCTTACTTAAAACCAGTTTTTGCCTTATTTGGTTTGGACTGCTGTTTCTTGTTAGGGTTTGGAGAATGCTTGGTGAGCTGACGGTAGAACAGGCAGCTTTGGTTCACTGAAAAGGTAGGGAAAAGGTGGTTTTGTGAAACAGAAAAATAAATTTGTTTATTCATTCTCCCATACTGACTTAACTGGTCAGAGAATATAGTCTACTCTGCTTTAGAGCTAATTCTGTGGTCAGTCTTCATGTGATATCAAAAAAAGTCATAATACAGCTTTTGAAGTACTGTGCAGCTCATCTACTGTTGCATCACACCGTTGGCAATAGGACAGCACCATGGATTTGCAGTGTTTTGCAGTGTCAGGAAGCCACTGTTATTACCTGTTTCTGAAATACGTCTCAGAACTGTTTCCGCAGTTCTCTGCACCTTCCGGCACTCAACCACACATGGTGTTGGCAGTATGTAGATTTAAAAGTCCAAAGACTGGCCACCCTTTACATGGAATGGGGAAAGGAAAACCTAATTTATCACACTAAGAGGTTGTAATAGGAGGAAGGCATGGGAAAACTCTGGGATTTGAAGAAAGAAAATGGAATTCAGTAATGTCAGGTAGTGTTTGCACATGGAATCTCACAGAAGGTCTTACACAGAAAGCAATGGTGCAGATTTGGTCAAAAGGCACATGTCAAACTGAATGTAGTGAACTGAGGCAAACCAACCCTTAGAGACTCCCAACTGAAGAGAGACTCCACATTCAGCTGTGTAAAAATTGGAAGCTTTCTACTGATGAAGACAGTGTCAGGGCAGCATCTCGGAAACCACTTCAAACAGACATTTGTTAATTGACTGTCCATCAGCACAGGTATGCAACTGCAACAGTGAACATTTAGTCTGTAAACAGAGCATGCTTACTGCAGCTCCTGGTGACAACTATTATGATATAAATTTTAAGGTGTTATGCTCTTTTCTCAAACGTGTCTTTGTGCATCACTACACCAGTTATTTTTGTTTTGCATAAAATCATGGCATAATTTAGTTTGGGAGGGATGTCCAGAGGTCTTTTAGTCTGACATTAGAAAATTCTGGTCCTGCTCCACCCAGTTTGGTGCTATTCACGAACTTGCTGAAAATGGTCTCCATCCATCATCCATCCAGTTTGAACACTACTGTTCCCAGTGTCAATCGCCGAACAACATCACCAGCTACCGGCTGCCACCTAGACTTTGCATCACTGATCACACCTCCTAAAGCTCAGCAGTCCAATCAATTTTCCACCTACCTTAATGACCACTGTCATTATGATCCAGCTCATAACTCACGAACATTGAGATGAACTAGTCTACAGGAGACTATGTCAAATGTCTTACTAAAGTCAAGGTAAACATCATCCACTGTCCTCTTCATGGATACTGAGTAAAGCACTTCACTAATATATGATTAATTAACGTAAAAATTTTGAGACCAAGACTTAGACAAGTGTTAGGTAAATTACTTTGAGAACAGACACAATCCTGTTACTAGTGGGAATAGTCTTTCAGTTGCTTAAATAAAATCATGCCTTTAATATGTTTGCTACTATTCTTATTTTATTTGTCATATTGGTTCTAAAGTTAGATACTATTTTCAGCATTCATTAAAATGAACTAAGACTCATTTAGTGAAATGCAATTAATGTATTTGTGGGATACATAGGCTCTTTGACTTTTATTACCGTAGTGTCATAAATGGCAGAAAAAAGTTTTTAACAGCCTCACTGTAACACAGCAAATCTCACATTTTAATTAAAGCAAACACATAATTTAAAGCTATGAGTCCTGACTGGTTTTAGATCCCAAATCCCTCTTTTCATTGTATCCAATATATATTCAGCATTTTTCACCCTTCACTTTTGTCTGCATGTGGCATGACAGATCCAGATAAAGAGAAACATCAAGTTGAAAAACGTGAAAGTCCTGTGATACTTGAAAAAACAAGAAATGACAGCTGAAAACTTAGCAGCAGGCAGAGAGAACACTCAGTTTCTAATATATAATTTTTTTGATATTCCCTGTATTCCACACTCAGAGCTCAATGCTGCAGGTACTGTAAGTAAGCAACCCAGCCTAGTGAAAGGTGTCCCAGCCAATGGTATGGGCTTAGAACTAGTTGATCTTCCAACCCAAGCCATTCTATGATTCTATGATATTTAATCTGTAATTAGACTTTCCCATCTTGGATAGCCTATCAGTATAAAATTAGCCTGTTCATCCAGAGTTAATTCTGAGAATTCATTCTTGCAGAAACCATAAAAGTCCTTTCAAAAAAGACCACCTCCAGGAGCCCTGCATCCTGGAACCATTCCAGTAGGAAAGTCTGTGAGACGGCAGTCTCCCACTACTGAGTTGCAGGAGAGCATTGAAACTTGATACTTAAACTGGAGAGGATATCATCTGTGTACCTAATTACCACCATTTTTATGGTTTATGCATAGGTACATGAATAAACACTGTGTATATGTTGCAGGATCATTAATTTATAAATGGTTAGATTGCAACTTTTATTTGGCTTCCTACCATGAGACACAATGAAGAAAACTTCACTGTTTTACTCCAAAATAATGTCTTGTGCCTCTGCACCTGACTATTTATAATCATTGTAGAAGCCTGTACCAGAGAACAACCCATTTCTGACTACAAATGTAGGAAAAAAAGAGGGTTTTTTTTTTAATGGAAAACTGTTCATGGGAAAGAGACACACCTTTCTGAAATACTACAATTTGTTTTAAATAATAGGATTCATCCACCTAATTAGGTACCAAAGTGCTCTTTTTCAGAAAAACAAGCAAGCCCCTCCTGTCATTTTAAAAATCATATGAATTCTGAAGAAGAAGCTTAAAGTATAGCAAACAGCAACCTTTCTTCTAACTTAAATACAGTGTTTTTTGAAGTTCAAGGTTATCAAGTGCTATCATAATTATAAAGATTTTTTTTTCCTCTTTTGCAAACTAAACCATCAGGACATTTTCTCATGAAATAGTCTTTGAATAGTGATTTGCCATGGACATCATCATGTTTCAGAATCAAGGTTCAGCTGTTATGGTTTGCACCTCCATAATGTACAATCTGTGCAATATAGCAGATGTGCGCAGAGAACATAAACATTAATCAAAACAGTACTCCCAAGGGAATCATATGATTGGAAGGGACTGTAAAGAACATCTAACTCCAAACCCCCTGCCGTGGGCAAGGATGCCACTCACTAAATCAGGTTGCTCAGGGCCCCGTCCAACCTGGCCTTGAACACTTTCAGGGATGGGGTAACCATAACCTCCCTGGACAACATGTTCCAGAAGAATTTTTTCCTAACATATAATCTAAACATTTCAGTTTAAAGTCATTGCCCCTTGTGCTGTCATCATCTGTTTGTATAAAAAGACCTTCTCCCTCCTTTTTAAAAGCCCCTTTAAGGTATCAGAAGGCCACAATGATCTCTAATGTAGAGCATTCTCTTCTCAACTGAACAACCCCAGCTCTCTCAGCTTGCCTTCGTAAGTCAGGTGTTTCTTCTCTCTGACCATCTTTGTGGTCCTCCTCTGGCCCTATTCTAACAAGTCCACATCCTTGTGCTGAAGACTCCAGACCTGGACACAGCACTCCAGGTGGGGTCCCATGAGGGCAGAGCTGAGGGGCAGAATCACCTCCCTCAATCTGCTGGCCACTCCTTTTCTCATGCAGCCCAGGACACAGTTGTCCCTCTGGTCTGCTAGTGCAAACTGTCAGTTCATGTCCAGCTTTTCATCCATGAGAATCCCCAAGTCCTTCTCTGCAGGGCTACTCTCAGTGACTTCTTGTCCCAGTCTGCACTCACACCCAGGATTGCACACCAGCATATATCCAAGGAATCTGGGAATGCATACAATGGCAACAAAAAGGGTAGTGACAGTTTAACCCAGGACGACTGCAGAATTTAGGTGGCTACAGCTGTCCTCAAACTTTGCACACAATGCACCACCACTTCATTACAACTGCCTATTCTATTCCCTTTCTCTGCATTTAAATTTATCACTGCCATCCACCTCTTTCATCTTGCCATGTTTGGGTGAACAATGAATCAGACTGTAATGTACAGCTTAGCAGTAGGAACAATAATAATTCACAGAAGCTTCCGTTTACTACTTCTGCTACTTTTGAATAAACAGTACTTTCCAATTATACATCTTATGCCTTACTGCTTTCTTTTCACTTATATCATATTTGTTTACAGTTGAAGGCACCTTTTTTTCTCAAACACATTAGAAAATATATTGCATATTCTCAAAAAGCACAAAAAATATGTAAGACCTGCATATTCTTGTTCCCTGAAGATCTTGTGCGACACTGTCATTCATTAGCTTGCTCTGGGCCATTACATTTCTATACATCTTACTTATACTGGAACTCAGCCAGCACTGACTGTTCAACTCCAGAAAGCCCACATGTTTTTGCAGTTTTTGAAACTAGCATGACAATCACTCTGAAGAGCAGCTCTCACCTGGTAGGTTAAACTGTAAAACCATGAACATCGATGCTGTTCTCTTTCTATTTAGTGCTGAAACTGAGACTATTTTTTCAGGTGCAACAAGAGCCATATGAAATTTCCCTAATGTGTAGATGTTCTGTAGCCATATTTTTAACAGAACAGATCCATTAAACTTATCTAAAAATGTAAAGAATAAATGCATGAAGAATTGAACCCTGTCTATATTGCTGGACAAACATCATAGCTCTGACAAATACTGGGTAGCACTCATGTCTCTCCCAACTTAAAAGAAATTGAGAAGTAATGCAGTAAGAGAAGTCCTTAGTTCAGACAGAACCACAACAGTTTTCCTTTAACATATGGATGCATCATAATTGACTCTGATGCAACACAGGGAAATATTGAAGTGGGAACAGTATCATATATCTGTAAAACTAGCAAATATATAATGTTTACTTAGTTTGCACACATTTATGTTAAAACTATTCACTTCAATATATATTGCTTGAATAAATTCTTAGACTGTACGTGATCTGATCCAAATAATTAGTTAAAGTACTTCAACATTACTATGTGACAATTTTTATTTAGTTAAGGAATCACCTGTAACTTTAGTTTGAGGAAATCCCCAAGCTTTTAGCTACTGACTCTTTATCTGCATGAGTTTCACCAGTATCAGGTAGTGTTCTGCATCTTCTCAATGCACAACCCATGAATCATGAATAAATAATCAACCAAACCAATGGGAATCAATACCAGAAGATCCTGAAGGCCTCAAGTTAATCTACATCTACTTAAGCAAACTGAACCCCAGACATTCTTCATCTCTCATGGTCCTTCATCAAATAACTTTATTTTTTACCACTCATGAACCCCCTGAAAAGGGAGGAACACTGAAGCTTTGAATTAATAAAAAATAATCTCACAGATCTGTAAATGGTGTAAAATGCTTTTCTACAGGAAATGTTTCTATCAGTTCTCCACGAACTACTCCCCTAATTTTGTCTTGCTCTGATGTTTCCTTTCTTACTGTTTCTGAGCCGTTTAATGGCAGGTATTCTCTTTAAACTGTTAGTGGTACTCAGTATTATCACTCAAATACAGTTTGTAAATCCATTTACTGTATGTTGATTAAAATCTAAATTATTCAGATAGATAAAAAGAATGTTACACCCACGCTACAGAACATTTCCTAAAATGCCGCAGTGCACAGCTATGGAATAGAGTGGCATCTTTGAAAACCATTTATGTCTGAGAGCCCAACAGAATCAGAAGGGGAGGATTTAGACATTTTTACAAATCAGTTCTATACTTATAGTTTCATAGATATATAATATGTAGTCGAAATTTTTGCAGTTTTTGATAGCTAGATGTATCACTTATATTGTTCTATTTTTGCACTCACAACATAGTGAAGTTATGGATTCAGAAAGTTTGAAATGCCACATAGTTTTGGCACTCCTGTGTGAAAAGGAAGTTTTCACCTCATAAAAACTTCAGGTATAATCAGAAGATTGGTTACCAACATTACTTTTCTTCAACATAGCATATTTTGTTATCCAAAATCACATATCCAGAACAATAGTGTTATTAGTGACGGAAAAGATGCTGTTCCTTTACATAACCAGCAGAGTATTCTGCTTACAGTATTGACAAGTATTCCTTCTTTATTTTCTGCACATCTAAATATTTTATGAACAGGTAAAAATAAAATCAAATATACTTTTATGTCACATTGACTATTAATTTTTGGGTTGATGTATAAAAACAATAATTACTTCTACTGCTTACTAAGTAAAGTTTACATACATTCAACAGTAGTGAACTGAAAGAACAGTTACAGAAAACATGTGCAGTCTTGTACATGAAAAGTACAGGAGAGAGAGAGAAACAAGCTGGAGTGAGTACAACAAGAGCACTGAAAGTTATTAAGGGACTGGAGCTTCTCATGTATATACCTGAAGAGGCTGAGAGAGCTGGCACTGCTCAGACCTGCAAAAAGCAGACTCCAGGGGATCTTACAATGTGTATAAATACCTCATGGCACAGAAGGTTGCATTTTTTCCGTGATGCCCAGCTGACAGGACAAGAAGCAAAGGGGCAAAACTGAAATACAGGAACTTTTGTTTCATGTAAGAGTATTCTGTAATGGTGAGACTGAACAGGTGCCCAGAGAGGTTGTGAAGACACCGTCCTCAGAGATACTCAAAACCTAACCAGGCATGGCCCCAAGTAATCTATTCTAGCTGACCCTACTAGACAGTCTCCAGAGTCATCTTCCAACCTCAGCTATTCTGAGAGCCCTGAATTCATTGACATTCATTGTAATTTTTAATTACATTTACTAAAGCGATAGATATCTCAAACATACAGGATTCTTCTATGTTTTTTTCGTAATAAATTGGCAGATGGGAAGTCAAGCTAGAAACTTTTTTAGTCTAATAGTCTTATCTGCTTTTATTAAAAGTGAAGCACGATTAGGAATTGTTTGGCAACAGTCACACAGCTAGTTGCAAGTGTTATTTACAACTCTATCTATATAGCCTATATACCACACTAGTCACAGCTCATAATGCCTTTGCCCAACTACAAGAGCACATGGAAAAAGCTAGCAATACTACAGGAGGGTATTTGGAAGGAACTCAGGAAGCACAGACGGAGCCCCTCAGGTATAAAGAAGAAAGGATTGAAGGATTGGTTGTTCAGCTAACTAATGAACTTTTATAAATTACTATGAAAGAGACTAATAAAAATGAATATCACTTTTATGTTCATTTTTGCTTCTTAAAATTGGAGAAAAAAACCTCACCTTGCCTGTGCTGCAAAAAGGATGGCAGAATTATAACATTATATACTAGTAGCAAGAAACTAAGATGCTATTCAGCTAAAGGACGACAGAAGGTGCAATGGCTTACACATAGAGCAAAGGCTTATGCAGTCTTGGAGATGTCTGAAATAATGCAGATAACTTTACTTGTAGAGTCCGTGCTGCAAAACGGGGGATCATTCTTACAAGTGATGTCAGAAGGATAAATACATCCAATATTGTGAGGTTCTCAGCCATTCTAACAGGAGAGGTAAGTGCTGCTGCTGAAAAAACTGCAGTCATCTGCATCTTCCAGCTACTACATTTTGTTTTAATCTCACTATTGCATTTTTTATACCCTATAAATAATGATACTTTTTACTCCTCAGCCTCCGTCTATCCATACCTTATCTTATGCTAAGAAATCTTCGCTTTTGTGTTTCTAAATTCATCCATTGTTTTTACAGACAAAATAATCACTAAAAATTGCAAAGAATGAAAAATAGCTTTTAAGCCTTGATTGGGAACAATGCAGTACAATTTCTAATGGAACCATAACTTTTGTCAGTAAAACCAGAAATGCTGCTAAAACTTAGGCACCTCAAATCAGGAATGACTTTGCTTATGTGAAATTATTTGTGCACATAAATCCTTGCAGGATCAGAACAAAGGGCTCGACACCTGCTGAAGTTGACAGAAAAGCCTTGCTTTTACAGATTTCAGCAAGTTCAGGATCCAGCCATCAATTTTTCCTACGAAACATTGAATAGAGATGACTAGATTTTAGTAGCAAAGGCATTTTTTCACATCCTATTTTGTAGTACGAGCTGCTAAAAGCATGACTGACCTGATGTTTCTCTTGGACTGCTATAAATCAAAAGCAACTTAAGTGAAGTCATTAGTGTAATATGAGGAAGGTAAAAAACAGGCCCAGGGTGCTGGTACACGAAGCCATAGTGTACCAGACTCCCTTGAAAAGAAACTTTTAGTTAACTTCTGTTCTGTGTAGAAGCTAATGGTATGATATAACTCAGGAAAGTTTGCTTTGGGAAAAGCATTCACAAGGAGCAGCTAACTATTTTGAAAAATTAAGATTAAGGAAAAAATTAAAATTTTGATAATTTTAAGGACTACAGGTTTCTACAATTACATCTGGTGAAATAATACATTCTTTGGTTTACAAGTTTACAAAAATGTGTCTGAACCCACTAATTTCTATGTATGTACACCCCAAGAAAGCAGAACTATTTTTTTCAAATACATAGTTAAAAAGTCACTGCCAAAAAAAGACCTCAGTTTCTCTAGTTTATTTTTAAATGTCTGAGTTCAGTTATAAACATCCCAAAATAAAAGTTTATTTTGGAAGATATACATTCTTAACTATAAAGTTATGAATGGAGTTACCACTTGGATTCCTAAATTAATTGTAGGAAAATGCAACACTTTTGTAAGTACATTTTTTTTGCAATCTTTTCTCTCTCAGTTAAGAACTTGGTAACTTCTTTGTTTAGTGTCTATTAGCCACACAATTGCTTAAAATTGTGCAAGATTTCTCATTCAACTGTTTTACAGTTAAACTGAAAGATGCAGAAATGCTTCTTATGCGCTGCAGCCAGAGGATGCATTATTTTGGTTTTGTTGTTTGCTTAAAAGAAAGTTATTATGTATAATGGGAATGCAGTTGACTATGTAGCAAAATGTATTTGATCTTTACTCTCTGTCAAGAAAAGGAAAATGATGGATCTTAGGGAGGAACTCTTTCTTTTAAACGAAATACTCATTCATACTCCATATTGCAATAAGAAAACAAATAACAATTATATACATGTATATAAAATGATGTCTCAAAGGTGAACCACATTTTACTAGAAGCACTGAAATAAACCAGCCTTTAATGTCA
This sequence comes from Oxyruncus cristatus, assembly GCA_013399855.1. NCBI lineage: Eukaryota > Metazoa > Chordata > Aves > Passeriformes > Cotingidae > Oxyruncus > Oxyruncus cristatus. The sequence continues at coordinate 425,641 of VXAY01003146.1, read as the reverse complement.
CTAGAGATCCTAAGTCAATGTACAAAGCAATCCTTTGTAACGCTCTATCATAAATTTTAAACGTGCAAGCCTTACATGGTCCTCAGCCATTAAACACAAATGGGCCAAATTCTATTCAAAATTGCACCATTTTGGGGAAGGAGGCTAGTAACCAGAGCATAAACCTTGCCAATATTTCAGCTGGCAATCAGCACTGTAAATCACAGTGATGCTTATTTACAGGAATGATATCTAAAAATTATATCTAAAAATCTGTTTTTCCTAAATATTTTAAATCTAGTTTTCTATAAAGTTCATACTGAAGATGGTTGGCAAGGCAACCTATCAAATCAGTAAAGTTATTTCATTTTACTCTAATTTTACTTTACTATTGTGCAATATTAATTTTGTTTATTTAATTTACCCACTGTATACATTTAGGCATTCGTTTTAAAGACTTATTTGCAGGATGCAGCAGGAAAATGATAGAAGCAAACAGTTCTCCTATGCAACAAAGTGCTTCACTTTATTAAGAATCATGTTAATTTAGTATGAACACACAATTATTCCACCTTTGAACAATAAGAAAAGTGACAGTGTAACATAAAATAATCTCATCCAATTCACACACTACCATCAAATGTATTAAGAAAAAGTTTATTATAGACACTAAATGTGGCACTCTTGGCCTTTTTAATACTTTCACTTAGCTTTCAGAAACATGTAAACCTCAAAGCCTGATAAATTATGATTTTAATTAATTATGTAATTATATATGAGAGAGAAAGAGAGACAGATGTACAGATATATATATGTAGGAAAGTTACTTTTTATAGTAAGTTTAATCTTGCACAGGGACACTGGCTGATGAAACTTGTCCACAGGCACTTGGAGACATAACCTTTACCCAAGCATAGAGCCGCAGTGAAATGGTATGCTAGGGTCAGTTTTGAAAATGCATGCAATTTTACATGGAAATACAACTCTATAAATTTTATCTTCTGTTTTATTTCCAGTGCCTGGGCTTCTCAAGCCTTTACAGAAAACCGGAAGCAACTAACTGCTAAAGTAAAAGACAACTGCATTATAAAATACAGTACTGAAAGTAATGTATCTCCAATTAAATCGCTGTCATATAAACAAGGGCCAACTGCACAGCAAAATATATTATTTTTTAAAAATAAAGCTTTATTAATTTAACCCTTTTTTAAAAAGACCAATACTACAATTAAAATTACAATTTTTCTGCATATCTTACCTTGGGGTTGAAAACTGCTTTCATTTTCCAGTTATTTCCAAGATTACTCTTCCATAGCTATTCATGAGACCATTATTAAGCCACTCTGTATTATTTTTCACAGTTAAAAATCTTTGTTCAATGATAAGGAATTTCATTTGCATTAACTAAAGTAACTATACTAAGAAAAAATTCCTTACCATATAAAAATTTAACTTTTAAAAATTAAAAGAAGCATGCACAGCCCATACTTTGCACTTGGAAAGAACACATTCTTAGAAGTACGTACTGAACTACTATTTTAAAAAGCATCTACAGATAATAATAAAAAAGGTAAAAGAGCTGTACTGTCACCTAGTGGTTAAAGGTAGTAGAAAAGTATACCTAGGATTGCTTTTTAATCTACTTACAATTTTAACAACATTAAAATATACATCAGATATTCTTGAATATCAGATATACGGATATTCTTGAAGAGACATCAAGAATTGGACCTGTTGCTGACATAGGTCCTCTGAGTGCTATAAGGACAGACTTAGACAGCCTTTGGCTCTGAATGTATCTTTTAATTGTTTGGTATTACATTTTAACTCTGAATGTAAACATTGGATTTTTAAGAGTTTGGAATGTAGGAGAAAAGCCTCAGACTGAGAGGTTGACTAGTAGTGTAGACAACTCCTAAGAATAAAGCCAAAAAAAATGCTGTGCAACCAACCTTTCTTTCATCTTCTGCTGTGAACACACTGTCTTCTTTCCATACTGCGAGATCTCTTTAAAGGAAGTCTGACAAAGCAAGACTACATGTGTGTTGCTTCTGAGACCCTAAAATGCATCTAAAATATAAAGTTTAAGTCACTGAATCAATAATTTAATCTAAATTTATTCATGGATTAGACCCCTCACTTGTGCAGTTTCCAAGTATAACTGTATTTTTTCAAATAAATTCTTAACACAGAATCAGGTAAATATTTAATTGATTTTTTTCCAAAACTTTTTACTAGATTAGTTCCTGTAATTTAGGACCAAAGGAAAAGCTTGCTTCAGTATATTGGTGTCAAAACTCAAACCAAGGCAATCTGCCACTTTTCCCAACCCCTCTTGTGCAGCAGAAACATAGTGAAGAGTTGTACTAGTTGTAGACATATGATGGGATTCCCTTCCATACAGCCTAATATGGTAAGGGGGGAAAAAGATTTTGGGAATAGCCATTGGTTTAGTAGTCATTTAGTAGCCATTTAACTACTAAAATAGATTTTTAAAGAAGGAGAAGTCATAGCTTTTTCTGAAACAATTAAAGGTATTATCCTCTACTTGCATTCATTCAATAGCCATTCTCTCAAGAAAATTTTCTATTCTATTCCAGCATTTAATGCACTGGCTGAAGCACTGTATAACCACCTCATCCTTGTCAGTGGCTTGAGGAATTACAGAAAAATGTAGCAAGTATAGTTTTTCCTAGGACGGCCATTTTTAAGAAGTCTTTTTTTGTAACACAGATTAACCCATATTAGTTTCGCAACAATTAGAAAATTCTGTGGGAACATGCATTAAAGCTTGTTAGCACAGAGAATTATTATCATAGGAAACAAGGCATATGCACAGGAACTTCTCTGAGATGACTTCACAGTGTTGTATTACCTGACATTAAGTTGTTTCATCCTTGTTTGCCTTCAGTGAGGCAAATAGATTTACTTGCTCTTAATGCTCCAGTCTGAAGATTGATTAATTCAACTAAGGTTCACATTAAGGGGCAGAAAAAAAAGGAAGATAATATCCTACCTTATACTGCACTTTTCAGAAGACTCAAAATACGAAGCCTATGGCTTTCTAGTACCACAAGAATTGAAAAATGCCAATAACAAATTCTTACTACATAGTAAACACACAATCAACCTTGAAATCTTTTACACAGCTGAACAGCTAACCAACAAACCCCTGCAAACAGAAAAGCTGTAGAAGTCAGAAATTACTGTAAAACTGGAAAATATTGTTCAGAATGTCCATTCAACCATATTTGTAGCAATTCAGTAATTTTTTGTTCTCTGTTTTGAGATCGAGTATTTTAAGTGAAAGCTTTCTTTCCATATGTACCTTTACATGTTTACTAAAACAGTGTATATCACATCTACAGAGGAAATTATTAAACATTTGTAGACATCATAGTCACATGAGCTGTAGTATACATATTTTCCTAGTGAAAAGTATATAATTTTTTTCTTGCACATCCTTTATATCATTGGTTTCTTAGTTACAAATTGCAAATACTCAGCTGTAAACAGTACCAAGTAAACTTCTTGCACTGAACAAATTCTTTCTGAGCTGGAAGTACTGAGCATGGGTGGAGGTGAACCACGAATTTCATGGGTCTATGTGCAATTTACAACCTTAAGTGGCAAATAATATGATGTACTACTTTGTCCTTGGTGTGTGAGACTTTTTACTCTATCTCTTTCCTTTTATGCTAAACTCAGTGATTAGTAGAACTGCTTGCAACAAATATTCATAATTCACATTCTGCAAGCAGTCAGCAGTATGTGCGTACAGCTTGTACTTTCAGACAGTGTTCTTACAAGTAAACATGTTTGCTAGAGTATTCAAGGCTGGAAAGCAAACATCAGAGGGCATGATCAATCAAGGTAATTTTAAAAAAAGGTTTGGAAAAACATTTACAAATTCCTTCCTAGAATGCAACACCTTGTAACCTAGATGTTATAGAATATGGACTTTAAACAATATTACAATATTCACAATATTAACTGATACTTCAAATGGACTATACCAACCTTTAAACTACAACATGAAGGGGTATCTCCACTGATAGATTAAATAATAAATTATTTAAATTAAAGAGCTACTTTTGGTCTAATAATGAGTTTCATCCAGAGAAACAAGACAGTTAATATTTTCACAACTATGTGTGTGGGGAATCCATTTTAATCCTTTGCGTCCTCTTTATAAGACATAAATTATTAAAACAAGAATAGGACATTCCAGAAGTTACTCTAATTAATTGTTTCCTAAAGCTGGAGAATGAAGAGTCAGCACAGACTTACTCTTTGTTCTCATAGTATTTTGTGAAATACTTTAGAAAACACAGATAAATTAGGAATTTTTAAAACCTGGAAAAAGTACAGTACCTGGTAATAGACAGAAAAAAGAAAAAAATATTTCACTTTGACAGCAGAAATAGATCATTTGGTGTCAAAGCAAATGAGACAGACTGAACAATAGAGTAAATATTAACAGAACAAATGAAAACTGTGCCTTTTGTGCAATATTCGTAAAAATGGACTTATTTGCAACCTGTACTTCTTCACACAGACCTTAAAAGCCCAATGAGATACACACAGTGAGGACATATCAGTCTGAGGAAACTTTTTTTTTTTTTTTGCCTGAACATGTGACGGCAGTTCAACCATGTTCAAAACACATGTGCCCTAAATCATCCACGTTAAGGCTAAGGACAGTGCAAAAACTGTGGAATTACTTCAAAAAGTGGCTGAAGCAATGGAGATTGTTGCATAAAAATTGTCTGTGAAGGGCAGAGAAATTTGGTTAGCAGGCTTTTGCACTGCTGGTTGTCTACTTCCCTCACTTTCTCATTAAGATAGGGGGGTTGTGGCAGGCAGGGTTGGTCACATGACTGGCATCCAAAACCTATCAAGCTTCATGGGATCATAGTCTTGCATCTTATGCATCTCTTCCATCCCATGCCTGACTCATAGGCTCATAGTTGAAAACACTGTAAGGTAAGAATTTTCTGTGAGATTTCCTGCTAGTCCTGAGTTCTACAAGGTTGAAGATACTGCAGTTTCTTCTTTCACCTCTTGTTTCTGCTAAACTGGGAAGCTCATAGACACAAAAACAAAAAGAAAAAAAAAATAAAAAAATTAAAAATTTCTTAAAAGAATTTTAGAAAATAATTCTAAGAGAAGAACATACCTTTGATCTGGGTTTAATTTTTAATGAAGATTAGGGATTACTCTAAAGTTTTTTTTGAAGTTTTATTTACTTTATAACAATCCCAAACTATCATAATCAAGAAAACGAAAATTAACAAATGGTTTCATGTATCACTGTAAACAAAAGATGCAACTAGTCTGAGACTCAAGACCTTGTTTCAATCCTCAGCCCAACCACAGGCTTCCTGTGTGACCTATATATGCCACTCTAATCTATCTGATGTTAGTTTCTTGGCTGTGTAATTAAGCTAGCATTTCTCTGCCTCAAAGGCATCCTATGAAGATAAAATGAATAATTATTTGCTTTTGTGTTAGCATAGTAAAAAAAATTAACCCAAAACTGGGAGTAAGTGTTGCACAGTTTAATATAATATAAAATAGAAAATAAGGTGTTGAAAATGGAAGGATTTCTGATACAAGTGATTTCAAGATTCTTCTTCTTAAAAGAAAAAGAAAAAAGAAAAGAAAACCCCAACAACCTGTTAACAAGCTGATAATTATATAAACCACTAACACAGAGACCAGGAAAGTTGTAAATGCAGTATTACTTTTCTCAGCTAGGTTAATTACAGAATTAACCTGTACTAATTTTAACAATGAACAGTGTTACTTTCAAATACCCTTGCCTTTTGTAAGTTGTTTTTCTATCAAACAATGTAATCAAAGACTAGTGCTAAGACCTTTAAATCAGAATCAGCAATCTAGTAAAAGACACATGGCTGGAAGGCTTTATAATCTTTCCTAAATGCAGTTACAACTTGGAAAATGGAAGCATCATCTCTTTAGGAGATGTCAGGCACAAATACCAAGCAAATACAATTCAAAATGAAATGGACATAGCCTCCTATGAATTAAAATATGGTTAAGAAGTTATTTAACTGCATTTAATTATGCAGAAACAATTGTGATTTCTGCAAATTCACACCACTGTTAGTGTCTAAGTTTTAATAATCATCATTAGAACAGCAAAAGAGCACAATTCAAAGCTATACAGTTAATGCAAGTATTCATAAGAAATAACTAAAAATACTTTGGGAAAGCAAGGCAGGATTTAACCAACAAGTTTGCTGTCTAGATAGAGCAAACAAGACAGCTTATCTACAAGTACATTTAACACTTCATATCATTGTAGCAGGTCAGTGAAAAAGGGCTTCACTCCAGCAATCTGACTGCATACCTAGCTGGTAGAAGGGTATCACAGGCTGGGCACAGATTCTGCAATGATAGATGTGCTTAGCATTACTGCTGACACAAGCTGACTTGCCCAGTCAAGCTTTTAGTATTTCATGTGTGTCTCTTCATGTTTCATTGCATAACAGTTTCTTTTACACATCTCACCTCTGATAGCACTGTCATTATGGAAACATTTCTTTGGTAATAGAAAACCACAAGGTCCTCCTGAGTCAAAGGTCAAATGCAGTCAATTTATTGCAAAAAAACCCCAACAACCCACCAAAAAATCTCAGCTGCAGGTTATTCCTACACTCCAAGGAGTTTTATATTTTCCCTGTCTTTCGAAACAACCCACAAGTGATAATGAAATGCTTAAAGCAATATGAGAGAGAATCAGGTTTCATCTACCTGGACTGTCTGGCAGCATACTGTGTAACAATAAATGAGTGTTCTTAAGTCACAGCATTTCACGGGAAATGAGGCAGAACTTGTGTATTTTAACAGCTTTTTACAACTAGTAACCACTAGCAAATTTATTTTACTTTCTCAGGGAAGACCAGTGAACGTCCCTAATTTAAACTAAAGGGCCATTCAGCCTTGAAGACAAAAAGCACTTCTGCTTAGCACCTGACTAATACATGGAATATGTACAGGTGAATCAAGAGGACTGGAATCAAAGATAGTTTGTCTTTGGCTGGTCTGAAAGGTCTGACTCATTTCCAGTTCTGTGATCATTTATTATCCAGAAAAGAAAGGCTAGCTTTCTGCAGTGCAAACACAGTGGTGGTCTGCAGCTCATGATGAATAGATTTACCAGGTCTGCTCTGAACTGCATGACATAGAGTTTTCCAACAGGCTCTGACACCTGATGTATGTTTAAACTTCCAAGCGCAGAAGGGCCTGAATATCTACCTGTGAGTACTTTTTCTGAAAGTTATTATACGCAAAATACATTCTTAGGCGGCATATTATTTAAAACAATGTGACAACACAGAAACTTTTTTAATCAGTAATTTCATGTCAGATAGAGATTTATTTCCCTACCAGCATTCTGACTCGTATAACACACGAGTTTGTTTTGGTCCTAAAACAACAGTTTCTGTATTTTCAAGTTCCATGCTATACAACGTTTACACAGGAACTTGATTTACGTTTGTATAATAACAGAAAATTGAAAGACATCGATGACTTTTTTTTTTATACTCAAATCAGGGCAACTATTGAAGCATTTATCTGCACTGCCTTGTAATAAATAGCAGAAACGCCAGCCAATTATTCCTGAACTTGGGAGTTATATGCCAAACTAAGCATTTCAAAAGTCACAAAGTCCTAATTAAAATCAAAGTATTCACTGGAGGAATATTACAAGCCCAAGAAAACTCCCTGGCAACACTTAACAGTTGTCAAATTGATAGTCACACTGTTCTTTACAGTTTACTTGTTTTTGCAGATATAAACTAATTTTATCACTTCACTGGAAGCCCATACCTTCTTTTAGTTTTAAAGAGCCTGCACCTTGAGTAGTTTTAAATGTTAGCACATAGGCAAAAAAATTACTAAAAGTAATATTAAAGTATTATCATTCATCAAATATTTAGAATTATTAATTAGAAAAAGCCAAACCAACATTGATAAGCAGTCTTTGATCTCTAAGGGAAAGGATAAAAATACTATGCAACCATTCAACTGTGTTAAAATACATAAACCCACGATTACATGAAAAAGAATATAATTTTAAGTGCTTCTTCACTAACTGTGCTCACTCTGAAATTCAGTTTAAATGTGTAGGATTTTCTAACTTTTTAAATAATGTGGTTTAGTTGATCTACCTGATAACTACACTAAGTCCAGCACACACAGCAACTGTGAATCCATTAAAAAGATAAAAGAAAGAACAACAAAATGCCTTTTCATTCAGCTACTAATAAATCAATGCTAGTAAACTCTATGTGGAACTAAGCAAAATGTTTATTACTTTCTACGGCATTCTAGAAATATCCAATATGCAAAAGGATGCATACACTTAGCATTCGTAATTGCTGAGATAAGTTGATTTTTTAAGATAAGTTATTTCACTCATCATTGTCTGAGCTTTAATATAAAAATTCTTTCAACAAAAATCCACATTCAAATATTCTTACAGTTGTACTGAAGCTTCTTTGCCTCAACTCTCATTTCAAAACTTTGTAGAGCACAGAAAATGCCCTCTGCTCTGCTTTACAAAGCTTAATTCCCTTCACTCAGTCCTCCCTTTTTGCACCGTCAGTTCATGTATCTATGATTCTTCCAATTCTTTACATTCCTTATTACAAGGAAGAGGATGTCTTTGGTCTTAGTGGAAAAGAGTGTGTTGTCACTCACTCGATACCTCTATCACCAGATCATGACTGAAAAAGATTCTGAATCAGTTTTCTTCAGAAGTAAAATTAGGTACATAGAGTAGTTATAATTCAGCTAAATTCTTTTACATGGGTGCCAGTCAGTGAGAACAACTCTTCGACAAATTAAGTCCTGTTTCTGTAGAAAAATCTGAGAATTATAATATTAGACATTTTAAATATAAGAGTCTATACACTGAACATCAGACAGAAATCACTACTCAAACTAGCAGACAAAAGAAATTCTCTTCCCATAGAATAAAGATGTAATGAAATTATACAGTTGGAGATCCTAGGTATTTTCCAAAACTTTTCACTAGACAAACTCAGTCTGATGGTGAAAAGACTCAGATGAAGACTACACTTCCCTTGTATCTCTGAAGAGGCCCATAAACTAAGATTGCTTGGTCCACTTAGATGCTATTCACTTCCCTAACTTTGTTTTTCTTAGGGTGTAAGAATTCTGCCTATATGAAGAATAAGAGAACTTAAGGCTATCATAGAATATTTTGAGTTGGAAGGGACCCACAAGGATCACTGAGTCCAGCTCCTGGCCCTGCACAGGACAGTCCATTCACACCATATGCCTGACAGTATGTTGTGGTTTTGGACGAACTGATACACTGCTGTATCTTAAACCTACATACACACAGGTCTTTTAGTTACTTATTTTTTAACATTATTTGTTAGATTTTCTCCAGAACTGGTTGGATGACAAGATAATTTCTCAGACTGTATCTCAGTTCATATACTTCCATGATCCAGGACAGGTGGAATAGTTTTGGATTCTATGTTATGCTGACAAAACTAATGAAGGGGAATGTTTTTAAAAAGCATCTCCCTTTTTGTCCTAATCAATTCTCTGTCAGAACAAGTACACTGAGTTTATACACTGATTCAGATCCTCGTATTTTGAGACAAAGAAGATGAAAGAGGACCAGTAAACTGCATAATATTTCTGACATACTGATATATTACTTTTTTCCTGATTAAACACAAATACAACTGTGCAGTCTCAAGGGAGACAAAAACATAGCTTGGTCTTTAAGGACACAGTATTAGGATCCTTTAATTAATTTTGTTTCAACTTTTAAAACCCCCCAACTTTCGGAGTCAGTGTCAGTTTTGATTGAAAACTATCCAGAGACTCCAACTTTAGCTAATAAGATTGATTAAGAACTGGAAAGGTTCCCAATTCACACTTGTTACAAGTAAGAGCAACCTACATGTTGTAGTTAAGATGAAAGCTTAAGTTTTACATGAATTTAAAGAATGGCTTTGAGTGTACACAATTCATAATTTCAAAACCAATTCAGTATTTAGATAACTAGCTGTTGCAGTTGAGAGTGCAAGATTCTGAATGGAAAGTGAGGTTAAAGACAACCCTTCTTCCACTAATCTGATATCACAGAAGAAACAAATCAATTTATTTATTAAATAATGGCACCATCTTTCCAATTCTTCCATTTCCAAGCACTGGGGTTAGACATCTTCAGATTTTTTTTTTTTTTCCCATATTTTTTTGTTAAAGTGAAATTCAAAAGAAATAGTGTTCCAAAGAGAAGACAGAGCTATTCAAATTACATGTCAACTATTATTTTCAGTTTCAGTTTCAGTAAAAGACTAATTTCTGTAACACTTACTTAGAAGGTTGATCCCTGAATCCTTTCTCTAAATATTGCTTAAAATTCTGGTATAGTCATTCAAAATTTTCAGTTCAAGTGAATATTTTTAAAGGAAAAATTAGTTCAAGAAAATTACATTTATAAAATAATCAAAGAGCATCTATGTGTTGATGATCGTAAGACAGAAAATTTTTCCAGGAAAAAAAAAAGGAAGAAAAAAGAGACACTGTATGAAGTCCCAGATTGGTCATACATTTTGGTACTGGTCAATAAACCAGACCACCATATATAAACAAAACATTCCATTCAGCATTATGTCAACCTTTAACAAAAAGATCATCAATCAACTGCAAATGCATATTCTATGCACCTGTAAAATCTGATGGACATTCTTTCAAGTTTTTATTTCAACACTGTGTCTGTCAGAATTACCCCCCACTATAAACTTATTATTAATGTTGGGAGAAGTTTTCCAAATGTCACCAAAATGAATTAGTATCACACTGAGCCCAAGACTTGAGAGAGTCACCATGTGCATTTATGTATTTTCCCTCCCGTAATACTGACAAATTTATATCTTTTCCACGTCTGTTCCAGGTCTGGCAAAACTGCACAGTATGTGTCTCATTTATTTTATTAAAACCTGGTGACAAATATAGAAATTTAGACAAAATTTGTTGAAAAGTTATTAGCAACCATGTTCACCTATTAGATGCTCTAAATTAAAAACAAAGTAAACTGAAAGGTTTTTACTAATGGTATGACAAAGTGAGGTAAAATACCTATTGCATTACACATCGTTTCTAATGTGCTGTAGGAACTTTGCTGTGTTTCACATGTACATATAGCATGGTGTGTTTCACAACAAAGGACTCTTCTTCATAGTGGTTGAAGGGGCAAGAAGATCAAAAGCCTGGAAACCAGACCCAGACAAATTAACACTAGAAAAAAGATACTTTTAACAGCAATGTTTGTTAGACTTTAGAAAAATTTCGTAAGTGTTGGTGGATTCCCTATCACTAGGATATATGTTTTAAAAAAAGAAACAGAGTTAAGCAAGGAGAGATTTCCAGTAGTTTCATTAGAGAACTCTATCACAAAATAGTGCTTCCCTAATTTGTAATCCTTTAATTTATATTCAGTTTACTGCTTATGAACTTTGTGTTCAGAGACAGCTACAACATACTACAAATAGAAACAGGCTATCACCTATTTAGTTACTAATGGGTAAGAAGACTAACAAATTTCAAGGTGGAACAGGCAATGGTGTTCAAAAGAAAAAAGGGTATTTTCAATTTACACCTCAACTTCAAACAGCATATATTCACATGAATTATTTTGAGAGCTATCCTCTTGAATTCAGTCTGCCTACTACATAAATAAAGGGAAGCACAGGACTTAATCACTAAAGATTTTACAATATTCTTGAGAAGCTATACATTTTGGTTTATTCATCTGTCTTCCAAAACCAAAAACTGCACTTCTCATCTTCCTCTCCACATATACAACATTAAAAAATGCATTCTCCAAGTGCAACAAGTAAGTATGTCTGATTTCCTGTAATCTAGTTAGATTTTCTATCTATGTTTTCCCTTATATCACTAATTCAACAATCTACTCTGACACACTTTAGTCAACAATTTCTTTAGTTCTCACTTTGCAACCTAAAAGGCCTTCATTATGAAGCAAACAGAATCCTGAACAAATGAATGGTAACTCAGGTCAGAGTTCTACTAGTTTTATTTAAATGTTTATTAAAAAGGCAATAAAAGTCATTAAAGGTCATAACATGATACCCTCATGCAGACTTCATTCGAGCAAAACTCCACCTTCTATAGACTTCAACAACAGTTTGCTTGAAGAAAACCTCACCAAAGTTTTTTTTCCTGTAGGTTTCATGGTTTGTCCTGAAGTAAAGAATAGTCACTTACTGGTAGTAAGGACACAGACAATAAACAGATACATTACATAAACATTAAAAAGAAAAGACTTTTGCAAAGCAAGTCTTATGTGTGGTTTAGGAATTCTTTGCTGGACCCTCGAACTGTTTCACTTGGACTAAGTGTTAGATTTCTCTCTACAGCTATGTGAATCCTGCAGGGTTCAATTCATAAAACGAACCCCTGCAGTTTGATTCAGAAAAGACCCAATATTTCTTTGTTCACTTACAGATTCAAACATTTGGTAATCTCTTGAATTGTTAGCAAATTTACATTGAAATATTAATCCCTTTAATCACTAATGAATGAAGGCTAGGCAGCCCAAGGACTACTTCCGTATGTGTACGAGGATGGTAATTCACAGAGCTCCACAGTCTTTGAGTCTCCAGAAGATCTGACTATTAGCAGGAAGAATAGGAGAGTGTTCCTGCTTTCATTTTACTCCAGGGAACTCAAAAACCCCAAAGAGCTTCTGAATCTGGAAAGTAAGGCGACAAACGCTAAAGAGACTCTAAATCAAGCCCTTCAAAAAAGGCCAGTAACAGGGAAACCAACAACTGGTAACTTGGGTCACTCCACTCAAGGAGCAAGACTTTGAATTATGTTTTGAAGAAGCTGGGAATTAACAACTAATGTAAAGTCCTGTAGATTCACAGAGTTAGTCTTTAAAGGAAAAATAATCATTACAGCATTTCCGGATGAATGGAAATGGTTGTCTAGAAGAAGAATGTTGGAGTTCAGTCAGAGTGTAAATGGTCACAACCTTCATAAAAACAGACTAAGATTCTTTAAAGCATCAGATCTGAATTAAGCTGAATTTTGTATTTGACACAAATAATTCATGCATCTCTTATATGCTTCCCACTTCAATTCTTTTCTCTGACCTGCATCTTGATTTTTCTTTATTCAATCAGTAAAAACCTCAAAAAATATCTCCAGTCCATAAAGTTAGTTCTTTTTACTTGGCTTGGCTACAAGTGTAGCCATCTGTGGCTATCAAACACTGCATTAAAAATGTACAGGATTTATACCTTGCATTTGTGCCTTCTTGAAGCCTCTAGCAGCATCAAATTGGAGGTATTAGGTTACACTAGCAAATCATTTGTTCACCAACTCTACAGCTAAGCTATCATTTATATTAGTAGAGTTCTATATCACATTACTCACATGCTGTGCTAGATTCTAGCATTTCTAAGAAAATGGATGGGAAATTAATGTAAGCGATCGAAACTCATCATGTTGCATTGAAGGGGCTGGTGTTAATCCAAGGGTGAATCATCTTAAATCCTCTCCCTGGTGTGACTGAAATGCCTATATGATTGTTGATGAGGCATGATACTGCAGAAGCAGGGGGAATGTGGAGATTTCTGAGAAATCTTCTGCCTGTGAAAATCTTGATGAGGTTGGGAAGAAAGCTGTGAACAGCAATGAACAGGAAAGTTGAAGAAGGTTCTAACTACTGAAAAACCAAAATGTCTGCAGAAAGATGTTCCACCTTCTTTTCATTAAGGAATGAAAAATAAGGATTCCCAAATTGAAGATTTTCTTACTCTAGCAAAGGTTTTAATTCAAGGGATGGGACTCCTATTAAATTTTTGAAACCTCATTTTCTTTTCAGTAGTGAAAGCTTTCCACTTCAGTAGCTCATTCAACCAGCAACCTTCAGATCGAATCATATAATGTGATCTCTGGGAGCCTGCTTTTGAAACCTACTTGTACTCTGAATGTTTTGTAGAACATGGTAATAAAAACAAACCATGAACTTTGCCTGTGAAACTAATGTTACATCTAGTATTTGCTGTGACTCAAGAAAGAGCAAGGTCTATGTTTTACACTGTTGGGGATTAGCTTCTCTCTCCAAGGAAAGGCAATGAAGATGGTGAAGGGCCTTGAGGGAAAGCCATATGAGAAGCGACTGAGGAGAGACCTCATTGCAGTTACAACTTCCTCATGAGGGGAAGAGGAGGAGCAGGCACTGATCTCTTCTCTGTGGTGACCAGTGAGAGGACCCAAGGGAATGGCCTGAAGTTGTGTCAGGGGAGGTTTAGGTTGGATATTAAAAAAAAGTTCTTTACCCAGAGGGTGGTTGGGCGCTGGAACAGGCTCCCCAGAGAAGTGGGCACAGCACCAAGCCTGACAGAGTTCAAGCAGCATTTGGGTGATACTCTCAGGCTCATGGTGTGTCTCTTGGGGAGGGTCCTGTGCAGGATCAGGAGTTGGACCTGGTGTTCCTTGTGGGTCCCTTCTAATTCGGCATATTCTGTGATTCTGTGATAGGAAAGGGTAAGGGGGAAGGATGGAGATCTTCAAACAGAAAGAGGATGAGGAGAAAAATTTTACTGCTGAAGGCCCAGAAGCCTGGGATGACCACTGAAGAAATTCACCATCTGCACTGTCAAAGTAAAGTTCACTGAATTATTCCTTTTGTCTTATGTTTCTATTCTTTTTCATTATTTCATGCTTTTGTTTAGTGTGTTGGAACTTTTGGGTACTCACACTGTATAAAATACTGATCATCATATATCCTTTGTGTCTACGTGCCTGACTGACATTTGATATGGTTAATGTGCATCAAGGCAGCTCAAACCCTTCGAGGCACTGAGAACACTGATAACAGTAAAAACTAAGTGTTAATTTATGAGCTGTTCTCTCTGCTTAATATAAAAGGGGGAATGCTTTTAAATCAGTGTTCTACAAGCTGAAAACTAATCTCCTTGTATGAGATGTCAGAATGAGGTAATATATAGCCAAGAAAAGCTTCATTTAAGAGCCGAATCAGTAGTTTGAATGTCTGATAAAAATCTTTAAGAAGATAGCTCATTAGAAGTAGTTTTCCTAATCAGAAAGGAATGTTGTATTAAATCATATTTTGAGAGTTTCTGGAAGCATATGTGTTGCAGATTTTCTACTAATTTGGAAGGCAGCAAGCCTCTATGAATAGGAAAGCACACAAACCACATCTGGGAATGCAGAAGTAGTCCTGTGGATGCTTCCATGGAGCATGAATGCTGGCACGAAGCCAGCTTTAGGATGGAATTTAGGTGTTAGATCTCAAAATGATTCAGCACATGTGGCCACACAACCAGTATTCTTTAAAAAGATTACATTTTATCAATTACATATATTGGTGCTGCAAATCTATACATCTGGACAAAATTCTCCTTTTCTTATCTCTTGAGCATGACAGATGAATAAAAAAACACGTAGAGTTGCTACTTCTGCTCTCACATGATAGCAGGAAAAGAAATAAAGGTGTTGGGTGAAAAAGAGAGAATACGTCTCTTAAAAGCACTTTTATATTGGAAATGCATCTCTGATTTTTCAGTAATGACATATAGATGGCTGTATTACCATGTCACCAGAAAAAGAAACATTGTTTGGGCCCACTAATTGAGCTTTCCATGTCATAAACTATCTGGATTTCCTTCCAATTTAAGCATCATTTGAGCTTCTTGAATTTCAATGCATTTTTTAAGGAATAACTGCAGTAACTTCAAACCACTGATAGACTCTGCTCTTTACATTCAGCTATATACAGGCTTAGTCTCCATCTGCACACGCTAGAATAAAGGCAGTCAACTTGCTGAGATCTGTGCTTGAAATGAGGTTGAAGACAGTGTTTGTCACTCCTCTTCTTCATCGGCACAATCTGACTACAGTGTAGGCTAATTCAGGTTGTTAAAACATATGATCATCAGAACAGATGTACTGGGTCAGATTAAAACTCCATCTAGGCCCAGTCCCCAACATGTTTGACAGTTAAGAACAGAGTGAGCAGAGTGCTACTCTTCCTCCCAACAGACTTCAGTGATTTACAGCTGAGGGATTCCCTACACCAGAGGTGGTTCCTTCTATATTTCATATTCCTCAGTATTTCTTTACAAACTTAAAAATCTGACTTGTTAATATGTCCCATGTATGAATACTGCTTCATGGTGAACCTTGCCACCATGCCCAGAAACTTGCCAAGTTCTAACATATCCTTATAGAGGTAAAGGAGAACTGCATATTGTCTTCAGAATACAGTAACACAACAGCTGCACAAAGAAACATGAATTTTATTCTTTGTTTTGTTCTCTGCTCCCTTGCAAATAATTACTAATGTTGGATTAGTTTTCTTTTGATGGATACTAAGCTAATGTTTTTGCAGGACTATTATTTAGTTAAAATTCTAACTATATTACGTTCTTTGTACACACTTCTTTTGGCTCCCTCCGAACCCCCACAATTTGACTTCCATTTGCAATTGCCATTTCGATTCTGCCCATCTTCTACTAGTTCCAGATTTCATTCTAGTTATTGCTAGTATGCATAGCACAGATACCAAATTTCTTCACCTGTAGTCCCCTGTATATTTCCTGATATAAATTTTAAAAAGTGTTAGGAAAAAATCATCCTACAAACTAACAGAATAGTGTTGCTCTGATTTTGAATAGATCACCATGGAACCCCGCAGGTCCCCTCACTGTCAGTCGTATGAGCTCTACAGCTAAAGAACAAATAAAACATCTAAAGAAGAGAAAGGAATAATACCTGCTTGCCAGATGAGGCACAATTTTATATAAATTTTTTAAGTAACTTGGCTAATTTTCAGCAAAGAGCACTTGGGGACACACAGGTACGTTTTGCCATGTAGCAAGTCTGTGTAAAGGAGACCCCCACGAAACAGTAAAAGTATCTCAAAGCAGAATAACTGAATGCAAAACATATTTTGGTCTAAACCTCAGTTCTATCTGCAAAACTACTTTCATGGGTTGAGATAGATGCTACTGAGGTGGATTTTTATAACAGTCACTATTAATTACAGTAAACGTAAATGGAGTCATTAAGTTCTTTTAATTAAGTAGGCAGGTGAAATAAAATCAGTCTTCACCAAAAACACCAGCATATATAAACAAACATGGGCAGAGATGTTTGGTTTTGTGCATTTGCCTACCAACTAAAGAAACTGCAAGAAGCCCAAGAGAAACTCATGAAGAAAGCAACAAAGTAGTGCTTGACACAAAAGGATGTTTTTTGATCCTGGGGTTTTAGATTTAGCAGTTTCTGCTCTCACTGGTGCAGCTGTCCAAAGAGATGTATTAACATAAGTGAGGAGAAAAGGGCAACACTGTCAATTATGTCTTGGAAAAATACATGGAGAAGCTGAAGGAATGATACTGATAAAGAGCAAAGATACCATACATGGACTGGAAGGAGCATATGCAGAACTGGGGGGAGGGAGGGAGGTGGAATCATATGTACAAATTCTGTACCTGGAATAACCCTAGAAATAGATAGAAAGAATATCACGTTTGTCCATATGCCACTAATTCTATAAAAGGAAGAGTCAACATGGCTTTCATAGAGGGAACTTCAATCTCACAAGGCTACTACATCAAATAACACTACTCAACAAGAAAATAAGAGTAAACTGATAGAGATGGGGTGCAGGAAGCCCATAATGTGATAACCAGAAGCAGGGGAAAGAGACTGGAAGAAACACTCCCAACTATTTACTCATGGTTGTTGTCAGAGGGAGCTCACTGGACATTTGGTCCGAGACAGTGCACGCATTCCTATCTCATCCTATTCTCACATAATTTATTGAAGCTGAACAGTTCTGAGGCTTCCAACTCTCTGCTAGGTCTGGTTAAGACTGGCAAAAGAGTGGAAAAGTTATGAAGGGGAGTGAACAAAAGGCAACACACAGCAGGAATATATGAGCCTCCTTTCTTCACATTCCTAAACCATTCCAGCAAAAGCTTCTGCTGAAGACATGGCCACGGTTTTTATCTCGAACCATTTAGAATATAAAAGGGTATTTTTCATTGTCTTCAAACATATTTGGATTTAATGATAAAAATCCCATTGAAAGCATTTTTCTCTTTTAGCAACATGTTCGGTTTCCTGTGATACAGTGAAAATTAAAGATCTCAAACCCACACAATTACAATGTCTTCACTGATACATCAATATTTACATTTCCCTATTTTAAGTATGAAAGAGAAGATAAATATCTTAATTAGGGTCATCAAGTAGTTTGGCTCATAAGAAGTATTATCTTAGATGATTTCATGTAGAACTTTGCTAGTTTCACATATTTTTGAGAAGTGCTTATCTTACTAAAAAACACTGTTACTAAAAAAACAAGAAATTGACCCTACCCTATATGCTGATTTAATAGGCCAAAATTAGATATTAGGACATATGCAAACACAGACTTTTACATATGAATACAATGAAAATCAAAACAGTTGACTTATTACATCAAGAAGTTAAGTTTCAAACGCTAATCACACCAAAACTTTGGAAAAATGAGTTTCATTTCAATTCTGAGCTCTGCAGCTTGAACATATTTCTAGTAAAAATGTATTGTTGTTTTCAATTGTAAGTGGAGATTTAGAAGACAAGTAGGACCATCTGCAAATAATTGCATTCAAGCACCTATCACAGATGAAAACAAATTTCTTCTAGCATCATGTGGGGAAAACACTTAATTTAGAGAGACCCATAACAGCATTTAGATAGAAGTATTGTCAGTGTCTTGAAAGTAACTGGGTCTGGGTAAGAAGTCACAGGGAAAACCTCTGTGGCACAGGAAGTCCTTTCACTTTTCAGAACGTCATCCATCATGCTGGGGAAACGGCAGGAAAGTTACCTACTACTACTTAATAGGCTTCTGCATAGCAAGTTGCTTTGAAGCAGCAGCTGCCCACAGTAAATTTCACTGACCCTTAGAGCCTTTCTCCAAGTTTTCCAACTGTTTTGTCTCCTGAGTTACAACTCAGTGTTAGGTCCAAGTCACCAGCACCTGACAAAACTTAGAAGCTCCAACAATGTGAGAATGTAAAGCTTTCAGGGATGTTGTCTTTTCCATACAGCACCAGCAGAGAGACCTGATGCCTTTTCATTTACTGATAGAGAAACTCCTCCTGCTCTGAAACGGGAACTGTTTTAGAGGATGGCATCACACAACACACATGTGCACTATTATTGGATGCAAGATGAACAAAATGTTAGATTCCTGGCACTGGAATTAGCACTCCATCATGATAACAAGCACTATATCTTATTCAATAAACCTTAAACATGTAACTGTAAATCTGCTGTTTGCACCAAAGTGGTGAAAATAAATATTAACAGGCAATTACGGAGAATGGCAGGGTACAACATTCTAACAGCATCCTACAGGCATCAATTCATTAAACCTTAAAACACTTATTTACTCATTCCCTGTTAATCAAATGTACTCTTGCATTTTTTGTTCCAATGCCTGTGAACTCAGTGCCAGCAAATTACTTGCTCTGCTTAACTTCCTCCTTAAACCATTCCCTCTCACCAGAGTTCATGAAACTGAAGACATTATAGCATACTCCTTCAGACAAATCCTATCACTGTCTCCTTCTGTCCTTGCTGACACCTTTCTCCTTGCCTCTCCTTATCTGTTTTCTTTGAATTGCCCTCCCCCTCTTACTTTCCTAATGCTGCTCATATGTTCCCTTCCTCTTTTGTCTTCCCCTCCCAAGATCAATCTGCTATGGGTTCTGTGCATGTCATACTACTACTATATATAAACACATGCCTTTCACAGTAACACAGTTCATCCTTCTAGAATGAATAAATCACAAAAAAAAAAGGAGAACTTAATGATTTTTAAGAAGGTCCACTTCTTTTCTATAAATTTTGCGAACTAGGATATTAGTAACTTTTCCCATTTTCCTGTACCTCTGATTTCTTATTAGTTTCCAAATGGACTAGTTTGAGAATAAAAGTTTCATTTAGCTTCAACAGTGGTGAGTAATCTAGCCTGATATAAATGCTTGGCATGCTTATGTTAGTGTTGGAGCTACAGCTACTCTGTTAATATTCAAGGTTAGGTTGTGTTAAACACCAAAAATAGAAACATGAAGCACTATGGCAAGATCAGCCCTTCTCCTTTACACTTGCACATATTAAATGGAATGTAAATGTCCTCTCGCTTCCTCACATGAATAAAACATGGTAGGAGTCACATAAAGGCAGAAAGAATATTCATTCCAACATCATCTGTCCCCAAATCACAGGTGGGGGTAGCAGAAGAATTATTTACCTTTCTTGGAAATTGGCCTGGGTGGTTAGAAAACTAATATAAAGTTAAATCAAAACTGCTACCAACATAGAGTAGATACAAACATGACCAAAAAAGAAAAACTTGCGATGTGAAATAAAAAATCATTACTTCATGTATTGGCATGAAGTAGTGAGGTGAGTCATATCAATGTCATGGTACATAAACTCTGAAACTACCAGAAGATGTCCATTGGTACTAGGTATGGTAGCAGGAGTTACTCTGATTGAAAAAAAAAGTACCTTCCAGTGCTTATTTGGTTGATTTATGAAAAGAATTTTGAACTGAAGTAATGCTTCCAAAGACATATAATTTGAAAATTATTGTAACAGGCTTGTTACTTAGATCAAATAATCCTTGAACACTTAATTTGCTTTCAATGGCCACCTACAACAAGGTCAAAAGCTTTATTTACAATAGAAGGGTAGGAAGAAGATCCACAGCTTCACAGAACCATGAGGAGGAGAATGTGTGTCATCAAAGTCAAACTTTGAGTTATGGATCTTTAAATTTCCTTTCTAATCAAAGAATCAGGAAGAGAATTCTTAAGGAAAATAATTGAAAAAGAATGGTCTCCACCTGGGAAAAGAAAGAATGTATGAACTCAGATTAGATGGTTTTCCATAATGAAACAATCCTAATTTGAAAAAAAAGGATTAATTTTAGAAATCAAATTTGAAATCGCATTCAAGGGGTGAAGAGCTATTGAGTAGCTCATGCAGTTCTTAGCAAGTGCAATTTGAGTAAAAAAGGCTAGTTTTAAACGACAATACTAGGAGACTGAATACCACTCGATCAAATCTTTGGCTCCATCAGTTAAAACACTTCAGAGAAATCATAAGCAGAAGCTAGCCAGACACTGGCAAGTAAAAATGCATGTTATATTATTCTCTGTTTCGTAACTTTGATTCCAATTTTAAAGTTGAAAATATAATCCCATCTTTTGTTGATATCCTCCCTGTTATTTTTGTTTCTTTATCTTTTTAAACATGTCTAACTAGTGTCCAGAGTGAAATGAGGTGAATCTGACATATGGAGATTCTAGGGATAAGCCAAATCCAAACCCTCCAGAATTACTGAAATTTAGTGCAACATGGGAACCTCAGGAATTACAATTGTTTCTCATCAAGCTGCAAACGGCATTTTGAGGACTGGTCCAAGAATCAGATCTTGCTTGTAGCTGACAGAAATAAGATAATTCCCTTCTGGCGAAGATCAAAGAATAACATAAGAACCTACAATTTTTGGCTAATAGCATTTTGTCACAGCAGCTCTGAAAACTACCATGATATAAATAATAAACTATGTTATTATAAATCTTCGAGCCAGTGTGAAATATCTTTAGCTCTCATGCACTACTTCAGTCCTTCTGGCTTTCTGACTAGGGTAGTTCAATTGCCTCTTCTGATGCAAGTCTGGAGTGAATCCACACAAATTCTCCTTCTTGTTCCAGGCATGACAGGGAGAAATGCAAAGCTGTGAGCAAAATAATTTCTTTAGTGGCAAATGCTAGATCATTGTTTAAAAGTAAACAAACAAACCCCCAATTTAAGTGCACTGATAATTCCTCCTCTTGCATCAGTCTTTAGGCCGTGCCCTCTGGTGGATACAGTAATCACAACTTCCTATGGTACCAAAAGGAAAAAGCCGCAGAATAGCTCTCTGCAAAGGCCATTTCAGTAATGACAGATAGTAGCTAAATATTTAAGAATAGGTTGCAAGACCTCTTTGCCCAATAAAACTGAAAGATCCTAAGATATAAAAACTGTATAGTGAAGGCTCTAAACAGATTTGAAATCAGGTTTTTAACTGAGTCAATTAATTTTGCTAGTATGGACCTATTTTTGATGGTATCAAATAAAAATGAATTTAGCTAAATTAGCATATTTCTGAAGAGTTCTTCTAGAGTAATTTTTAAGCGGATAACGTAAGTTTCTTTTCTTGATATAAATGTATAACAGTGATAAAATATGAACATATGTGTTGGAAAGGGAGTTTAGATAAAAACTTAATAATTAAGTGACAAAAAAGGATCTAAAATTTGGCTTACAAAATTTCAAATTTCATTCATACTTAAGTGCAAGGATTTTCCAAATGTCAAAATTTACATAAAAAGGAAGAATCCTTTTTAGAAACCAAGAAATTACCTTGAAAAATAAAGCTCTCTTATAAAAAAAATTGCAAAGAAGATGTATATAAAGTTCCCAACTCACTATATGCAGAGGTTGAACCACGGAAAAATCAAAGTTGAACAATAGGATGAGCCTTCTATTTCCTTAAAATTTGCATATGAATGGAGAGAATTGAAAACAATAATATGGCACTAATTATAAACTTCCAGAGGGTAGGAAAGAAAAAAACCAACAAACATGACACCTAGTAGGAGTTAGGGTCACATGAAGAAAAAAAGCTAAAATAGAAAGTTGCAGAGTAAACATCTGCAAGTAGTGCTACTGTTGAGAGAAAAGGGAGAAGCTCATGTGCACCATTACCATGCAGCCTGAAACTTAAAGAAACACAACTGGCACAGGATTTTTCTTGTAAGATCAAAAGGACGCAGCAATGCCATCTGCTGTTTGCTTTGAAAAATTGTTAGAGCAGATGTTCTCGTGTGGACCCTCCATTCCTTCTACTAAGAAACCACTTTAAAAATAACCATGAAATAACATGGGGAAAACATCTGCATGGAATACAGAAGACCACCAGTAGTGAAGCACAGCAAAGCAAAGAGAGGAGGAGAGAAAGGGCTGGAGCAATTCAAGCACGTCTAAAACTAGGTCAGAGACAGGCACCCTGTTGTGTGGCATAACCTCCATATGTATACATATGTATAACCACTCACTGGTTGCCTTTTCCTTTCATTACTCAGCAGGAGGAAGCCAGATTTCTCACCCGTTGTACCTATGTCAGACAAGACACTGTGTGTGTAGTAAGCCAAACATGTCAATGAATATGCTAAAGAACCTGTATGGCAAGCCACAAGAATGACTTACTCCTTCCTCTCTCTTTCTACGGGCTTATATCCCACCTAGCACAAAAAACCCCACAGTAGTTCATTTATCCTTATGCATAGAGAATTTATGTGCTTTCCACATTTCTAACGCTGCTTTTATTTCAAGTCTGTGAAATCTTCATCAATTTATGTGGAACCTTCTATGTATTCTGACAAATCTTTCAACAAGGACAGTACAATCAATCATAGACACCGGGACGTTATGGTACCATCCAAATACTACAGGTGACAGACAGAAAGAAGATACAAGGTGCACTGAATATCTTATGTGTATCCTGGGAGTCTCAAACCGGGCACATTTACCAGTCCTACAAGACTTTTCAAGATGACTGCACAATATATTACCAACAATTAGACTAACTTAAAAATATATATAATATTAAAAGACATTTTAGATAGTTGAGAAATTGAACACTCAGTTTGCCTGAATGTTAAGAAATGTTCATAGCAGAACAGTTTCAAAGGACTGATGTATTCACACAGCATGTGATTTTAGTGAAGAAATTATACACCATCACAAAGTTCCACAAAAAGCAAGAGAGTGGATGACAACGATCATTACAAAAGTCTGAAGAAACAAACTATGTAAAGAAGCGAATTTTTCATTTCAGTGGAGACACCCAGGGGATTGTTTCTCCCAACCTTAAGATCTCACATTTTAGAAGCTTATTAAAAAAGTTAATCCAAATAGCACTACATTACATAGATATTCTATGTACAGGCATAGAACTTGACATTTCAAGTTGACCTGGAAATTGTGTTGTGTAATTTCTTTGCAGACAGCAGCCTAGAAAGGGAAATGGGTTTTTTGAATAAAGTCATATTCTTCAAACTGTCTTGGTCTCATCTCATAACATGCTTGCCATTGTATATATGAATAGACCTATTTCTTTCCTGGAACTCTGGAGGACCAGGGTGGACATTAACATTTTTTGCCCTACCACTGTTCACTATAATTTTAGGGAAGAGATAACAATTTGTTAATCTTTGTTCTTAGAAGACTGCTGAGTCATGGTCTGTACAATGTAATAACTTGTTCCTGACTAACCTCGAATGACTAAAGAACACAGTCTTTCTGAGACTGATGAACTGGTAGATTTCAACTTTTGGAATAGGTAAATGTTAGGGTTTGTATGGAAATGCAGCTTGCACAGAGACACTTCCAGAAATAATCAGTAGAAGTTTACTGAACATTTTCAGAGATAAGGAGTCTTCCTGCTAGTCCACTTCTTACCATGCACCACCAATGGATCCCTTAAGTTATTACAATGGTAGTGGAGATATTTTTGCATTTAAAACAAAGACTTCCTTAATTTTTTAATTTGAAGTGGCAGCAACCAGGATTGCCTGATTTCGCCATGAATATAGTCAGTCATTTAGCTATTCTTCCACTTGAACAGGGTTGGGAAACTCTGGTTGTCTCAGACTGCAGACCTATCAGCCTGTTTCATGGCATGGCCTTTAAGATTCCAAAAATACACTATTACCTCCCTGAGGCAAAGTAAAACACTGGATGTGAGGAAATGCCACAAGGAGGATTGGGTTGGTTCTCTTTTTTTTCCCCCTAGATCGAACTTCTCTTTCTAACATGTCCTGGGACCTTTCTAGTGCAAGTCAGCAAAACTGCCTCTCTCCACTACACTGGATAAAGTACCAAGTACAGAAGGTACCACATATTATTCCAAGAAAGAGATAAATCCCGAAGAGACTGAAGGACCTGCATGTTGAATGCTTCCATTCCAAAGAGAGTAAACTGAAAAAAAAGCAGCTATATCACAGATGCTGGCACTTAACTACTAAATGAAACTAGTTGCAAAAGAAGAGCACAAAACTCCAGAAATTTGCACAGAATGAGCCTGACAGAGGTAGATCAGGCAAATGGAAGGAGGGATGTAGTAGGCTGAAGCAAATGATATGAAACTTGTGCGCATTACCACAAATAAGAGAACTGGAATGGGGAAACTTAATTTTTTTCAATAGTCTGTAGGGCAAGCAATATAGCACAGTCCATTTTATGGTGATCTTCAAAGTACTCTAGTATGTAATACTACAAAAGGAAAACAAGTCAGGACTTTTACAGCAAGAAAGTACAGAAGGGATGGAATGCTGCTACATGATCTTTCAATATGTTATGATGACAGAATGACAGAATGGCTGAGGATGGATGGGACATCTGGAGATCATCTGGTCTAGCGCCTTGCTCAAGCTGGGTCACTCAGAGCTGGTTGCCCAGGACCACATCCTGATGACTTTTAAATGTCTTCAAGGACGGAGACTCCACAACCTCTCTGGGCAACCTGTACCACCGGT
The DNA here is from genome assembly GCA_013399855.1 of Oxyruncus cristatus. Classification (NCBI taxonomy): domain Eukaryota; kingdom Metazoa; phylum Chordata; class Aves; order Passeriformes; family Cotingidae; genus Oxyruncus; species Oxyruncus cristatus. The sequence continues at coordinate 399,935 of VXAY01003146.1, read as the reverse complement.
AAAAAACTGGTGAAAAAGTGTTTCCTGATCATCAGAGGGATCCTCCTGTGCCCATTGTCTCTGGTCCTGTCCCTGAGCATCAGCGAAAAGAGTTTGGCACTGTTCTCTTTGCATTTTCCCTCCTTCCCTTCAGATATTTGTACTCACTGATGTGTACAGGTTTCTCTTCTCCTCAGCTTTCTCTTCTCCAGGCTGATGACTGACCTGAAGTAAGACTGGATAGCAAATGTCAATATGTCAAGATTACCTCTTCTTTGACCACTTTGCTTTAACTAAAAAGTTATTGGAAAGAATTATCGGTAAATTCTCCACTTAATGATGTCCTCTGAGATTTCTATGGGGGTGAATTATCTTTAGAACCTCACAATCCCTTTGAGTTATTAAGAAAAGAATAAGCTTTTTGCCTTTTTAAAAATGTATTTTTTCCAATTTAGCAATTTTTAGTTTGCGTCCTAATGCTCCTATTTGCCTCATAAACAACTGAGAAGTGGTACTACATTAGCTTTGTCAGCTATCTAGTTCAATAGGAAAACATCACATGCAGTTCAGATTTTAGACACACTCGAATCTGGATTTGAACTTTGCAGAAGAAAATATACTCATTTTTGAGGTAGCAATAATACAAAAGGGACTGAGAAGTATAGAAATTAATTTGGTCCAGCTACGTTTCAGAAATTAGTGGATTGACAGTATCCTTAGAAATATTTTAGGGCCAATTTTTCAAATTCATAACATGTTCAATAGTCAGTATCCAAAACCAGATAAGAAAACTCAACAATAACTTCTAGTAATATCCTCTAATACAACAAACACACAAAAAATACTGTATCTGCAATGTAAATGAATGTATTTCAGTGATTAAAAAGTATTCTGCCCTATTTTGCCAATTTTTTTTTCTGAAATGAGAAATCATACATGGGCAAGAACAGATTTTCAAATTCACTGCAAGTGTAATGCTTAAATGTCGTATTTTACTAGGAAATTATGGGCAAGGCAGAATAGAACAAATGCACACAAGGATTTTTTGATTTCTGTAATTTATTTAGCATTTCAGACAATAAAAAAGTACAGCATTATTTCTGTGAACAACCATAGCTGAAGAATATTTTATCTTGTATTACCAATTGGTTACATATACCTGTGTATTATATGATCTATTAACAAAACTATATTAAGACCGCAAAAGGTTGTTCTGACATTCATTTAGCTATGTCTTTTGCTGTATTTAACCATACTATCACTCTTCTAGATATACAGAAGCAAGGTTATATACCATTTGCAAGGTTGAAGTTTTATCTGTAGTATACATTATGCTTGCTCCAGGTGGGTATAAGAGATAAAAAATTGATGCTATGTTCCAGAAGATATTGACAAAATATTTCAAAAAGACAAAACTTCTTTTCAAGGATTAGAGATACAGAAAATTATTGTCATTATCCTATCAGTGATTGCCTTTATCCTGTAAGGATGAAAACCACCTCTCTCTGCAAAGGATTCTAGAAAGCGACATGTATGTGTTATTAGCAGGAGCAGAATAACTGATTTCCAAATGTTTGTTCTCTGTGTGACAGTCTCTCAGTGCAATCAAAAATTTTGCTGTTTCAAAAGGCAAAGAAAGAAAGCAATAAATCAATGTTACAGGGCAAATTTCAGTATTATTGATTTATAAAGTGAGATATTCATATACAAAGCATAATTTGCCATGCACCTAATGCTTTTATCACTTCAACTTTATACTCTCCACTTCTGCTTCAAAACTTCAAGTTGGTCCAGAAATGACTTTTTTTTTTTTTTCTGTGGCTTCTGAAGTACCTATTTCTGTTCATGTTAAAAATGTAGCATTTCTTATTAACAGCAGAACGTATTCAATAGGGATAGATAAACATCTACTAAAATATTATTGCTGATTAGAAGTTCTGTGAAATTTATTGTTGCTACCTTCACTTTCAAGGTATACTCTGGCCCCCATTCAACAGTTATTCAATTTAATATCAGTCTAAATAACCAATTTGTAATCAATTACACGTATGCATTTCAGAATACTCTTTCTTTAAGTCTCGCTATATACATACTATTGGACCATCTTTTCCTTCCAGTCGCCTACTAAGGCATAATGAAAACTTACGTGGTTTAGAAGCTGGAAGCATCACTGGAAGTGGAACACAAGTTGATTCAGATTCAGGCAAATTTTTTTTATATGCACAGTTTTTGTAAAATATTCTGTCACCTCACCCTTATTGTCTGTAATAAATACTGTTACATAGGCTCACCTTTTCCCTGGAGTCATTAATCCTAGAGGCCTCAGCTGGGAATCTCAAACTGTGAAGCAGCTGTCAATGCTCCAGAAGGAAACAGAGCAGCCAGAATGAACCCTGGAGCTGTTGCTTTCTTGTTCCTGCTATTGCGCAACAACACTCGTCAGATCTACCACAACATCAGAAATGCACATTTAGAGCCCCTTAAAATTATTTAAACAACTATTAGATTTAGAGACAACTTCTCTATTTGTAAATATTCTACATTTTCAGTTTAAAGGCTTTTTCAAATGAAAATGTCCCAAACTGTAGAAATAATTAAACAAAATGAATGCTAATGGTTTTCTTTCTCATAATACTCCACTATCTCAATCAGAAAAGGGATTTTTTTTAAACTTCTTCAAAAATACAGGAAAAATCAGTAACAAATTAAAAAATATTCTCACTTTTTTTTAATGAGGATTCTGATTTTTCTGCACTATTTTTGTCTTCAATAATATATAAATCAAATAAAAGAAAATCAGCAGTTTTAAAGCACTAGTTTGTATCTTCATAGTAGCCCAACTTGCATCTACAATAAGAAGATATGTGACATTGTTGACTGTTTTTATGATCTCAGACCCAAGCCACATGTTTCTAAGCAATACTTTACCAGGAAATTCATCACTGGGCACTGAAATGGAATATCACAAATTTAGTTCAAATTAAATTGGCCTCATACTGCCTATTTTGTTCCCTATCCTTGGAGGCTGCCAAAGGAGGTAGAGAATACTGGACCATACCCAGAACCTTAAAATCATGAGAATTCATGTTTGTGAAACAGCGTGCTCCTCAGGCCTATAAGCAAGTGATAGACAAGGAAGCAGAATAAGAAGCCAACACATTATGAGCAGTTGATGAATGTGTCTAGCTTTGTTAAGAGTCACATCTGGTATATAACTCCTTGCCTCTCCAAGTTTGGTAACTGAATAACGCACATTCTTAAAAATTTTGATTGCAAAAAAATAAGTTTGTTGCACAAGCCTTTTGAAAACATGCTTCATACAGAAGTTGCTGGCTCAGAAGCTGAGTCAGAGATTTAATGGTAAGTTTGCTAAAGTTTGGTAAGTAAGATATTACCTTCTCTTGACACTTTTCCAAGACAAAGACTGCCCTGGAAATAACTAATATGTTATTAGCTCTTCCTTATTTTCCTCTTATTATCCTACTTCTGCAGTTGCTTCTAAGAAGCTTAGCAGAACAAGGATAGAAATAAGCATTTAAAAGAAGGAATTAGATACCACTGAGTAATATTGATAAAAGTTAAGAATCTAAAAAGAGAACAGTTTGAAAATAACTGTTTAGTGAGGTAGAAAAGCCAACTATCCCCAAATAATTGTCTGCAAGTTTTATCAGCTACAAATTCACAGAGGCATTATTTACTAATTTGACAAGAAAATGATTAATTTTGTTATTTCAGGTATCGAGAGTACTCAGATCTTAGAGGTACTGTATTGTTTCCAGAAAGCAGCTTCTGTGTTTTCTCAAATACCTGACCCACCCACATATATACTTTTACCATGACAAATGAAGTAGCATCAGAGAACACCGAAGGTTATCTTGTGTGTAGAAGATGGGAAAAGACAGATTTCCAATGACCTCATAACAGGAAAGGTAATCGTGCCATGGAACAATGGCTGAATTCTCTTCTGTGTTCTTCCCTTTATTCTCTTCATACCTGTTTTATAAGTTTTGGTCTTAGATTAAACTGTCAGTCAAAGGAGATGGAGAGAAAAAAAGAGAAATTTTGAAATAAAATACAGCATTTCCCTTCCAGCTGTCAGAAGAGGTGACAACAACTTCTGTCTTATATGCAATTTTTATGCCAAAGTCTGGAGCAACAACATCTGCATAGAAAATTCCTGCTGAAATGAAGTAACTAATCATTTTCTCAGCACAGAAAAAAATTTATTCGCTTGTCCAAAAGTCTCAGCATTAGCTTCATTTCTATGCAACCAAAAATGCTATCAACTACCAAATATTTGGCATGCTATCAGAGTATAGCTTTCAACTCTAGTCTTTTTTAGTAGTCATAAGTAGAACTGGGGATAACATCCACAATGTTGAAGCAAGATTTACAAACTATGATGAACCTTTGACAATAAGAGCAGTTAAATAAGCAAATAAACAATGAAGTAGCTGGTGAGGAGGAAAGGTATGTCTACACTAGACTTTCAGGTACTTTTTGAGATATAATGGTTTGGCACATTCTAATCAAGAGCTACTGAGAATTCCCCAACTGTTTGTCCACTGTATTCACAGGGAATACTGGATGGACACCACCTATGATAATGCATCCTGTATGTCCTTCCAACGTATCTACCTTGGCCTTTTGGCAGTTTTCTCCATCTCATTTGCTGGTTCATGAACAGCCTCCTGAGTCACCAAAACATTGTGCATTACGAGTCTTACACTGATCTGCCCATGGCAAGGGGTTTGGAACAAGAGGATCTTCAAGGTCCTTTACAACCCAAGCCACTCTATGATTCTATGACCTTGTGGTCCTTTGCAAAACACTGAAGCTTATGAAACAAATGCAGCCAGGAGAGGTGGCTTGAACCTACCAAATTCACATCTACCATATCCCAGCGCTTGTCATTCAAGGCTAGACTCCCACTGCAATTTTAACCTTCTTTGGAATACTGAACTACAATGTTACTGCTCTGCAGTATCCCCAAGCTGGTATTCTTCAAAAAAAGGGATGGCTGTTTCTGTCTGATGTCTTCAACAATTTGGAAATCAGCAGCTTTCTGTTCTGCAAAAGTAGGTTGATTAACAGTGTGGCTCCCTTGATGAATCCTAGTTTTTCACAGCCAAATGCAAACACAACAATGTGCTTTTATAGCTGCCTTTTTGCAGATTTTTTTATCAGATTTGTACAGTACAGACAAAAAATGAGAGTCACACTGAGTCTCAGGTTCACTGTAGGCACCTTATTGAGATGTCAGTGTTATCAATTATTTATGGTTTGCAAATCAATCACAGGGTGCTTTTATTTCTTTCAATCAATTTGATATTCAAAATCTTTTCACAAAGTAGCTTGGGAAAACACTAAAATGTATTAAATCAAACGAATTGCAACATCACCCTTTTGTCATTAGATATACCACTTATCTCTTTGCTTTGTATACCAGAGACCTCTCCATTTACCTAAGCAATATCTTCCCAAACAATGCCTAAACAAAAAGAATCCTCAAAGAAATCAGCATTCTGTTTACTAGTATATTTGAATATAATTAATTTTAATAAAGTCTACTGAGGCACTAATGTGATTATTTTCAGTATTTTAATTTCTGTCTCACAGTAATTTCCTTAAGATATAAGACCATTCAGTTTTTAGTTTGGGTTGCATTTTAATAAAAAAACCCCAACCAAATCTTGATCACTCTCCTAGTCTTACAAAAAAGAAAAAAAAAAAAAAAATTGTGAGCATTAATCTTTTTGAAGAAGCCATTTAACCAACATTTAACCAAAAAGGAAAAGGATATGTCCTCAGATACTTTCAGCTTTTTAACAAGTGGGACAGGTTCATAAGAATGCCTTAAAAACGATAAATGAAGGGATTTTTAGAAAAGATCATGAGATAATGAAAAATTATTTCATTTGTTTATGAAAAATGTTTTGTCCCAGGTTGGATAGGAGGGCTTTGAAAGTATTAGGAACTGAAGACAGATTTCCCAAATCTCTGTCTTAGGGGTCTAACCACAAATCTTATTGCATCTATACAAAGTGTCAGCATGCCTGACAATAAACGTCAGTACTTTTTGATTCATTTAAACTTCTTTTTAAAAGTAAATTACACCTATCTGTATGACAACAGCATGCAAACAGACAATTTTTATGTGAAAACCTGGTCTAATACACCATATAAAAAAGGGAAAACTAGTTACTCTCAGAGCCTCAAACTCTAATGGAAATAGTTGGTATCACCAGAAATGACTTGATAGCAATTTTAAAGACTGAGCAAATTTCCTGCGGTGTTCCACAGTAGGGACAGCCTAACTAGAATTTTCATTATGTTGCAAACTTGATACTTGTGAGAAGAGAAAACCAAAAATAAGGGGAGGAACATTTTAACAATTTCCACAGACTGAAAAATCAAGAGAAAAAGTATCAGGACTACTAAACCAATCTTGTTTTCTATAATGTCAAATTTTCCTTTTGGCAGTATTGGGATATTCAGTTTTCCAAGAGTAAAAAACTGAATTTCCTAGCATGCCAATTATAATATTTTTAAAAACTTAATGTAAGTTACAAGCTGAAATAAATGTTATACGTAAATATTGAAAACACATACACACAAGTCCAGACAAAATCATTTAAATAAAACATTTTATCATATCAAACCCACACATTTTTGAAATGAGTTCAGAAAATTATTGGATGAATTTCTATTCTTATTGTTGAGAAGTTATCAAAATAAGGTGCTCTCACAAAACCTTTTAATTGCACTAAAACTGCGTTTTTATCTTTCATGGAGAAATATGTGCCATTAAAAATATTTTAACCAGTCTGGAAACAGATGAGTTCATATAATCTGCTGGCTAGTGTCACAGAACCTCTAGAGGCTTTGAACGCTAGTTTCTGTGGCTGGAAAGCCTTGACTCTTCAGTTGATGCTTAAGAATTTTGTTTCAACTCCTTGAATACCAACAGAAGGATCAGGGTGTTGTTCCATCACATCCATCCAAGAACTCAAGGGCTAAGAATGACTGAGTTACATACCGAAGGCACACAGAGATAAAACACAGAAAGGAAATGCATGCAAGGGCTGCCACAAAAGGTCTCCTGCACAGAGATTAAGGTGGAACAGGGCCATTTCAAACCTGAGAAAGATTGGATTTCTAAATCTAATGAACATTCAGCCCAAGTAATAATGTTAGCAGCCACATATTCCCCCTTCATTCTGTAAATACTGAGGCACAGAAGAGAAGCCAGCTTAATTAAATGCTTCCATCAAAAACTAATAACAGTTGTCTGTTATGCAGCTTGTCTGTGGAATAAATTACATATCTTTAAGTCTAAAGTTTGCCTAGTCTTTAAACATACTTTCCCGAAGATACTGCTAAATACTAATATTATTGGCCTCGGTCTCAACTTCGTTGCATCTGAGCAGTGGCCAAAGTTGCCATGTCAATCTGGCAGAGTCCAGGCATTAATATGCTGTTGCTTTTACACGTTAGTTGATTTGGGAGAAACTTCTTTCACCAGAGATGAATTCAGTACTGCAAGTTGGTCCTAAGATGTAGTGTGTGGGAGAATGTGAGGACTGTCATCAGCAAAACAGGCCATTTGGGTATTATTTTTTTCCTTTGTGTGATTATTATTGTGCATACATTTGGTTTTTTATTTAGCTCTATAGTTTAATGTTTACTTGACTCTACAAGAGCAAGTTGCAGAATATATGCCTCTCCGTGAACATTTGGCAAGGCATATTTTTCTAAATAAGACATTGTTCTATTCTCACGATTCATATAAAAGATCTCATACTATCGTGGACATTTAAAGAGTTATCCAGGAAAATACCTAACTACACAAAAATGTCTGCTTTAATTTATTGATTCATTTTGGACCATCATGGGAAATTCAGGGCCTAAAAATATCTTACCCATAGGCTTTACATTCACATTTCATATGTACTGGGAATGACTGAATGTACTAGAGGCCCTTGGTACCTGTTGCTGAAGTTTCAGTACTCAGTATTTTTCTTGGATTGGACTTGCAGCCAACTGGTTGTAATTGACCCTCTACTGGGATAAGTTAGGATAAGAACATATGCCTTTCCTTAAAAAGACAGAGAGAGAGAGGAAGAGGAAGAGAAAGGGAGAGAGAAAGAGAAATATCACCAATATTTATTTTAAGTTGCCTTCATTTCCAACTTTTCTGGCAGAATGTCAAGGTTCTGTCATAATGCAGAACTCTAGTTAAAAGCAGCTCCTGGAAAAAAAGACTACAGGAGGAACTGTACCTAACTAAAATGTAAAATTTAAGAACGGAGCAGCAGAGTTATTTCTGCCCTCTAGGGTAGACAGTCCACTTGATATTGCCATAAGATTTCTGCATATGAAATGCCAGGATGGCATCTCACTTTAGGGCAGCCATTAGTCAATTTGTCATACTTCATGCAAACATAAATTACTAAATTATAACTGCAAATGTGAAAACCTCCAATAGTCCTTTACCTCAGGCCAACAATTTCTAGGCTAAACAAACTTGACACCGGGCTTCAGCAGCAATTGTAACAGTTCCACATGGAACTCAAGGGAATTACTAGTGGTACCACGTGAAAATACGAAAATTCTATCTAATATTTAGTATATGAAAAAGGAACTTTGTTTTTAATAAACTTTTGCATGCAGAAAAACAGAAAAGCTAGTGTCTTAACATGAATCTTTCATGCTCCACATTAAGTTTTGGTGCATGCAAATAGAAACTACCACCATCTTATCTTCATTGATGAGCTCTCACTCACACTAGCCTCGTTCTCATTTCTGGCACACAAAGCAAACCATCCTCTGAAATCAGTAGTCCATTCCTAACGGAATTCAGCACTCCCTTGTTCCTGTCCTAGTGCCCAAATACAAGATTGCAGGTATAAACTTACTAGAAATAATCCTTTTTTTCTTTAGACCTATGCAAAAGTTTACTGTTTTCAAAACTTCCATACATACCCCTACCTAAAGGAAGATCACTTCACATTTTCAGACCCAAAGTTAGACATTAGGTTGCAAAACACTGACTGATGAAATCTAGTTCCTCCTCAGACAGGTGAAATTCCTTCATTCATCATTGAAATACTCCAGACTTTATCACAAAATACCACAATGGGAACACCCTATACATCCATAGGCTTCTGTAGCATCCTTAATAAACACAAGTATTTGGTGTCACTATTAGGTATTGCTTCCAAAAGACAAATCATCAGTATCTCAGTATCTGGTAATGCTACATTAGGACACTGATGCAACATTTAACAGATAATCAAACCTCTTCCAGTGATTTCCACAACTGCCAAACAAAAGCCACATATTCCTGACCGACTGTTCATGCTTAACACCAGCTTTGTTTGCACAGTCCTTCTTAGCTTACGAAACTTTCTTAACAGTTGAATATAAACCATTGAAACTATGGTAATGTCATATAAAGACTCAGTGGCTTACAATGGAATTATTAACAAAGAACAAGTATTTGTAACCTAACAGTTTCTAGCCAGATGAAAATAGTTGTTTCTTCTTAGGTGGTAAATGGCTCTTCAGGAGCCTTGTGCCCTGACAGGCAAAACAAGGAAAGGCCTTTTCCACAAGGAAAAACTATTACTTGTGTGCCATACATGTACTTCTCACCCTCATACTGCTCAACTCATGTCTCTCAGTCCTCCTGCTCCTCCCTGGCCCTAGCTCCATTTCTGGGCCCACAAGAGCTGTAATGGACTTACAAGGTATGTAATTGTTGTGTTTGATTTCAGCAGCAGCAGCAGAGCAGCCTCAAGGCAGGGGGGGAGCAAGGGGGAGGTAATATTAGATGACAACAGAGCATCTGTTCAGTTTTATTTTAACATACCAGCCGATCACAGAAAAACTATTTTTCCTAATTGTTGGTATGAATGCAAGGATGGCATTAAGATGGACAAAATGCGCATGAGCTACACTGACACACGCACCAGCAGGTATGGCTGGAGTATTTGGAAGCACCCATGAGAAAATTGGCCCCAGTTGCTTGCAGCCCCAGCACATCCATACACCATCAAGAGGGAATTGGCTCCTGACACAAAAGTAGTTCTGCAGAGAAATTCCTGAACTCTGGATAGTGCACGGGCACTTTCCAGAAGGAAAAAAATATAATTCTCATACTACTTTTTACACTGTTGCCAGGTGAGGATAATCTGAAAAAATGTTAAATTATGCAGAATGAGAAAAGTTTTCTGTCCCTCTCTCTGTTTCTTTTTTTAAAGCAGAAACTTGACCTCTTCTGTGGACTTAAAGTCCTAATTTGTTGCAGCCAAGAAGTTTTTAAGAGCTATGTTATCAAAACTGGAATCATCAAGAAATTGTATCAGCAGACACTGTTTATGTACAAGTATAATTACACAAGTATTTTTTTTTTCTTTTTCTTTCCCTCTTTTTGTTTCCTTTGCATAGATCCACTTAATCCCGCCTCTTCATGCGGGCAAATGCTGACAGTTGCATGACAAGGAATGTTTCCCTTTGTAAAAGCCTACTTCCTCTCTGTGTAGTTTTAGCCTAATTGAAATGTTTCCTATTAAGCTCAATCAAGGCAGCAATTATCTAATTACTCACTTATGCTTTTCCAGTCAAAAATTGTACAACCAAGCATACTAGAGGGCTGCATACATATTTATTATTGTTTTTTTATGTTCCTGTTTAGGTTTAAGCAGCAATCAAACATTTTTACAGTACTTTTGTATTGCCCCTCAGTCAGTTGGCTACTATTTTATGCTACAGTACGTCATAAAACCACTTCTATTCTGCAGTAGGTAGATGGTAATTTCAGAATCAAGTTACAAACCCATTTCATAACAGGTTTTGCATAAGTGAATTTGTGAAGGTTAAATGAGCCAAGGGAACTTTTAGTCTTTTAAATGCATCACACTTAAGACAAAACTCAAGAGAGATTTTCCAAGACCTCCAAACCCCCCACATCTTCTATATCTAGATGTCTTCTTTAGAAAGATCCTTGAAATCAAGAGCATCAATGCTGCAGTTGATCTATATTCTTTAAATGATACATGCAATTAACTTATTGCCATAAAGAACCATGGAGTCATCAATGATTATTTTTTTTATTAAAGTACAACTAACTACACACATGTACACCATGCCAGTCTTGGCTGGCTACCAAGTTCTTTCTCTACATGTAGACTGCTATACTGTCATTTCTCTGAATAGAAATACTTCTTACTGATAAATTATTTTTTAAAAACTATGAAAGTTTTTAATGCATGATACTTTGTTTCAGAATGCATCAAGAGCTTCCTGCTCTTAAAGGCAGGAACAGAATTGTATTAAAATACCTTTAGACAATCTTTATACCATGCAATACTTTCTAATCGGAATTAATTTTTCTGATTATCTTTTCAAAACTGGCTTGTGACTTTGGACACCACAATTCCTAGGCTCCTAACCTAGCACACCATATCATAATAGCTATATTTTCAGAATGGTGCTGAGCAACCATCCAGAGAAACCTAGACCTTTTTCTATATCCCAGTTTAAGAACTCAAAATCTATGTGCCTTTTTTTATGGGCACTTGAATTGCCTAGTTCGGATCACGAACACTTAAAGCTCCATTTGAAGCCTAGAAAGTACTTCCCAGGTCCAAAATAATCTTGTTTTCTAACTGAGCCTTCTCAGAGTGATCCTTCCAACATGGTTATAGCTATAAAAATACAGTAGTCCTTCATTAGCCTCATACTGGTTGACCTTCATACAGAAGCCTCTTTTCTGTGAGACAGATTATAGCAGAAACAGCCACAGAAAACTTCTGTCCTACGTTGTAGAAACGCAACAGCTCTGACTCTTCACCTAAGGCTTCCTGCAATGCATGACAAAGATGACTGAAAAATTCCCTTTTATTTCATGTAGTACATAAAGAGAACGATAAAACTTTTTATAACACTTACTAGTGTAAGAATAAAAGGACAGGACATGCCAGCTAAACACTTCTGGCTTCCCCAAACAGGACGTAGAAGGGCAGAAGACCCACCTTGTACTCTCACCTTCATGCCAGTGCTTACCTGGGGAGACACTATGCTCAAGTGTAAGAGAACAGCAGTGTTCTCTGTGGCAGGGAAACCTCAGCCTTCCTGCAAAGATTTTGTCTTGGTCTGCAGAACATCAGCTGATTCAAGCAAATTCACCCTCTCCTCCTTCCCAGGCCACAGGCAGATCATCAAAGACAACTTGGTACTTCTGTCAAGTTCCAAGTTACTTTATCAGTAAAAACTGCTTCTAATTTATGAGAGGGATTAACCATTTTAAATAGGAGGAAATAAAAAGTACCAAATATTGAACATTTCATGGAAACAAAATTAGACAAAATCCCCCTAATAAAACTTATCCGTCAGGCTGTAAAAATCAATGTTGCAGAGGATGATTCCAGAATTAAAATTGTACTATCCCCTATGCATGAGATATACTATGTGTACATGGGTTTAAAGCACACACACAGACACAGTGAGTCTGGAAACACTTAGCAGTGACAGCCTGCACTAGTGTGTAGGAAATTTATCTTTAATTTCTAGACCCAAGACATCTGGGACAAAAGTAGAAGTAAATTGTGTTCATCACATAGCTGCTCTTTATTAACTTGCAGACTACAGTAAGTTTTTGTCATCATGTTATGAACATATTCTGTTGTCTGCATTTTAAAATGAAAATGTTCATTCTTAGGACAAAGAATAATTTTACAGAAAAAAAAAAGAATTTCAGGCTTATGTTTTCATACCTAGAATGTAAATGGATGTTTGCGCACTATTTCATAAATTCAAGAAATCCACTGTTTTTCCCACCACTTGACTGTTATGTTGTTTCATATATATTATCAACAAAAATACAGCTGCCTGGAGTTTCTGGGAGATATATGTACACAGCACACACTAACACCCCATATACATGAAGGTAATATCCCTGTGAAAAATTGGAGAGGTAAGTGATACCCATGACTGCATCACCTGCCCACTAATCCAGCTCCCTGGGAGTTACTCTAACATTCCAAACTCCTGAGCAGCTTCAAACACTTGCCACTGAAAGGAAAAAAAAAAGTAAAAGGAAAGGAGAATAAGGAAAATAGCTCTAAACCTCCAAATATGACAGTGAAATGCTTCTTTTTTTCATTTTCTCTTACATCTCTACAAAATATTTCCCTAAATTAAACCATGAACAACCTTTATCTGAACTACAAGATAGACAAAGCCAATTTTTAACTGAATTTTGAACTTCTACCTGCAGCAGTGATACAACATCAAAATCCAGCCCTTTTCCTAGTGAAGTTTAATATCAGAATGGCATTGATTAAAAAGATTTATTTTAACAGCAGCAGCTATGATGAACAATTCCAATTTTAAAAATCATCAAAAGATACAGAATTGCTAATATCACAATGCAATGACTGCTACATCCTTAAGAATGAGGAAAAATCTCTAGCTGCAGAGATTTTAATTCAAATTCAAAAAAAGCCCCAACCTTACTATAGTGTTACAATATAACAACTTTCAGGGCAAAACTGCTGTTATTATAGCAAAAATATGACCCACATAGTCCATTATATTATGAGAGAAAGACATTCTTAATCTCTAGCTTTATTAGGGCTTGTCAATGACAGGAAACTTCTTGTTGCCACCATTAATAATTTGGAGGACACAGAACAGGATAAGATACAGAAAACTTCCTAGAGGATATGAAAAATGACACATAAAAAATCTTCATCTCATAAACCACTCTACAGCATCATTGTAGTTTCCTGTATACATAGATAAGTCTGTGGAGCAGGTACATCTGAGCTTTAATCAGCTGTGGTCCATGCATTACATGTTATCAATAAGAAATTTTTATAGTGGTGTTTACTATCTCATATCTAGCCAGTAATATCAAGTCCTGTGAACACCTCCTATGTGTAACATAAGGACAAGAGGAGTGCTGCTGAATTCAAGTTCTAACTGTTAAGAAGGTGGGTGCTCCAGCAGAGAAGACATCCGCCTAGGATTCTGTTACAGAAGATTACTTTCTTAATTGTTCATTCTTCTGTCAGTAAGCTATTTGGATGACTTAAAACATGTTCTACATTTTTGAAGTACAAACTAACCCTAATAATTTTGACTCTTGATTTAAGCCCAATACAGCTGCCAAAATGCTAAGAATATTTTTTTCTCTGCTAGGCTTGTCAAACACTGTAATGGGCTGCCCAGAAGGGCTGAGGAATTTCAATCCTCAGAGATGTGGCAACTCAACTGGACATGGTCTGAGTAGTATCATCTAACTTTGACCTCCTTTAAGCTGGACCAGATGATCTCCTTATTACTAGAATAATACAGTCAAGTAAGTGCTAATTGTAGTAGCAATAATATTAACAGTAACCAGAGTCTACAAGACAAAAAGCTCTACACTAACCAAAGTAAAACATCTCAAAATTTCCTATGAATATGCACACCAAGTAAAACATTGAATTTTTTAACTACACCTCTGTTTAGATTTCCTTTGTCTTATAAAAAGGGATCTGCCATGACTATGAAACAGATGGTAATTCATTCCATCTCATTAAATAATTTAAATCATACACTTGAATAAGGATAAACTTTTAATTTAAAAAGTTTAATTCAACTGTAGAGATTTCCTAGATATGCAAAACAAATCTGTCTTTTTTTTCCAAAGATAAAGCTTTGAAAAATATAAAGCATTTGATGATTGTATAGAATAAGCTTTTAAAAAAGTTTTGGTACATACAAGCTGTATCAACCCAGAAAGAAAATGCAAATAAAAGGACATTACAGCTCTGTATTCTATTATGATTACAATTACATCATTGCTAAATAATTAGTAAACCAATTGATTAAGAATTCTATTTTCATGACACATGTTAATACTTAGGGAATTTTGACAGGTAATACTAATAGCAGTAGGAGAACAAAGTACGAATATTATTTAACCTAAAAAATTTCTTCATATTGCTGAGGATAGATGCAATGGAAATAAATGGAAGGTTTATTAAAAATAGCTACTGCTTATTAATTTTTCCCAAGACCAATAAAATTTAAATGCAGAAATGTTAAGAGCGGAGAGGGAAAGGACTAGGAGAATTAAAATCCTTAAAATCTTTAAATCATTGCAAAGTCAATAAGACCAATGGGGATTAAGAACATTACAAAAGTCCCATCTGTACGTATTAAATAAAAGAATGGATAAAACATATGTAAAATGTGAACTTTTTTATATTAAAAACAATGGTGTTTCAACTATTATTGCTCTGTCTGATTAGCAAACCTCTTGCTATAAGAATACTGAAGGCTGGAAAGCATGATCTGTACCACTGATTCTCAAGAAAAACATGATGTCAGGATCCTGATGGTAGGTGGTCTTTGAAGAGAATATGTTGATTTCACGTAACACAGATTCAATTTAAAGTGGATGTGGAAATAGACAACGAACATCCAGAGCACAAACCACACAAAATTACCTTTGTACACAGATATGTAACAGTGCAAATTCCTCCAAATTAAAGGTTAAACTGCTCCCAGAGGAAAAGCAGTCTAGCCAGCCCCACAGCAATGTAATCACATTACAGACCCCAGAGGAAGTTAGAAGCCATCAGGACAATCGCCTTTGGACTCCACTATAGAGCTAGACACTGCTGCCAGTAGCCGATTTTCCACAAGTGAGAATCTGTTTTTAAAAACAGCCCTAATCCATTTTGCAGCAAGCACCACAGCCTAAATACTCAGATGAAGCAGGAAATGGTCAAAGTGTAACTGACTTATTCATGTGGAACTATTTCCCATGTTCTCACTAATAAATATTCAGCCACCGTAGTATTCCTTTTTTCATTTCACAGAAGTATATGTTGGCCACCTACTGTATAACTTTTGAGACTGTAGGATCTGGAAATTTATTTCTGATTGTTATTTCTTTTTCATCTTTTTTTTTCTTTTTATTTTTTAGCTCACTTTGGAATTTTCCATTTAACTATCATTAAATAAAGAGAGAAATTAGTTGGCTCCACCTCTCATGTTTCACAGAATTACAGAATATGCTGAGTCAGAAGGGACCCACATGGATCATTGAGTCCTGCACAGGACCATCGCCAAGAGTCACATCATGTGCCCGAAAGTATCATCTGGATGCTCTTTGAACTGTCAGGCCTGGTGCTACAACCACTTCCCTGGGGAGCCTGTTCCAGTGTCCAGCCACGCTCTGGCTGAGGAACCTTTTTCGAATATCCAACCTAAACCTCCCCTGACACAACTTCAGGCCATGCTCTCGGGTCCTATCACGGGTCACCAGAGAGATCAGTGTCTGCCACCCCTCTTTCCCTTTGTTTGTTTGCCTTCTTGCATTCCTGGCAACACCCCACTCCAAGTAGCATGGGTAAAGGATGAACCTCTACCGGTACAATTATTCTCTGGGACACAGCAGTAGAGGACTCATTGAGCACCCTGGAAGGTGGGGATAAATCTCTTCAGGCTGGAGAGAATTCAAACCACATCTGCGTTTTGTGCTTGTCAATAACCATTACAGAACAAAGAGCACAGCTGTATCCTGCTTTCAGGAAAGACATTTTGCAGTTTGGATCCCAGCTGGATGAAGTACTGGATGAAGTACTGTGCAACTCTAAAACATGCATCTCAACTGAAAAGAGGAACAGGAATCCCCCTTGAAAATGGTACTGTTTTGTATTAACTCTCCTTTCAGATACACTTAATTTTCTCCATTGACTGCTCCAGTTGCTTAACTAGCACAACTCTGTGCCTCTTGTGATACTTGAACACCTAATTTTTAGCTACTGTCATTCTTTTATTGAAGGCAGCAGCTAGGTGTTCTGGACATCCTCCTGTTAGGCTGAGATACTCCTTTTCTGTCACCTCCTAATTTATGTTGCAGACACCCAGAGCTGCCAGTTCCTGCTTCCAGCCAATAGTGCATGAGAACACTGTGAGCCTAATGGCACGATTTGCTAGCAGCTGGGCCTTAAAGTAAGCAGGAGAGAAACAGTATTTTTTGGTAACGGTGCCATAGAAAATAACCATACGCAGCACGTGCCTACTTTATGCTGAGTCTACTCCTGAATCTCAGGGTGTTCCTGAGGTAAATGTGTGCTGTAGTTCAACTTCTGGCAGTCAAATAATTAAAGAGAATTTCCAGTCTAGCCCTGACAAGCTCCTTCCAAAGATCTAGAAACTCACTTCAAAAGAAACTGCCACAGAGCATTTTCTCTAGAGGCTTTTCATTCAGCTTGGCATAGCAGCCATCTTTTCTGTCCAATTGTTTCTCAGCTAAAAAGCACATCCTTTTCTCAACTGCCAGGTTATTCATTTAGTTAAGAGACAAGCAGCCAACATGTCACACTTTCCAACTTGCTTACAACTCAGTCTCATAACACCTTCTCTCACATGAGGAGTCATTCCTGGGGTTCAGTATAAAGTCATATTTTCTTTAGATCTAGTCTCAGCAAAAAATATTTGTCTGCTAATGCAATAATTGCCAAAGCATATTAAAAAGAGATGAATGAGAAAGTAAACATACATATGAAGTAACTGATGGTGTGAAGAAGACTAATAATTAATTCCTTTTTCAGTCACTAAATACAACATATCCTCAATGTTATACACTCTCACATAACTTCATATAAATCTACTAAAAAATGTTATTTATAATGGCCTTTCACAAAGGCGTTAAGGATGGACTCACTGATGCCAGATTTTGAGAACTCTCAGTTCCAATTAATTTTAATGAGAGCTGAAAGTATTCTTAATGTCCATCCCAGTTGCTAGTTAACTAGCACACCGGAATTTCTGAATCCTACTAAAATTATGCAAAAAGACACACAGAGCACCAAATTGAAGCAGATAGGTTCAGCCTATTTTCAATTCACTGTTAAAATGTCCACTTTCACTCTCTCTCTATGGGTCTGATCCTTTTCTACCTCTTTTCCATCTCTGTTTTATTCTATTGCAGTGACCAAAGCAAAAAACAGCTGCCCAACTCCTATAAGCTCATGCTAAAAAACTGAAATGTTTTCCCATGCCATTCAAGCTTCATATAATTTCAGATACCCAATTCTCTCTGCACAATACTGTGGACTGTGATCTAAGCTTTGAGAATGTGCTGGTACTAAACAGTTGTATGTTTTTGGAGGATAAGAGAGGAATATTTCCTACTGAGCCAATTTATGTGAGATGTAATCATTTTCCCACCCTCCCAGCAGGATTACAGAGACAGGCAGATTTGGATTCAGAACAATATGAATTAAAAATCTAGTATTAAAAGTAAAATAACAGAATGTATAGTTTCTCACAAGCTGCAGTTAATACATAGCAAATATAGGCTAAATACACCCTTTCCCAGAGGTAAATGAGGTTTTCATCTACATTTCTATGGAAAAGGGGAATACTGATGCTTCCAAACTGTTTCTTTCCTCTCCTACAGCTGGAAATAGTGATAGGAACTGTAAAGTGAGTTTGGAGAAGGACAGACTGAGGGCATCTGCCTCAAATTATGTTGGGAGCAATTGTGACATAGTATGCTTGTACTTAAATAGATGAATTTCTATGCACTGCCAAGATTATGATTTTTAGTCTGTCTCAGTCTCTACCTCTATTTCTTTTGGCTCTAAGCAAGGCAGAACCAGAGACGCTACATGACTTTCCTAGAGAAATAAAAAGGGCACAGACATAGAATCCAGTTATCTCAATTCACCTAATTAACATGCATCAGCAGAACCATGGTAGCTGCCTTTGTACCCATTCTTAGTTCTAGGAAGATATGCTTGTTTGATCTGCAGGCCAAACTACTGACAGAAGGCTAAACTGTAAAGCAGTAATAAAATGTGCTTAATGTTGAGCTTTTGAAGTCTAAGCTAGAATTAAAATTGAGGATCGCTAAGCTCCTCATTCTGCACATTGGTTTTAAGAAACCCATGGAGCAATACCAAGGAATATACCACACTTACATTTGCTTCTCTCAAGAGTCTGATATGATATTTTAAGAACTGAATGAGTACACAGTAAAGGGCTCCAAAATTATTCTATAGTAAAAAGAAGTGAACTTACTGTTTTGGTCTATCTTGCATAGATTTATTCCTGTGTTTAGCTTTAAAAGAATAAGAAGGCTTACCAGGGCTAATGGGGCTACTTAAGTGCATGACTCTCTAAAATCACTAGCCTGTTTTCCTTGCACTGAGAAAGCCTTAAAACTACATTTTTTATCACATGAGGTGGCATGTATCTTATCTACCACCTTAGGCAAAAAGTCAGGCATCTAGTCTAAGGAAACAATTTCCCATTCAACCAGGACAGGTAAAAGTTTCATGGGTGAACATTTGTCCACATTTTAGACACCAATCTTAGGACAGTTTTGGACAAGATGTCTCTCACTGTGCACTTTAATACAGGAAGCTTAGATAACTAGCTCAGACTAGACACTGAATTTATGCATGGATAAAATTAGGGAGACCTCTAGAAACTCAAACCATGTGTGAAAATTTCAAAATGTAGAACTGGTCACTGAATGTAAGGTTATATTAACCTCATCAAGAGAACCAGATAAAGAGCAACAGAATTAAAGAAAACAGAACCATCCAAAACATTGTCGATGATTTGGTTTTATTTTCTGTCTTCTAAAACTGAGGGCATTTGAAGTCAGTACTTCATTAGCAAGAATCACGTATATATATATGTATATATGTATATATGTATATATATATATATACACAAAGCTACCACATGTATATTCTTTTTTTAATATATTTTTAGTTCTTGTGATAACTACAAATGAATAAAGGTCTGCTGCTCTAGGAACATTCAGACCCAAAGAAGTCTGATTAAAGCAAAATAATTTTACATACAAAATTTCTCAGGACTCTGCTCTCACTGTAAGAAACTTGGAAGGCAAGCAGAAACAATGGTCATTTTTTCATCTATTTTTTTTTCTCATTCATCAAAACCCAATTGTTACTTCTTTAGTAACAATTCAAATACTACGGATTAAATACAAATATGACCTCCAAAATAAAAATCTAGAAAATATGAGAAGTCTATTTTAATCTGAAGTTTTTGAGGTAAACAATTATTTGAGAAACTTCTTAGGAATAGAAGCATATTGAAGAACTGATATGCAACAGCAAGAAAACTGACTTTTATGCAGAACATTTTCTGAATCAGAATTTTTTCTTTCAGATTTGGCAGAAAAATTTTTAGAGTAATGAGAGCTTTATATTTCTCTATTTAACTTTTTTTCAATGTCCAATTTTTTTACCAGGCCTCAAGGAAAGAAGCAAGAGAGAAACGGGTACCTCCATAGGAAATATTATACTGAAACCAAAAGGGTAGTGGTGAGACAGGTTTCAAAAGGTCTATTTGTACCCTGCTTTTCTCTTCTCAGCTCTGTTAAAAGACTTCCTAGCAAATTCCAATGACAACATAGCAGATGGGTCTTTCTCTAGAAGACGTGCATACCTCTCCATTTATTATTATCCTATACGTATAAAAAGGTACATAAGAAAATCAAATATTTGCTCATGATGCTTTAATAACATATAGATGATAAAATAGATCAAAACACATAGCACCATACCCAAAACTCACTGCATCAAGGTACAACAGAAGTATCATTAAAAAGGTATTACCAGAATTTTAACTGTTAATCCTTCCAGAAAGATAAGAATTTTTTCATGTCCTCGAATACTGTGACTCTCACATTCATAATTTAAGAGCATCTGACAATGATCTAGTTTCACAGCCCAATCAGCTCTTGTCTCGCTCCTGACAAGCTGAAGATCTGTACTTCTCCACACTATCAAGTATTTACAATTTGGAAGAAATCTAAGCAATAACTTCTTTCTCAGAGTTATCACCTCAGTCCTTATAATTGAGTGGGAACGCACTTGCAGAAATGAAAGACTCCTGTGCTGCTTACAAGAAAGGGGGATAAGGAAGAAAACAGAAGAATATCATATTTTGAAAAAGTTAGAATCAACTAACTTTTCAAGTCAAAATTGAAGTGCACTCTCAAAACATCCTCAAAATTGCAAAAAATGCAAATTCACTTATACTGATAAAGATACTACTACTCAAGCTGCCAAACTTGAGTACGGAGAACATCCAAAAAATCACAATTGCAGGAGCTTAAGTGCTTCCTTGCCTACCCCCACACCCAAGGGACCTCAGCACAAAAGACAAAATGAACTGCCTTTTCTCAATAATTTCTATAATTCTGCTGTGTTTGTGGTTGAATATTTACTACAAACTAAGTATCTTCTTGCTAGGGAGCAGGTGGATGTAGATTCACATGTTGCTGGCTGGAAGTTGGCTCAGAATTCGTCTGTTCTATCTTTTTTTCATACAGCAGCCTTATTCCATTTCTCTGGATATCCCGATCCTACAGTACTATTATTTAAAATTAACATGAAAATAGCACCTTAAGTATTTTATTTCATTATGCTTAAGTATAGGTGAACTACTGTTACACAGTTAAAATTAAAACCATACTGGGCATGCAAACTTCAATGCAGACTTGAGACTGCTATGATGTGATATATGAAGGAGCTGTAAACCTCTGCCTGTCTTTTGTTGGCATCCAATTGGAAATTGACCTCCCATCATTTTTCTTTAAAGCTTGGGTATAACTCCAGAATCCTGGTCAACATTTTCTTTCTCAATAAAATAGGATCTAAACACACCTAAAGGTGTATGAGAGCTACAACTGAACTTATGGAAGATGCCACATTTGCCTACTCACTGCACTACCAGTAACAACAAATGCTATTTTGTAAAAGACTCCTCAGTACTGAAAAATAGTATATAAAATAATTTTTAATATGCATGTATATATAAAATGGATTTTGAACCTATGCTGTTTCGTTTTGGTGGGTCCCTTAACATATAAGCAGTAAAAGTTATAGTGATGTTTTATATTCCCAGCTCTTCACAGAAATGGATTGGGAAAGCTGTTTCCAATATTTTGCCAGTCTATGTTTTAATAGGGAAAAATAACTGCTGATTATTATGAAACAATGAGCCACATTTCAAGTAATTCAGCCAATCAGTAGAAAGGATTTCAAGCCTTCTGGTTTATATTTGTGTGCAAACAGCTGTATTTCATTTTTTAGCCTCTTTGTTTTCCAAAGCTTTTTAACTTTTGTCAGATAAAATCCCTGTTGTCATGGTGGCCAACACACTAGCAAAATTAGGGTGGATGAAGGGGGAGAGTTACAGGGGAGTGAAAAGACCCAGGTTGAAGTCTGTTAAAAAAACCCACCACCTCTCAAAACCAAAATGAATGTGTAGAATAAGAACTGTTCATCTGTGGGTAAAATACTGACTCCAGAATATATTACTTGGAATTGTAAATACTAGTTATTGTAGTGATCTCAAATCACATAGAATAACTCACTTCTAAAAAGTAGTACAAAAAATACTCTATCATTCAAATTTGACGTCATAAAATTCCTAACTTCCTAACTTTCTAAGAATTTATAACTTCCTAACTTTCTAAGAATTTATAACTTCCTTGGGAAACTGTTTGGATTTGTTTAATAAAGCAGTTGGGGAAGAATCAACACTGGAAGAAGTCCAGCTGCAGTACATGCACTTCTTAAAAATTAAAAATAATAAAATAATTTCATGACTTTGTAGCAGTTTATTGCCCCTTTTGAGATTTACTTCAAAATTTAATAAGTTTGTTGCACTATAAAAGTTTGAATAGAATTTCAGTAGGGTCAAAAAGTCTAAATCTAGCTGGCACTGCAAATTAAAATGAGCTTGGTATTCTCAGTTCAGACCTTCTGGGACAGAAGTTTATGTCAAAGAACTACTGTATACAATCTGTAAGCGCTCCATACTCCATGTACTCCATGCATGGGGCTTGCAAGCTGACTTGATCAAGCCTATATTTTAGTGGTATGGGAAGATTTGATTAGGAAAAATCCAAGAAATAATTGTAAGACTCAGCAGACAGCCTAAAAGAATACATCCGGTTAGGCAGTGGCCAGAAATCTAAGCAGAGAAGGGCTTCACAGGACAGAAGTCATTTAGTGTAGGAATGCATCTGTGCTTTCAATCTCTTTTCAGAAAACAGCCACTTCTGAGACCGTGGAGAACATCCAAAAGAAAAGCCCAGAATTTAAATTCAGTTGGCCAAATTTAAAGACTTGCTCAGAACTCGCTGACCTCCAGACACAGCCTTATCATGACAAACACAGAAAGCAGTTAAAGTAACCTTTTAAATCTTTTCTCTCTGATATGGCCCAAGCTGACATTCAAATTCCATGGGATGTTTTGCTTCAAACTAATCAGAAATGCAAAACGTACTTCTTAAAAATTGTTTATGTACTATGTAAAATTGATTTTTTTCCCCTTTAATACTAAAATTTGGTCCATCTGTTGAGAAAACAAAATATTCCAAATATATACAAAGAGTAGAACTGCTTCATTCCATCCGCTATATCCTGTAGTAGATGCATTTTCATCAGTGTGTTTGTCTTGCAGACAAAATTAATATCAGATGGTGGTTCTGAAAAAGGGCAGACCTTACATGAGGTGATTAGTTTCAAAAACAGATTTTTATTCTTGATAAATTATTACCAAATACAGTCATCTGTTGATTGAGGATATAAAACAGATTGGTCATACCACAACCCACAGGTTAAATGAAAAACGGAAATAATAAGTTTATTTAACATAGTCTTGCATTAAGTTCCTGACCAGTGTAAATCTAAGGCAAATAATTAGATTTACAATTTAAAGATATACATTTGGTAAATCAGACATTTCTTGAGGTCATCAATGGCTATTCTATCCACACTGCGTATTATATATATATGTATATACAGACTTTTACACATGTATATAAACATATCATTTCAACTTGAAACCAATGATTGATGTACTTTGTACAAGTCTTATCAACTGGAAATGCCATTGGCATTTTATTCAATTAAAATTGATAATCTATGATATTTGTAGATTATTTATTAAGAAAAGAAAACTGCAAGTCTACATAAAAAAATTCTAATTGAGTACTACAGAGAAAATGAAAGTAGAAGTCCTTGACTTCATAAAAGCAACTCATAACAACACTTGCCTACTAGATCTTATTGAAATGGTGGTATAATAAATATGTGTGTTTCAGGAAGAAAAATTATCTTCTTTTATCTTAAATCTATTATAGCTGCACTGTGTTTAACATGAAGATGACAAAAAAAGTGACTACAAGTTTCCTCAACAGTCACTCACACGTCAGTAAAAATAGTGACATTTTATCATATTTCCATTGTATTCTGACAGGTAGTTATCCAGAAAACATTCCCTGTGGAGAACGTCTCATTAAAATTATAAAGTTAAAGCCCCACATATAAGCATTCCAAGTTTAGTAGCGACAAGCTACTAATTTCCCATTCTTAAGTTCTGTGACAAGATTTTAAAACCAAAGCTACCAGCTGACTAGAAGTGTTTACCTTCTTACCATGAATTCTTCCTCCAACCATAAAGCTTATTCTGTTCTTCCGTTAAAGCTTCTAAAACTAGTAGGGCAAATCAATAAAAAGCTATTTTTTGCTTCAGTTTTGGTTATTGTGCAAAATTTTCACATAAAATTTTCACCCTCACTTATGCTCCAACTCTCAGTAGCAGGTTTACTCTTCCAACACTCAACCTGAACACACTTTTACCCTATTGAAGTGGAGGGAAAAGTAGAGAATTTTGCATTCTGAAGCAGACAGAACTATTTAAAGTGAAAAAAACAAACACACCACTAATTTCACTTTAATATCATTCTGAATTTTTAAAGCTTTCACAAACAGGTAAGTGGTTTTGGAGATAGCTACTTAATAAGGGCAACTGCATTTTACACTTCCCATAATTGAAAGTACCACAGTATGTAAACTTATATGTATATATGAATTACAACTGACAAATTACAACTTTGTGTTTGTTTTGTTCTTTTTTTTTTTTTTTTCCCAATAGCCTGTAATTCTGTAGTAGGTATGAGAATTTTCTGAAATATGGCTGTATTTCTTTAATTACATAATTGTTATTTTTAATTAGTTAAAGAAACTTATTTACTGTTTAGAAAAGAGTTCTGATGTTGGTGTTTTTTTTTTTTAAATTTGTGCTATTCAAGTTATGATAATGTTAACTTGTTCTATTTTATTCAATGGTTTTGCTTTTCCTCTGCAGACTTTTTCCAGATGGGAATTAATGGGGACCCCCTAAGAACTTTATCATGGTTTTTGGCCAGTGGAATCTAAATATCTCTTGTACTGCCTTTTGAATATCTTTTGTTCATTCCAAGTGCTATTACTTTGGATTTGATATAATTGAATCTTAAGCCCAAGACTCCTCTGAATACCATTATTTGCTTCATAAGGCATGAGGCACACTGAAGTAAAGGGATCAACAATCATCATTACAACATCATTCATATGAAGTTTAATTCTTCTCCCTCCCTATCAGCCATCTGTATTTATTCCCTTGCTGTAGCCTGCTGCACTCCTGGTTTTTTGCATGGAACAGGCCTGGTTACAAAATAATTTGAGTGCGGGCATTCCTATCAAACAATCAGGAGATTGACTGGTTCACAGTTTCTTCGGTGAAGTGTACTTTTATGTTACTTCTGCTGTAGGTAACATGCTGCAGAGAACCTAGGTATGATTATTATTGGATTTGCCATCTTTATGTTATGAAACAATAACAGTAAAATTATACAACTGAATTTCTATCAGTCAGGAAAGGTGGAATGAACAGGAAAACTCAAAAAAAAAAAAAGCAGGACTGAAAGAACAGGAAAATCTGAACTACACAAAATGTCTCTCTCTTCTGCAGACCTGCTACAAGATCCCACATCTTACCTACTGGATATCAGACCTGTGCAACAGGCGACTGAATTGTACCAAAATTACTAAGAATTGTACCAAAAGTACTAAGAATGCATTACCATGTAAAGCATGCAGAAATTTGTTCCTCAGACGTGGCAAACATTTAATTTTGCAGAATTCACATTAAACCAACTTTGTGTGGTGCAGACTATTATTTACCATAAAAGGTCTGACATAGGGAAACTTTCATCAGTTCTCTTACTCTTGCTTCAAAGATTGCAGTACAAGATCAAATGAATTTCAAAATAATTTCACAAATCTCTTCTTATAATCATGAAGAGATTTTAACAAAGTGCTATCACCCTCTATACTCCTACAGGCTCACAAGAAATGTGCACATATTCGTAACAGCAAATAAACCAAACTTCTCCAATATTTATGAATGACAATTCATATCAGTCAAGTAGAAGTCCAGACAGCATTTCTCAGCATTTAGTGTTCAGAAGAACAGTTTCTTCAATGAAATACAGTCATCATCAGCTCAATTCCTTTTCATAGGATCTGCAAATTAGTACATGGGCTCATTTTGTAATTTTCCTTTATATTCACTATTTAACAATGTACTCAGGAATTTCCATGTTAAATAGGCATCATCAAACAGTTTAAATAAGAATACACTTTTTTTTTCTATTCTTCCTCTCCACTCTCCCTCAAAAGCCTCATGAGTTTAGAGTATGGCCTTATCTTAGCTTGTAATTTTCACAAAATATAAGTATCATTACTACTGAGACAAACTTACCCATGCGGAACTTAGAAAATAAATCACTTGAACACAACATTACATAGCTCCTGAGGATCATAAAGTAGCTCTAGCATGGAGTTGTCACTAAGAAACAAAGACAAATTACATTTCCACTAACCAAACAACTTGCTATCAGTGGGCTCAGCTGTGACAACAGAAATGTTTGTCTTCTCCTTTTCCACTCTAGGTCTGAGAGCCAAAAGAATGCTCAGCCACCAGTGTGGATGCTCCCACAGAGAAGCTCGCTCTCCAACTTTTCTACTTTGAATTTTTTGTTCTGTTTTTATTTTTTACACTCCAAACAGCATATATTTGATCCATCACCCTGAGCAAGGTGACCAACTGGTGAAGTCTGTACCTGCCTCACATCTCATGAAGTTAGATTCTGCAGGATGCTAGTTAAAGTATAGGTTTTTCTACTGGGGATGAAATCATGCAAGAATATCACTTCTTTATAATTGAAAAAGTACAAAATAATGTGTAACTCTTTCTTACTGCAGGTAATGCCAGTGAAACTTTGAACAACTTTTTATTCCCTATCATCAGTGGAGTGTATTCACATCTCTCTGAAAAAGAGCTTTCTGTGAGTGTTCTAGTATCTGACCAAATGGTTTATGACTTTTCATGAAAAAAAATATCACCAAAAGCACAGTGCATTTTCCTGAAAATTTCCTCTTTAGCCCTTCTGGTTCCAAAGTGTACTGGCTTTTTTCCTTCCTGGCTCTAGGCAAAGGTAGGAACTCTTGGCTAAGTAAAAGCAGGACAAGATTTGATTGTTTGTTTGTTTTGGGGGTTGTTTGCACTGTGGAAGACGACATATGGGAAACTAAGAAAGAGCCCTCAAATTCTGGCTGAGGCAACTGCAGAGTGATGAACTGCAGGCAGAAAGAATGGAAAGGGACTTCCCAGCAGAAGAGAAAAAAACCTCCACGAGTTTAGGCTTCCTCTTGGCATGTGGAAGTTAGCTGAAGGATGTGAAATAGTCTAGGGCTTCAAGGGAGCCTAAGAATAACCACTTTTAAAAAAAAGATCACACTGCCTTTTCACCTAAGGTACTTTAAAAGATGTCAAGAATATAGTTAGGGGCTTGGATTAAAATCATAGCTATTTTCTGCAGTTTTTCATGTAACTGGAAAAATAAAGGCATCCAAACAATCTCCCACCTTTACCTGATATACAGTTGCAAAAAAGCAGCAGAAAGAAAGAAGTATAATCCCTATATAACATCGTCCCATCTCTATGTGCACAAATAGTTCCATAAAGTCAGAGAAAGGCAGCTGCTCTCTTCACTAACCAGCTCAAGACTTTTTCTATTGAAAGCTATTTTACATTCAGAGGGATGATGGATTTTCAGAGCTTATAGATCAACAGCCCGTTTCCTTTGATTCTAGTGAAAAGGCTTTTATCTAGGTTGAATGCATAAATAAAGATAAGAGATAGCCATTTTCAGTAGCTTATCTTTATTCCTCTTTTGCTTGAACATCAACATGTAAAATTTGCTTTAGTTATGTTTGAAAGAACTGGTCTTTACAACAAAAAACTACAACATGTCTTGGACAGCACTGTCAGGATGTTCATAAATATACTGCACAACTTTAGTCAGTATATGTTGTTTCTGTATTTGATATGTACATGGATTTATCATAACAGTGATATTGGGTGCCACAAAGTTTTAACTACAGAGTTAATTTCTCTTTTGATATCCCCATGTAACCTATGAGCAACAGCATCAATAACATAAAACTGTATAACATAGGATGAAGACTTTCCACAAAAGCCTTACAAAAAGAATGAGCACACTATAGAGTTCTTTTCTAGAAACTTAATCCTTCAGAAAGAAGAATTTCCTGGCTTTGGAGAACATTAACCTTCCTCAAAAGCAAAAGAGATCTGGCAAATCCATTTCTAATATTTTTAGAGCAAGCCTTTCAGCCTTTTGCTTTCAGCCTTTTGCTTTCAGCCTTTCATTAAGTACATAGGATAAGCATGGCAAAACATATGCAACAGTTGTGAGAAAAAACCAGAATCACCCAGGGCCTTATAACCGCTCAATGTGATAGAAGTGAACACCTTCTTAGCAGAACTCTGGCTCCAAGACAGTTACATTGTAAATCTCTCATCACTGAGATCAGCTACCTGCCTGCCTTTACCCATTCGGGACTTTTTAGTTTTGCTCCAAACTGTTCCTCCTCTCACTGGGACAACAGAATGGTGCTTTATCTACCAAGTTAAAACCCAGTATACTTGGTGCCACTGAAGATGAAGTGAACTGGCTATTGTACAATTGGAATACGTTCATAGTTCCTATACAACTAACCTCTATTGATTAAACTTATCATGCAGCCACCTTGATAACTTTGTGCTCCCAAACTAATATTTATATGTCATGTGTAGGAAATGAGAATAAAATTCTACCTTCTAAGAGCAGAATAGCATGTAATTAATTATTGCAAAGTCCATGCAGAAAACTATAGTATTATTTTCTACATCACAGCTGATGAGCATTCAACACAGAACTTTTGTAGTTCCCATTTTCCAGAGGTGCTGACTTTTCCAAAGCAAGACAGTAAGGGACAAAATACATAATTACTGAGTGTGCTTGATGAGGAACATGAGTAATGAGGTATGGCATTATCTTTTTTAAATGGAAAAACATAAAGAGAAAAGGCAGAAAATTCTATTAGCTTTAAAAAAAATCAACAATTTAATACAAAGGCAAGTGTTAAACTACTTCCAAAGATGGAAGATGCATTTAACAGTTTCCTTTTCCCATGCCTGTTTTTTAGACTACCATGAAAGAAAACAGACTGCAATAAGAGAACAAATGCTGCCAATAAATATTTTAGAAATTTATTAATTTTACCAGTTGTTTCCCTTTCAAGCACACATTCAGTCATTTTTCAACTTTGCAAAAATGTTCATCAAATGTAACAGAAAAAAATAAAAAGCCAGAGAGCCAGCAATATTAGAATAACTATAAGAAAACATCCACAAAACAGAAAAAAAACCCCCAACATTTTATGCCTGGATTCTCCTTCAAGTAAGGCATTAAGATAGCTTTTGACAATCACCATACTATTAATACTGTTCCTGTCATGGTAGTCCTGTAAAATCCAAAGACAGTGGCTGGAAAGAGACAAGGTTAAGACCAGTTGAGCTCTCTGTTAGCAGATAGGGGCTAGCATTAAGTTTCAAACTTCACAGCAACAAAACCTCGAAACATGTGAAAGTTCAGGATGAGATTGCAGTGGTGTGCTGACCTTGTAAAATACCAGCAATAAAAACAGTGACAATTTGTGTATAAAAAGATTTGTGTGCCAAATATTCACAATTATGTGATCCACCATGTTAGACAAGAAGCCACCACAGTGCAGGACAGTAACCTACCTTACACAATACATTTTCCCCTCTGTTGCCACAGAAGAGAAAGGTCATCCGGAAGTATGTCTAGGGCTGAATTCTAGCTGCATCCTTTAGTATTTGAAACCACTTGTCATGAAAACTGGGATCAATGCAAAACACAACAGTAGCTCTCCCACATGTTGAGTGGCCGTGACATTTCAACCATACAATTTTACAGCAGGCAGCAAGCAAGATTGGGAATTCAGGGTTAAAATCTCCAGTGAAATTTTGTCTTATAAAGTAATGAATGTTGACCAAGAGAGTAAATCAAATGGATCTCCTAACAAACTGAAAACAGCTGTTTGGCTGCATGTGTCTCTGATTTAAATTTGGTAATTATTGCTCTACTGTGGCTCAAGGTTATTCTGTATTAGTGAAATAGGATATCATATGAAAATCATCCAACTTCTTAATTTACTGTAGCATCAAAAATTCCACTGTATAAAATAAGCCGGAAACGTAAGCTTCTAAAATCTTACCTATAAACCTTCTAAATGCCCATTTATTTATTATTCTTACACACAATTACACAAAATTTGATTACAACAAACTAGAATATCTAATGCAAAACAAATGATATGTCACCTTTAGTCACTCCAACTATATTTCCACATAAATACACTGAAAACCAACTTTATAAATTTGGAGTCAATGATACAGCATCTTGGTTTAATAGCCTGTTCCCCGGACTATTATGTTCTATGTTAGCATGAAGAAAAATTGCTCACATTCTTACAAGAAGAAACTTTAAGGTCTCCTCATGGCAATAGCAGCACAAGATACAAAGCTACTAAATTTAATTTTTCAAAGTTGAAAAACTTCTCTAAGAAACTGAAGTCACTCAATTCATACATTATTGCCTATTAAATCCAAACTACACTGTGGTTTTATTAGTTGTTTTTATCTAGACTATTAGATGCCTTTATTGCCTAAAAAGCATGAATCAACTATCTATGTTAATAACAAAATTGCTACAGTTTTATTGATCTGCCTGTTGGACATTAAAGAGTGTACAAGTCCATGGAAGTATAAAAGCACTGATCCAGACAATTAAAATGTCTAAAAAATGAAGGAAAATCCAGTGTAACCTGTGAACACCTTACCAGTATTTCTTGAAATGCAGCAACAACAACAAAACTGGCATTCTCTCAGACAGACTGCAACTTTTCAGTCAGTATCAATTACTGTACATCCCTAGACAGAATTGTTAAGTCTAAAAAAAAAAGTGTGACAGAAAAATATTTTATTAAACAATAACACAATCCTTGAAAATTATTACAAATCAAAGTGCTTATTCTTTCCGAATTTTTCTTTCAAGATGACTAGAAGTCTTAAAGCAAATGATTCAGGCGATTTAAGGTCAGCTTCAACTAAACACTGAACTTAGTTCAGTACATTATTAGAGAAATAATAATTATCACAGATTGATTGCAAACAGGCGTTTCAAGAGTAACTTTACTTCACCCAGCAAAGAATCTTCTTTTTGGTTTCCCATATTCTCAGTTGAGATATATGCAAATTAAACCTTTGCCATAACAAAATATGCATATATACACTCTAAAAGTGTGATAATTACTGAGTCATTACTGCCACAGAAACAGCCTTTTGAAAATACCACAGTGCTAATAAATTTTTTAATGTCAACAAAGATTGGACAGACTCAAGCAAGAATAGTAGTAAAGTGAATGTTCATTCTTTTTAAAAAGAATGGGCTCTATACAAGTCTTTCTGCATATACAACATAAAACAGGTAGACCTCAGTCTGAAATCCCTTCTGCATATTCGTTTTCAAGGAGCAATTTCCATACTGACATTGTTTAAATAATCATACAATAGGAGCCAATAAAGGTACTTTGACTATGAGAAGGATCAAGACTCACACCCCGTCAAAGACCCCCAGCAGAAGAAACCAACTGGAAAAAAAGTCAACATTGTTTTGAATGAAGGGTCCCACCAAAGCAGCTAAATTGAAAGACAGAGAAATAGAAGGACACAATAATTCTAATTTATCTGCTGACCTCAAGATGCTTTGTACTTAAGGTAACATAAGAGATAACTTCATGCACCAACTACCAGCTGAAGTCCAGTGAGCTCCAGCCTTGCCTTTACAAAAACATAGGACGCAAATTACCTAAAAACAAGGTCTACTGACTTATGCAGCTTGAGAGGTTTTCCCCACACACTTTCAGGTATCTCTTAGAACAATTTTTCTAGCTGCTTCTCAGTCTGAATGCAGCCCAAACACATCCAACTTTAGCAGTTTTGCTTTACTGGAAAATACAGAGTAGGCCCAAAAAAATCTTTGGGCACCTACAAGTCACTCTTCAGCACCAGCATCTAATGCAAACTTTGATATCACCTATCATTTTAGGTATCATCTTATGCATAAACACTCTGGATTCTTGAATGACACCAACTGCAGTCATAACTAAAGAGAATTATCAATTATATATTAATAGGCTGTTTTCCTCTGGCATGTCATTTCACAGAAGTTTCATTAAAATGAGGATGCAGTTGGAAAAGGATTAAAACAGGTCATCTTGTCATTAAGCAGACTGAGTTAGGCTTACTCTGAATAGAAGTGTCACAAGTCTTTCACTGGCATTTAAATTCAATTAAGTTGATTTAATTTCAGATATTGACTGCTGATTTCCATGAAAAATATGAAATAACTAGCAGAGGAAACAAGCTTCTAAAATAAGACTTGGGACAACTTGACACACATATTTCCAAGAAGCTCTGTTCAGGAAATGCCTAACCCTGAAGGCAAATCTTTAATCTCAGTGTTCCATAAGCTCCTGGCAATGCTTCTTTGCCCATCAATATCTGCCTTTCACAGCTAAATTGATGGCTGTTTAAGACTTTTCAGGTTTCAAAACTTAAGTAGAGCAACACACAAGCCACATTAGGGGCCCAATGCAATATGTAAACTTACAACACATTTGATGCACGCACAAACAAGGACCTTGTGAAAACTTATCTGTGGGCATTCATTAAACCCCACTAACAAAGTAAGTATTGGTAGTGCTTAGTTTCAGTCTTTTTTTTTTTTTTTTTNTTGGGAAACCTTAGAAGTGTTTCCAAATCTTAGAATTCAAATCTTTCCTCAGTCCAGAATTGGCTCAACATCTTCTACCTGACAGAAGCAGGTACAGGCCAGCTTCAGTCTGAGGTTGCCTTTCAGCAGCAGTGCTGAACTGCATCATTGTGCAGAAACAGCAAAATGCACAGCACCAGAAATAGACTATAAAAGATAAAGAATGCCTTTATTGCTTAAAATTTCAGACTCACCTAAAAGTACAATGTGTTATGTTCTGGTACAGAGGGTGTCAATCCAGAGTGTTTCACTTACCTGAGAAGCAGTCTAGACAACTTTGGGTTTGGTCTCCACACCAAAATATAGAAAAGTCTTTAGCATGATCATTCTACATTACTTAAAACAAAATTCCACTGTGTTAATTCTGTATCTTCCAAGGGAATACATAGTCTTGAATATTCACTGAGACAGCTCTATAAGGGAGCAATAAGAGAACTATCTCTTCTGATATATGACAAAATTAACCGTTTCTCAGTGATGGCTATCACAGGGCAGAGGATCCAATGCAGGCTGCTCATTTACGGATAATGGCTAGATCCTTCATCTTTTAACTCTGGCTTACATGGTGGATGTAATAAGAATATCCTTTTGACAATTTCACATATCTGAAATCTGATTTTGCAAAAAAACCCTGAACTAAAACCCGAAACATTAAAAAAACGCTTTTACTATTGTTTCTCCTCAAAAAATGTAATAAAGTAAAATGTTAGATCTTTAAAATACATTTTATATAGTTTTCTTCAAGAAAACTATTTCCTATTTCTCTGTTTCATGCAGGACTCATGAATGAATTCCATACAATATTTCTGTTTCCTCTGTCTTTAAAATATTCAAATGTTGAACAGAGGAAATAAATCAGAGATACAGGAACAGTTATTTTAATCCCTGACAATATTCAGTTGTTTTGTTCTGTTTGCATGGTGTTTTTCATTTCAAGATCAATGATGTTTTCCTCTTAATTAAATTATGCTTTCACATACTGACATACAAACTTAAAGATGAGCTCATCCACCACCAAAATGCTCCCAAAGTAAGGATGCAATTAGTCTTACAATGAGTACTTTGAAATTTTAAATGACAAATTCTTAAACAGTGACTACAAGATCCAGCAATACGTGACCTCTGTCGGTTAATATTTTGTATGCATTGCAAAGCAACTTCTTCCTTGCACTATACTAGAAACAGCCGTAATAAAAATAGGGGACAATCTACAACAATGAACAGAATCAAGTATTTGATTCCTCTACCATTTTGTCGCTACAGAGTTCTTTCCTCTTCACAACACATCTGGATCTGTGTACAGCACTACAATGTTTCCAAAGCTTATTTTTGTAATAGGATCCAGAGTAGAGGTGAGCTCTTTAAAACTCCTCACCAGTCAAGAGTCAGAAAGACCTGATCTGAATTTCTCTGACATCTACAGAATACAATTCAAAGCAGGGTAAAAATCTTGGGCTAATTTACTAAAAATATGAACGCTGCTGTCATTATCTCAGTATGTGGCTATCAGGAGTGACAATATTTAAGTGTCCTTACACATACTGCAAGTCACTGCCCAGCTGTACAGCAGCTGACTCCAGCTAAGGCCAGGAAAGGTCAAGGGTGATTTGAATCCTCAAAGTACTGCCAGCAAGTTGTATTTATCTTTGATGGCCAAAGAGAGCAAACGCCAAAAAAAGGCAACAAACACTTTCCTCAACCTTGGATTTCTTAAATTATTTAATGTCTTTGTTTCCTGTGAGTACTAGTTCAAAATATGACAATTGTATCTGCAGACTTGTCACTGGATGCCACTGTGCATGAAACAGAAAGAGCAGAAGCCATTAACCAGGCAGTTGTCAGTAGCCTACCTTGACAAGGACATGGAGTTATCCACAAAGACATTTGCTGACCTAGCAGTCTCAATGGTTTCTTAAAAAACATTCTGCTGACAGATACATGACTTCTAATTTAAGAAGCCAAAGGGCTGGAATTTAGCCAATTTCCAGTCTTCCAAATGCTAAAGAAATGGTTCTGTTCTAAAGTTGTCTAGCAATATAATGCTAGAGAAGATATGACCAAAGAAAGGAACTATCATGGTGATTCAGCTGTGGAATGAGCTAGTCAAGTGGACTAGAATGCACCACAGTTCACAGTATTACATAAGACAGAAGAATTTCTTTGCAAAAATTTCTATATTGATTACAATTTTATTCTCAGTAATCTCCAAGAGAAAAGTAAAAACATACACTGTATAAAAGCACAGCGTATACTCTACTACAGGAATCTAATGGTACAAGTAAGAGTCAGGCACGCCCATAAACCTCATTACTGTTATGACACTATTAAAGTAAGTACTCACTACACTTTGAATTCTCTGCTAGCCTAAGTGACTTCATAAACTTCTGAGTCTTGCCATTTGAAAGCTAACCCTCTTTTGATATAATATTTAGAAAATAAACATGGTAAATGGGTATTGAAGTAAACAACCTGATACATAGTGAAAATATATAGAGCTCAGGGAAGAAAAGAGGTGTACTGATGAGGTACAAAAGCAAGAACTTCTGCCAGTTATGCTCAGGAGACCTTAACACTGGGGTAGTGCTCTTGATTACTCACATGCCTGTGCCACAAGATGAGACTAGTCTCATCCACTTGCGCTCTTCACTTCATTGCTTTTTCTCTACAACCCTTTTTCCTTCTACCTATGTCCCCTCCAGTCATCCAATTTCAATTTCATTTTCTTTTTTATGTACTCATTCAGGTATTTTTGTAAAGGTCAGCAGAGCTATTTTCTGTTCTGAGAATAACTTTGGTAGCAAGAGAGGAAAAATCCACCGAAAAATTGTATTTCTTGTTTCATATGATAGTTCTAACCACTCACCAGCAACCACTTTCTTGCTGTCACCTCAGGAATTCTGCAGTCTTTGCTGGACAAGAAGCTTTACCAGTGGACAAGTGAGTTCTCATCCTACCTAGCCCACTGCCTCATGGTTAGAGGATAGGCTGTGGCTAATTTGGGTCTGAACCCTCCCAAACTCATCTCCAAGACATTAGGCACGCAACTAGTCCTTATGACTTAAGCTGGACTACTCACACCAGCTTCTCACCAACAGCAAAAAATTGCCACTGTTTGGCTGTAAAAATAATGCAAGTCTGGATTGTCACAAGCAGGAGATAAATGGGTTGCCACCAGCACTTCCTCGGACACGTGGATCCAGCTGAATCTCTGGTAATGATTTTGTACTTTGCATCTTGAATAATGAATCCCATTTGTGTTCCTGCATTTACTAGTGGGGCTAGATACCTACATTTAAAATGGATATAGGCTGTTTGATTTAATTGCAATGGAACCCTTAAGACTAGCTTATATATAAAACTTTTCACATTTCAGAAATGCCCCTATGGGAAAATTCTTGGATTTAAAGCTCAGCAAAAAAAAAATGTTCTTAATGCCAGGTAAGTATAGTTAGTACAGAAGATGTGATGTACCTTAGCATTCTATGATGTTCTTTGACCTCAAAAATAGTAAATTCAGATCATTTGATTTATACTGGTAGATGAATGCATAAAATACATACACATATGAAAACAATGGTATGCACGCATACATAATCACAAACAATTCAGGATTGTTCACACTGCTTTGTTTTGGACTCAGTTCTATTCAAAGACACGCGTATAATAAAGGACTTAAAAAACCAAAAAAAATCAATATTTTTTACAAAATGATTTTTTTTACATGGCCACTGAACTCCTATTTCAATAGAGGCATTCACATCATTGTAGGCTGTAATGACACTGAACAGTGCTTATTCAAATATTCTCACTGAAATCAGCTGGGGGCAGACTGACAAACAATTATGTCTAGATGAGAGCTACTCACAGAAATGGTCCCTGGAAACTCAGCTGGACTAACCAAGTCAATAATTTTGACAGTCTGACTCTTTATAAACAAGTACTAATATACTAACTTTAATTTAACAACAGCTCTGTTCTTACCATGCCTTTGCCTAATGTAAGCTTGATGTGTTAAGTGTTTTGTCTTAAATCAACATCACAAGACTATATATAGATGAAGACAGCTGTGAATCCTAACTTATATAAAAAAATGAATGTTCTGCTTTACCTCTCAGGCAAAGAGAGCTCATCATTGTTACTTTTTCTAGTAATTTTTTTCCTCTTTCATTATTTCATTTTATTACTTTAAGTAATTGCCTGCAAAAGAAATTAGAAAATATTTCCACATAATAATACTTGAATATCTGAACGTAATCCAAGGTACTCTTACTAGATATGAATTGTAACAGATTGCTGTCTTCTAAATAATGTTTTAAAACATCTTGCTCTTTACATTCTAACATCTAGATTTGAGGTCCAGCTACAAGTGTTTACCATAGAAATCTCGGTCAAGCTGGTGTTTGACCTTTGACAGGAAGCTGCCCTCACTCCAGCTAGTCCCAACAAACTAGGCCCAAGACAATAAGCTGCTTTATAGCTATTAGGTAGGTCAGTGTGTTTCTCCAGGAAGACCTCAAGCTGAAAAGCCAACACGCTTGACAACCGCAGCCAAGGTACCAAGGGCCCAAGCACTAGACATTAGAAAACAAATGGAAAAGCACACATGGCTACATCTGGAATCCTAATGGGCCACCAATGGTTCCCAGCTAAAGGAAGAATTACCAATGTTATTTTATCATCCCTTGTGCTAACTTAGCTGTTTATGTACAGCAATAAATGATTTTTTAAAAACATATTTGGGTCATTATGTCATATACCACCAGCAAGTACGATTGTTTTATTGTGCTTGGAGTCAAAATACACTGCTATACCCAGATGTGAGGGAAGTTCAAAACCTCTAGTCCTTCTCTATTCATTCCTGTTGGACAAATGGATTAAGTTTTTAGAAGGGAAACTGAGAATTTTTATGGCCTGTACTCCCATCTCACTAGTAAAATTCACACTGATATTTTCCTATAGAAGTTTGCCTTGCCAATGATAACATTAAATATTAACTTAGTAAGCAAACCAAAATTTCAACCAACAGGAAATGCCAGACATTTTATTGTCAAAACATCCCCATTCTCGTCTTCCAGAGCCACAAGATGTTATATAAAAGAAATCATTTTGATGTGTTTTTGTTTGTTTTTTTTTTACCTGAACAGCTATTTAAATTCAAGGCAAAGTAATCATCATACAGTGGAATGAAATTAAAATACATAAATATTTATTAACAGACCCAATAAAGGAGGACTCTGCAGCAATGGCCCTGAATTTATATATGCAAACCAAAGCTTTTCCAAAATCTACAATCAGAATATTGCGTTTCCATGTAATGAAACGTGGGATTTGTGTAAAGACTCTTGCACAGTGTTTCTCACCCTAGCACTATAGCATTTAAACAGTGAGATCAAAGAAGAAAAAAAATAGTTAGATCCACTAGCATTTGCTGCTTCAGAAAGATATCAACAACTTCATAAATAAACAGCAAAAAGTGTATTATTTTTACAAGACATTATAATCATTTAAACAAAGGGTTCAACATTTGTTGGCACTACTATTCTAAAACTGACTGCATCCCAAGAGTTTAAATCAACATTTATCAACAAAATATTTCACAACTTTCCATTCCAAAAGACATTGAAAGAATTTGAAAATAAGTGCAATTTAGCAAGTGACAACTGAATCCAGTTTCAGTAAATGGAATTCTAATAGAATAAGCATTCCTTTTAATGGAGGTTGGATCAATTTGTAATCAAAATGAATAAACAATTCAAAGAAATAAGGTTTTATCTTCCCCTTCGATTCTCATACCCCTTTTTCCTATTTGCTGCTAGTCCTGTTGCACTTTTGCTTTATTTTTTTCCACTTTTTTGGGGGGTCTGGGCTAAGGAGTTGAGGGAAACTAGCTCTCAGCTACAAAAACCATTTCTCACAGAAGAAACAGAAAACTTAATAGAAATACACCAAGAATCTACAACTAACTCCACAACAGAACATAGTTTTCCATGATCTAAATTTTTTAGTGTGATTTAACATCAGGGTGCAGCTGAACAGAGCTGTAGTTTCTTAAAACTCGCTAGCTTCCTAGGAAGATTGCTAAGGGAGCACACACACTTACCACACAGGTTAAGCTACAGCTGTGCCCACTGATTCACAGCGAGTCAAGGGCAAACTCAGTTGGGAACATGGCCGAGAAGCAAATGATCCAAAATAGGCAGACACTGTGATAAACACACACGTTCCAGACATGCAGTGCTTATGATGATGATGCACTGAGTAACATTCTCAAATACACTATAGTGAATCAAGATGAATGGACTGGTCAACAGCCTATAGACGACTTCCATTAAATTAACTAGGAGAAGATAGCTTAGAAGATTTTAGAGATTCCTCTATAAAATAACCAAAATTACTTTAAAACATAATGACTAAAAAAGAAGCAATTAAGAAATCTATTTGCAGCAAAGTCAACATTAAAAGTAGTTTCTTTTTGAAACAGTTTTGATCACATTGTTTTTCTTTCAATATTAAACTATTGTTAACCTTTATTTGCCATGGAAATACAGACGTGAATTTGATATCCTATAATTGCATTTCTAAAGCTGACAGTCGAGTACAGATGTGAAATTTCCTTGCTTCTGCTGGTTAAACACACAACTAAGTAAACAGCTAAGTGTTTCCCCTGATTTCCAGAAACAGAAGAAATACATTAAACCCATAGGAAAAAAATACATCCCAGAAACTGATCTCTAGACATTAGAAAGTTGCTTCAGAAGAGTCCGTTTTGTTTCCAACAGCTACAATAAATAAGGAAACAAAACACTTAAACATTCCGTTCTTTTACTGCTATAAAATGCTACATCTCTATGTGATGTAGTGGGCTATATTTCTAATGTTTAACTTTGGGATAATAATATATATGTATATGTCTATAGGTACACATATATGCATACATACATATTTTATATATATATATATGCACTAACATCCATACACAACAATTTAAAATTATTCAGAATACCTTTTCCTTGCTGCCTTTCCAGATGTTTTTTTACTTAATGAAAGAAACAGAATAAGGATTAGTGAACAGTTTCAGAGAAACACAGAACACACTGACAAACACTGAGAAGATAAATAAATGTTTTCCTACTTGCTGAATGAAATATAAGATACCCGACATATGCCAATTACTCCCTCATGTTACCATTACAAAAATTTGATATTTGACAAAAATAGATTTAAATTATATTTAAATCCCCTGGGACCTTATATCAACAGAAGTGAAAGCAAAGGAAAACAAAAAAATGTCCTCTTTCTGTGCTTCCTCTACATATGAGTTCATGTTATTATTAGTTCATATTATTTTCTTCTCCCTTTTCTTCACTCCCTACCTCCATATTCCCCTACTCTTCTTTCTAAGGGAAGAGAAATTAAATGATTTATTAATCTCAGTGTTTGCCACATTCACCTGTGCAAGACTATCTATCTTAAGCATAATTCATTACATTAAGACAAGTTTTAAATAACACAGACAGCTTTGTACAAGTACATGAGAAACAGGATAAAAAAATCTGGATTTACAAAATTCTTACTAATGAGTTCTGTTCTTGCCACAACTGTGTTTATATTTTCATATATGGAAACTAATTCTAAAAACATAATTTAAGTATCCCTTTCAAAAACACTGATGGCATTTATTAGCAGTCTCCATTATAAATTTTAGATGTATTTAGCAGCAATGATGAGTAATTTCTACAGTTTCTCACTACACTCTCACAAATCAATTAGAAAACATCAGCTTTTAATTTTATGGGTCTGGCATTTTTTGACAATAACTACATTTTATTGTGGAAAAAATGTGTTTTCCCTCTAGTGACTACTTGGCAAATATGTACTAAGTATTTCTACCATTAATTAAAGTGGCTAATTTTTATTTACTTCTCTATGTCCCAGTATCTACAACAATTTCAAAAAGAATGTACTCAGTTGGCAAGGGGCCTGTTTAACAGTTTTATACAGCACACCAAAATGTATTTCACACATTTTGAGTGCATGGCAAAATGGTGACCTCTTTAAAGTGTCAGTTTGAAGAGGTGGGGTGAATGCTTTTGAGAAAATAATTTAGAAATACATTTCCTATTAGACAGTAAGAGATACTGTAAACCAGTGTGTAAGTACATTTTTAAAAGCAAAGAGATGTTTGCAAATGGTTATGAAATATTTCCACATGTGATCATATTTTTACAATAATGGTGACTATTGAATGTTATATTGCACATTAATTTTTATTACTGAATAAGATAATGGAGCCAAGAATATTGTAGAGTGTAAAGAACAGCCTGTTGCAGCTTATTTCCTGGCCAACTCTTCATGCCACAGATGTTGGGCAGCTATCCCAAACCATTCCATCTATTTACTGGTGCTCTAATCTTTTTCATATTAGAAGTCCTGTGTTTAGCTGTTTTTCTCAGTAGCATTAACCAAGCAGTTCATAAAATCTGTTTTTGAATGCAGCTGCAAATATCGAACTGCTTTGTGAAGCCACTTGTTTCATGTTCCCCTTAAGACCACCATCTGCCATTAACAGAAACTAAATGGCCTGTGACTTAAGCGGAGAAAGTTGTTGAAAAGCCAACTAACATTTTGTTTCAGAAGGTGCTTTTGAAGCAAATGTCTAATGTCAAGTTTAAATACAGGTCTATAATTAACGTGGAGCCATCAGAGCTTAAACACAAACACTGCCAATACAGTGTCCTGCTAAAATTAAATTATAGTCTTCTAAAGACTGAATAGTCATAAGCCCTTTAGGCAGTATTGATAATGGACACCAATATAATTTCAACATGATGTAAGCACATATAGCAAAGCTATATGTGAAGACTTTTTTCAAGTTTGCAGCAGCCCAACACTAACATCAGTGAGCACACAGGGCTAAATTTGCACATGAACTGAAATTAACTGTCTTCCAACAGAATTTTATAAATAAAAACATTCAGGTTTAAAGTTGAATATCTCAGGTCAGCCCCAGACAGTGTATCCTACTGAAGGCAAAAGTGTCCAAAATGTGAAGGTTTGTAGAGTACTAAACTTTGCCATGGGTGTACAGCTGATCATTGTCCAGGTTTTTTTTACATAGGCCAGCATATTTTTCAAGGCAGAGAGTACTTCATTGGCTTGGAGAAAGGCAGGAAATTTTTCTTTGGGGGGTTTATTTTTTTTTTTTTTTTTTTTTTTAATTAGCAGATGTTTGAAGCTGCTCCAAGATTTGGAATATGGAATAAATCCCAGTGAGATAGATTAGTGGCAAAAAGCAGGTGAGGTGGTCAAAGGTGGATGTAAATACAATTTATCAGATGACTGCAGTTTGTCACATTGGTATCACCATTGCACATATGGCATATATAAAAGCTTTGGCAACTGGGAGTGAACATCATTCCTCTAGCCAGTGTAGAGTATTGCCAGTGTAGAGTATTGCCAGTGTACATAGCAATGCAGGGATGTGCTACAAATACATGAATCAAGAAAAATCCTAGAAAAAGTTACACCTTAGTTTACAAAAAAGCTACAGCATGTGTAGAAAGGATACAGGCAGGGGTTCTACTAAAAAACTCCAAACCCCAAAATTTATGCTAGCATCTACAAACTACAGTAAAAATAAAAGAAAGTAAGAAACACATAAAGGAGTAAAATGCAGTTTGCAGACACATCACAATTGCCCTGAGATCCAGATTTCAGATATATTGTGAGTTACAGGAATACTGATGGGACAGTTACATGAATGGAAAGAAAATATAAATTTTCCCTTTGTTGGTATTCCATGCATTGCATTCTCAATGGTGCAACATATACAGCTTTGTCCCTAAAGCCATACAAATGGCAGTCAATATCTACTCATCTGCCAGCTGTTTAATAGAACCAGGGCTGCATAAACTTTGAACTGATTTAGGTTTGAGGCAGTTTTGGTGCAGATATAGCCTTAACCCAGACAAATTGCATCAGTGAAGACCTCTGCCTCTTCTTCAGGCCAAGTGGCTTTACTTCCACTGTTGTGGTCACCAAAATTTCATTGCTCCATTAAGCCCTCAGTGTGAATTCTTATGCTTAATTTACCTGTTTCCTGTGTGGCTTGCTTACTGCAGTTATTCCAACACTTCCTCTTCCCTATCCCAAGCTACCCTAGGTAATTAACAGCTGATTATATATCAAAACATGATTGGTTCTGACAGAAAAAAAAAAAGTTAACATAGTTGTATTTTTTCTGGGGAATGGAACTGTCTCAAATCTTGAACCTAACGTCACAAATCTGCATGTTGCATTATCCTAGAAACTTCTGAAATGCTGAAACGCTAGAAATGACAATTTATGTTCAAGTAACTCCGATAAATTGAGTTAAAAAGTGTAATATTGCCCTCATAAACTAGACAAATTCAGAAAAGTAGGCAATACATACAAGAAACTCGTTATTTAAACTGCGGGTTCTTAAACTGCAGGTTCATGTAAGGAAGTTCCTCCAAACCAACACAGATGTCTGTGAGCCAACTTGTCAGAATCACTTTGCAGTCAGCGAAACAATTTTGCATGGTTTGACTCACCCTAAGAAAGACTGCTAAAGCAGGGCAGATGACAAGTATCCTAAAGAGCCTTACTTACACCTGAGGGCTCCTATGGGCAATTGAGAGAGCACAGAACAACTAACATGGATACAGCCATCTAAAATA
This sequence comes from Oxyruncus cristatus, assembly GCA_013399855.1. Classification (NCBI taxonomy): domain Eukaryota; kingdom Metazoa; phylum Chordata; class Aves; order Passeriformes; family Cotingidae; genus Oxyruncus; species Oxyruncus cristatus. The sequence goes on along the minus strand of VXAY01003146.1, from coordinate 356,102 downwards.
ATGTGAGACAAATTTGCTTGTGTGTTGCATATGCTATTTTCACCTGTATATATGCTCTTGGATTACACCACATGATCCTCTGTCATTTAGGGATGCAAAGGAATCTACATGCATGAAAATTTTGCAAAGGCCAAAACTGTTTAATTTCAATCAGTATATGAAAATCGCAGATCAAAAAATCCGTAAGAGAATAAGATTACAATTTCTTGATTTATCTAATCAAGCAGCTAAATAAAGACAGTGAAGTCAATGGTTTTCTCTACAATCAACCACTCAAAACCAGTGCTTGCTGTAATTTGTGTACCTGCTTGCTCACCACAAAACTTGCACTGGAGATGCCAAAATGAGAAAACATTTCCTCCTCTTCCCCTTTCAAGCTCAGGATCTTACAGCTATAAAAAGGAAATTCACTTGGTGTGAAGGGATATCAATACAGTGATGAATATTAATATAGCGGGACAAATATCAAGACTGCTTAGTTCCTTTGTCATTCTCAACAGCTGGTCTCCTCAGGACTCACTAAGTGAGGAATGAAAATATTGACATTTTGCACTGTTTTTAAAACTAAGACTGACTACTAATTGCATGCAATTCAACTAACTTGAAATCTGTCTCCCTTTAATCCCCATGCTGTTTCGATACACAGATCCCCAAACACAGGATTGCTACTTGGTAATAATTTGCTTTATCTAGCTAACACAACTTTGGCAAGTCTGTTGTTCAGTGCTGTCTTCTTAATAGAATCCCATAAAAGATTTAAGGCACAAGACCTTTAATAGGTTCCTTTAGAATCACAAATACAGACTGATTTATTTGCTTATTAAAGCCTCTGAACATTTACTGAAAATAAAGCATGTCTAGAAACAATGACCCAGACACTAAAAATGAGTGTTTCACTGACTTAGTGTTTTAGAACAATTTCTTGATTTAAAACTAATTCTTAGAGCAACAAAAGAAAATAATTTTCTTTTGAGGAACTTGAAAAAGATTAGTCTAATTTTTGCATTCTGTAAACAGACAATATTTAATCTGTTTAAAATTAAACTCTGAAGATCAACCAGATAGGCTTTTGAAGGGCTCAGACACTGCAAGTAGTTTAGCATTGTATTTGCTAGAGATATAGCCAGTTGTTTAGCCACACAGATATCATTTAGTCTATAACTTAAACAAGCATTGATAAAGGGGTTTTTTTATGAAAAGATGCTATCAGCAAAACAAACACAGTATTTTGTACTACTTCAAAGCTTATTTATAATGTGTTTAGAAATATTCAGTGGAAACAGGAAAATAATGTCTTGATTTTCTAAACTTTACAACATCTGCTTTTACTTACTTGCAGCATTTTAAAGTTCTCCAGATTTCAAATGGGTAGCTTTTTTTTTGTTTGGTCCCAAATTTGAAAGTGCTCACATTATTTCTTTCACCCCACACAATTTTCCATTTTTCACTTAAGAATACAATCATATGAACATCTCTGCATCCTTCTAACAGTGGGGAATACTAGTTAGCATAACTTAACATTCTGAATAAGCACATTAGAAACCTGCTAGAAATTACTCTTCCTCAGAAGACTAGAATTCCTACATCTTTATAATTTTCTAATGTACATATGGAACTAGGTTTTTTAACTAGATATCATGCTGTTTAATTATGTCTCCTATTTTCAATAAATGTATTTCTTTTCACTGACTTGGCTTGTGAGAGTGACTACAACCTTCTACAATCAAAGGGCTTCTCCACTTTAACACTTTTTCTACCTATAAGAAAGGATTCAGTCTAGCCTTTAAAATAACCTAAAAAAGGCATTTTAATCACTTTTAATGGTCTACCATGCCATGTTGGAAGATGTACTATCATATATAGCTTTACTGATTCTCCTCCACTATGTAAAAGTAAAGCTGTTGGTAATTTAGTGAGAAGTGATAGCCAAAGCCTACAAGCATGCTTTGATAAATACACAGTGACATCCTAAGTAACTTCCTCTACCTGCCTAGAGGTAGGCAAGCTACTCCTCTTCATGAGCTACTTTTTAGCTGCACCTAGGGTAATAAGCTGGGTGCCTCCTGCAGAACGTTCTATGTGATGGTTTACCTTGGTCTACTGATCACCCAGATAAGGCTGATCAACTCTTGTATAATCTGGCTCCCATCTGGTCTCATACTCAGGTTTCCCTGCCATCAATCAATAGCACCTGGGGGAATAGCAGAAAGGAGAACAGAGCTGGTGGAAAGCTGGGTTTCAGCCCACTCTTGGGATACCTGGCTGTAGGGTGAGGCAGAAGGCTTAGTTTGTGCTTGAGTTTTGGTGCAACATGAGATGCCAGAGGGTATTTGTTATCCTCATGTAATTAAAATAAAATTCTTTTGTTATCTTTTGCAGGGTGTCAAAATACTCAGGAGAAACTTCTTAAAGCAGAGAAAACAGCTCACTGAAATACGCATTTTGGGCATCTTGCACTTTCTATATCATAGGTGTTGCCAGAAACAGCACTGATTCTCCAGTTTTAACTGACTCAACACATAGCATACTGATTAGCCAGGACAGTAGTGACCTTTAAAAACTCATCCCTCTTTGATACTATTAATCAGCTTTCTTGTTCCCCAAGTAAGTTACAGGTGTGAACTTATACCAGCAGGAATGTAACTCAAACGGCTTAAGAAATGCAGATAACTTGGGCTTTCATGAACATAAATCATCAAGGCCTAAGCTTAAGTAAGACTGATGAGCACATCTCAAAACTGTTAATGCTTCAACTTATGATGAGGCCTCCTTGTGCCATGCATTGCTAGGGGGCATGGTACCTGGAGCTGCCACTTCCTGGACCATAACCTCTGCTGACCATTGCAAAAAGTCCAGTTCCATTTTTCTCCACCTGCCCACGTGAATCACTACCTACACTGGTCCACGCAGAGAAGAGTGAGGAAGGTGGGAGCTGAAGAAAATTTAGCATCCAGCAGAACAGTGTAGACAGAAGCAGAAGGTAAGAGCTGGGAGGTAGAGAGTAAGATGTGGAATACAGTTTTTCTCGGCTTCGAAAAACTTTTAGTTCATTAAAGGATAGAATGGACAACCATAAGAAACTTCTCTACCAGACAACCTGCGGAATATTCATTTTCAAAAACCCATGATCTTCGTGATGGACCTTGAAGAATGCTTCAGAGTAGACACAGAGGAGTTTTTCCACTGTATGGCCCTCCTAAAACTTTCATCTCCCACCTGTCCCCAATGTTCCACTCTAACTGGCTGTATAAAGCTAAAACAGATGGAGCATAACAGCAGCTGAACTAGCAAGAGAAGTCAGAATGTCCAACTCGCAGTCCTCTGCATTTATTATTAGACAGGCATCCATAGTCAAATAAGCTACGTAAATGAATGTAAACAAACTGTGTTGTCCTCATCATTTGTTTGTTCATTGTGTTTAAGAAAGAGGATGACTGATCACTGCTGTCACCAACTACTTGTGGCAGGTCAAGTTCAGTAATGTTACGTGATAGTCCTTTTGTGGAAAATAAAATTCCCTGGATAGCAACAACTCTTTTGATTTTGTTTTACTCAACTTATTTGTTGGTAAAAATCAAAGCTCAGCTTTTTACTCAGAACAAGCATGGAATGAGCAACTGGTAGTTTGTTTTCCATGTGTGAGTTTGATGATTCTATAAACGTTACTTCTCTTATACTGGCATCACAACCAAAGCAACATTAGTAATTCAAACTTAGATTTTAATTTGAGGCTTCTCTCAAGCTAAACTCAAAAGTTTAAATTATGAGTAAACATTCTTCTGTCAAATCTGTTACTCCCTATTCCCTACCACCCCTAGGCAAGGCTAAAAGACAGAATTAATTTTTAAAATTAAACAAACAAAATATTTGGTCCCTTAGTTTTAGTTTCTTCTGGCATTGATATCTTGTGGGTACTATATCAAGCCATGAAAAATAAATACGAGAGTTGAACTTTTCAAATGCTGCCAGTGAACTTTTTTTCAGTTCAATGAGGTTAATAGGCCTTTTAATTTACCAATTCATAAGAATAGCATTATATGCGATTTAAATATTCTTTACATACTCATTGAAATCTTACTACTAGAAATAGAAATTAGTTCCTCATGACAGAAAGGGTCAAGTTTAGTTGTAATTAACTGAAAAGTCACATTCAAACAGGTTTCAGACAGCAACAGCTATTTACAGCAACTCGAACATACAAGCAAAAGAGCTGTGAGTTTGCAAACCCCTGAACAAATGCTTGGACTCCAGCATGTCAGATGGTCCAAAGAATCCATTCAGGCAAGTTAAAGACATGCACAAGTAGTTTCCAGGACTAGGAACAAATAAATCAATCATTTCATTTTGCGATCAAACAAAATAAATTTCATATCATTCACAAATGTTTTGCACTGCAGAAAAGATGGTGCCATGTTCTGCTACTCTGTCGATTGTCTACATCAAATCTTCAGGTCCAAGTTATATACTATTATGAGACTCAATGTTATATTTATTCTACATTTCCTATCCTTTGTAAGAAATTTGTTACACAGTGCATGCATGCATCAACTGAAAACAGGAAAACAAGTCAGGAGTTCACAAAAAAGGGTTTGTCTTTTCTATTCTTTTTTTTAGGGTGGCAGGCACAAGATCTAAAGTGCCTTATTAAAACAGTGGAAATGTAAAAAAATGCAATAGTAAAAAGAGAAGTACAAAGTTCTCTATCAAATTTTCTTCTTGCAATGTGAATCCAGACAAAGAATTTAACCTGCTGAACATTCCAATTATTTCCTCAAACTAAGGGAAGCATTGCTCAGTGCAGCAATCTATAGTTCTCCTTTGCACAGTTATTTGTAGAGAAAATGTTTTTTAAAAGAACTTTTGAAGTGACAATGTCAGCCCGCACAATTTCCATTCCTTTTGTAGGCTTTTCTAAATGTCAAATCAAAACGTGGCAATGCGATTAAATACACTGGTAACCATACTTTTATTACAACTGCCTTATAAATCACGTTATAGCTAATTAATCTAATTAACAGTCCTATGTCCCAGATACGTTACAGGAAAAGACCAAATCACTCCAGCCTTGAAGAAACCACTAATATGTCTCAGACACCAATCCTGGATTTGTTGAATGTTCATTGAATATCGACCTGCTGTGAAAATATTACTATACCTGCTGCTTTTATGGGACTGGATTTTGCTTTCCTTTTTCCCCTTAAAAAAAATTTAGGAACACAGAAGTCAATGCCATAAAATAAAGATATTTTGCTAGTGGCTTAGTGTTTCAAAGATAATTAACTAAGCTGAAATTTTTATAAGTTTTAAGATTCACAGGTTGCAAATTTAGTATTTTTCTGCTACGTATCTTTTTCATCTGTCCAAATCAAAACATTGGTACACAAGTTAAACCACATTAAGTCCCTTGAAACTTGGGCTGAAAAGTATTACATTTTCAGGAGGTAAATAAAGAGCATGTTGAAGCAGAGCAGAGTTTCTAATGAGTTAATGTAAAAAAACCTCATGCAAAAGCAATCCGCATCAAAGCTAGCAGGCAATACCCTGACAGTCATCCATCAAACCAAAAGTCCCCTTAATAAATGCCAATTATAGGGCAAATATGCACAAACGCGGATAGCATAAGCCATGGGATCATTTCCTTCCAAGAAAATTAGTGACCAACAAAACACCCATGCAGCCTGCCCTACAGCAACACTCACTCCTGACCGGAATACTAAGTACTATTATTATTTCACTCCTTTTCATTTTATTTTGTACTTTTGCAAGAATTCAGAGCCACACAGAATTTTGTTTGGGGTTATACAAATTCCTTCACAATTTGTATAGAAGTCTAACATAACTTTTTAAAAGCCATGACATGCCTATAATGTATACAGAGTCTCTGACTTCCGCCGTAAGCGAGCCTTTTTCCTAACTTAATCATACTCAAATTTCACCCCTTTTAAAGATCCTGATTCAAAAATGTTCACTCATTCTCCACAGTCCACAAATTTATACCATCTTTTCCTGTGGTATTATATGTGCATAAATTAAAAAAGAATGGTCTTGTATAAGGACTGAAAACAGAACATTCCAAGTCCCCACCCCCCAAATCTAACTTCAGTTTATCAGGAAAATGTCTGATATAAAATATACATTCTTATAAAATGATTGTTTTGTGTACCGATAGGATGTTTTGAATTTGAGCAGAATTATGTTTCCCAAACCTAAAAATAATTACTTGTACAGCATGCTTAAGTCAAACAAACAATATGAAAAGTTTCTCTCTTGTTGCATTTGCCATACCTCTGATTCACTTCAGACCCTTTTGCTAACACCTTCTGCATATCACACCTGACCAATGTTTTTTTTTGTCCCAAGAGCAGATTTTTTAGATCTATTGTATCTGAGATATATATATATATATAGTATACAGAAAAATAGCACATTTTGCCATATGGAGTGTCAGAGGTCTATACTTCGAGGTAACAGCTGAGGTCTAAGTTAAAAACATTATGCTAATAAAACAAAGCAGCTTTGCAAGAAATAGTTAATACTAGTATCATGACAGAGAAAATTAAGTTCTCATCTAAAAACACTCACATTTGCTATATTCATAGAAGTGGACTAGAAAAATGCAACATTAGTCCTAGTTTGATGTCTTATTTAATTGACTTCCAAAGTGACATCTTCCATCACACAGACTGGCCCGTGCTATATTCATTTATTTGCATCTTACCTAAAATTATGATGAATGGTTTGAGCTCCATTCAATTATTGAAAATGTGCAAAGAAACAGAAACAATGAAACTGGCAAAGTGCTCTGCATTCTTAGGAACAATTTAGGCTAATTAGCATCAACTTCTCCCCCATTCATCATACCCCTTTAGAAATATAAACAAACTGTCAGCTCTAACCTAACAAACAGATCACTGAGCTACTTAACACAAATTATTCTTACATGAAAAGCTCCTTCTCAGGCAATATTCTCCTCTAGGGCATCTGGGAAGTTGAGCTATTAAAATTGAAGACATATGTTTCAGTCAAACTTAACTCCCAGATTGTACTGATCGCTGTTGTGACAGTTTTCCATCAGCATGCTGCTGCTGGCAAAGTACTACATATTTTAAACAAAGCAATGCAACAATAGACTTCAATGATGCATGTTCATTTAGTATAATATCAATACCACCCAATTAGCACCCTGCACCTAGAAGTGGAGCTACTTAGAATTATTGCTTAGGTACAACTCGAATCTCAGATTTCATTTGGGGTTTGTTTTAGAATTACAAGTTCTCTATGTTCCTGTGAGCTTGCAGAAGGCAGCAGCTATGACACCGTCAGCTATGACAATAGTTTAAATCAAGCTGCAGAGGCAATGCTCTGAAGAGGCCATAGAGGGGAGCACTGCTGTCACTCCTGGGTTCTAACTCAAACTTCTCCATAGACACCACAAATAAAAGGACAGCTCTAAGCTAAAGGAAAACTGGGTTTCCAGAGCTGAATACTTCCTGAACACTACAATCCATGTGCTACTTTGAAAGCCAAAATGAAAATGAAGTACTTTCTTCCCTTTCTCCAAAATGCAAAACTAAATTTGTCCCCTACTCCATACCTGACTAAGTGTTTTTGTGCTAAAGCTAAGACTTTTACATCACTGCACTAGAATAGTTCACTATGTCATAAAAGGAAGAAATAAACACTAGCTTGGAGCTCCTTGTCTTCACTGGTATTTGAGATTTTGTGCATACATAAGAATAAGCTGGATCAAGGGTTGGACTTGATGCTCTCAGAGGTCTTTTCCAACCCAGCTGATTCTATGATTCTATGATTCTATAACCCTTTTCCAGTAAGAACTGCAAAATTGGAGAATGTCCTCTACTATTTTTCAGAAAAAATACAATTTGGAAAATTCAGGGATATTGGAAATAATCAGTGTTGAGGAACTCTTTCATGAGTTGGGCTTTTCAATCTGTAAGAAAATTCTTACTTACTGCCTTGGTTCCCATTAAACAGCAAAATTAGAACTTCGTGGATTAAATGATTAAGACTTTCCCATTCTTTCTTCTTCTATTTCCTCTCATTTCTCTCCTTTGCTATTTCATGCTGTGTCTAAATTTGTCTTGCCAGAAACGCTTGTAGTACATGTCAGAGCTTGCCTTTTCCTGTTTTTTGTCCTCTTTCTTTTGAGGAAGGTAATGAAACCAAGCAGTATCAGTTTTGTTACCTGTTTACACAAAAAGGTGTAGCCTAAATTTAATTTTGTTTCATCTTTGGGTGAGAGGAGGAAGGAGGATCATCCTTTAACTTCCTGAGTTGGCCCTTACTGCTGGTTGCACACACAATTGCTTTTTGCCCCTGGATACAGAACTTCCAGGGCCTGGAGGTATATAACATGGATGGGAGGAAGAACAATTAGATTTAAGGTCCCCAAACACTTACATAGGGATACATTTCCTACCAGCAACAGAGATACACTTTCTGAATGAACATAGAGCAAGTGTGCGTGTCTCCTTGCTTCTGAAAAAAAAGATCTTGCATTATGACAGCCACCTCGAAAAGTATTCTACACATTAGTGCTGACCACAAAGCCTGATCCTAGAAGTGTTAGGCAAACAGATTAGTGAGACTTGAAAGTGATCACCTAGACAATGGATCTTGCCCATCTTCTCCAAAATAATCTCCCAGTTGTGGGCTTGATTGACTCAGAGAACTGGTGATGTAGTTCATGTTTATCAAGAGAGAAGAGAGGTTTTACAGTGAACAGATTAAAAACCTGTTTCAGTCATCGTGAACATGAATTGATACTTCACAGTAATAAGTAACTATCCACAAATAAGATTTTAAGCAAGACAGAAACACTTGAGTCTGAAGTAAAGAGATACAAGTCACATAGCACAGGAACAATACTTAAACCCATGTTTGTAGATTAGTTTAAAAGCTAACTTCCGATGTAAGAAGAAACAGGATGTAAAAAAAAATCATGGCAATCTCAGAGGGCTGAAGTGAAAGAAATTAAAAATACCTGCATTTGTTCACACTAGAAGACAAAAAGAAATTCCAGAGAAAAATCTGAAGGGTGATCTCACACAAACCAGGGATTTAGGACTCAAGACAAGGGCAAATTCTGTCAAATCTAGAAGGATGGAGTACTGCTTCAACAACCTTGGTAGGAACAGGATATTAAAATATTTGGGGCTAGAGGAACAAGAAGTGTAAGACAGAGGCTGGCTTAAGGTGAATCATTCTTAATTATTCTTCAGCTAGTCAACAACAGAAGTACCGCAATCTCATCAAATATATCAACCCAAAGAAAGTGTATATTAATGAAAACTGACCTCCAACTTACAGCACTGAAGTATAGGATTTTAGGATTGTACTCATCTCTTATACCTCTCCGGTGTTGTTTGCAACATCCACTTCAAGAAAACATGAATGACTGCTCTAGAAACAGGGGCATGAAATTAGATTCAAAGGGACACAGCAGCCCTGAAAGCTTCTTGGGTATTAGAACAGGAACTGGAGATACACTACAGACACAGCAAGGAGAATGTCCCTGCAAGAGCTGGTAGTTTTCCCTGGGTTATGAAAAAGGATTTTCTTAGTTGGGTTTTTTTTTTTGGTTTAGGACAATCTCAAAGGGGGTCAACGACAAGGTTTTTTTGCTACATTACTGAAAAGAACAAATGGGATATGGGTATGCTACCTAAATATGGAGCTGCATATTTCAGTTGGCCTACTTTTTTACTTGGTTCAGCCATTCAAAAAGACATTTTCCATAAATGCATCTAAAGAGCATCTAACACACATGTATACACAGATTTCATCTCTGTTTCAATTCCTGTCTCAAAAGCTACAAAACTAATTTTTAAGAAGCTATATGCATGTGAATATGATTGCCTTAGAGACAAATAAAATTAATACTAATCCACATCTGTGGAAATTACTTCCTAGCTGGCATCAAACTTTCACTAAGCTATGCTGAAGGCCAGAGAAAGCTGCACACTGTATTTTTACCATTATTGTATATAGATCAAATGTGCAACATTCAAGGGCTAGTTTATTATTTACACTGCATTGCTCTGCATGGCTGTTATTTAATTTTTTTTCTTACATTTTCAAGTGTTTTCTATTGGTTTAGAGATGTTTTCTTCCTGGTTGCAGTGTCTTTTTAAGGCACGGCATCAAGTGAAGCAGACAGGAAATAAGGGTTGTTGCTCTCCAGAGGATGATTAAGCAAGTCGGCACAAATTCCCCGAAGTTCCCACAAACAGGCTCTTATGTAACAACATATGTTTTCAGAGATCTTTTCTCTGAGCAATGAAGAGCCTTCATGGGGAAAATAGAGGCTAGCTTTAAAATAAACACTGTGGAGCATGAAATAACTATGAAATAAAGAGCACCATAAATGAAGTAACTTATTAGATACCAAAAATGCTACAGAAAATTATTCTGATTTACATTTCTCAAAATTAATCTTGGTCCTGCAGTCTCTTGCTTATGCAAACAAAGCATATTCCATATTCCTTAGAACATCACCTGTAATGCTCTGGGACAAATCCAGATGATGGTTTTAATGCAAGTAGTCCAAATGTCTTCATTAGACTGTTTCTGTGAAGAAAGGAGGATCCATCTTTTTCCTCTCACTTATGCCCAGAGCAGAATTTCTCTTAACTTGAGGAAAGGTTTTTCAAAAAATTCCTTAACATTTACCTTGCATCAGCCATCCCCAGAATAGATCACCATTAGATTATTCAGTACACCTGTGGATTGGTTAAAGCCATTCAGTATTGCATGCTTTTAATTCTTTGAAAAATACACTCACATTATAAACACTAGGAATTTTTTACTTCTCTTTAATTTTAAAGAAAATTGAGACATTTTATCACAAGAATTTTAAGCATATAGAAGTGGTTATTTACATTCATATGAAAAAAAATATTTGACTAGCTAGCATTAGACATGAGGACAGAGGACTATATAGTCCAATTCTTCTAGCAATAAATAGAAATTTTAGGACACAAACATGAAAAAAGTGGACAAACAACTTAGCATAAAGTATGAAGTTTTCAAGTTACTTATGATTTCACTTCCCATTTACAAAGATTTGACATTGCAAAGGTAGAAAAGTCAGGTCAACCAAAAATAGCAAAGTTAACCATGCTCTCACAAACCAGAAGCTCAAGCTGTGTTCCAGCAGAACATCTTGTATGCTGTGAAGCAACAGTAAGACTGATTCCTATGAACCACTATGCATTTTATTTTCACACTATAAAACTTAGCATTCTCTGTATTAAACACATTGCCCAGATGTACAAAATCACACACAGCTTATCCTGTTATTCCTAAAATCTACAACTTAACTTTTCACATGAAAAGAACACCTAGTCACAAAAGGACTGGATCCTCTCAACTTTTTCTCTGACATTGCCGCCATATACTGATTTTAAAAGCCTTTTTTCACCTGTTGACCTAAGACATGGAAGAGCCATGTAACTCGGGTACTCCCAAACAAATCCATTGTTTTCACCTTTGCAAAACCTATATGGTCCCCACTGAGTTCACTTTATCTCTTGTCTGTCTCACAATGGCACCAAAGTGAAAAAATAGAGTTACAATCCAACGGCAATTTGCCATCATCTCATGCCCATATGCTCCATCTTTTCAATATTAAAATATCTTGAATGAATATACTTTTAATAATTTACTATTCCTGCTTAGTTGGTGCTTTGTTGTATTGGTTGCCTGCATACTTAAGAGTGGGAATTCACTTTGTGGGGTAGCTTAGTCATAGAAACTAAACTAGAAATGACCTAACAGGTAATTTTTTTGGTTGAACAGTATCATTCTAGTCTAGTCTAGTCTAGTTTATTTCTAATAAGCTGTTAAAGGAGTCAGATGATAAAGCCTTTTCACCACTTCCTTCTTTCACAGCTTGTTGATGTCACTGCTTGAAACCGATACCAATAGTCATTCTTTCGAGCATGGTGTTTCATTTTTTAGTCCTCTTCCTACATGCAAGTGTTATTTTTACTCCACAACCAATTATTACTAATTACCAAAGAATGTCCAAAACAAGCGTGATGAGGATTATCACAACAACAGAAATTAAAAGGTACTATAATATATCTATTTCACTCTCCTTTAAAAATTAGAGCAAAATAAAAAAACAGTAAACTTTTGAGTCACAAGAGCAGAAGCCAACTATTGTTATATCACACTGTTTTGGGTATGACTTTGATCTCAGTTCTTACTCTTAAGTAACTTCAAGAAAGTTACACAGTGAAACTCTGAAGTGAGAAATGCAGTGAACAAGCTGCAATGATATTGGTCTGAGTTGCTCCTACTCATGAGAAGAGTCCATAAAGGCAAGAATTACATCTCCAAAATATTTAAAAGAAGTAATTGTACTCTAATATCTTTAAATATAAAAAAGGAAAAGAAAACAGGACTTAGAACAGGCCTATTGAGGAAAACTGAGAAGAACCGCTGCTACTGAGTTAAAAACAAAGCTTTAAAGATATATAAATGCTGGAAGACAAAAAATGCCAACCCTTGTGACAATAAGTCTAAAGATATGGTAAGAGAGACTGCTTGTTTCATTCAGTTGTACATGTTTGCTATGCTTCCTTAATATACATCTTTTCCAAGAAGGGTAATCACAAAGGGATCCTAAAAAAGATAATTCAAGTTAATTTCCCATCATCTCTTAGATCTGGCTTAGTACAGCCCTTAATACATTATTCAGAATAAAAATTTAAATAAAAAAAAAACACAATTTTTTTCTTTCCCTCTTAAGCCTAATGAGGCAATCCAGAGCTGAAAATCTAGCCTTCCAGGCTGCATGAGCCTCTGAAGACAACAGATGGGAGTACCCTAGTTAACAGAAGCATAAGGAAAATTCAAAAGGCTGCCAAAGCATTCCTGCTCCTCAGTCAGGAACTGCAGACCTGCCAAAAACAGGGGTCAGGAACAGAGAACTAACAACTTGTACAAATGCTTTCCAGGCTACAAGAGTCCTGATTCTCAGGGTATTTGAGCTTCCCAGTTGGACATACATAATTTGAAAAAGCTTTTTTTTTTTTTTTTCTGCTCATGTTAAAGGGCTATCTAATGGACATGGAAGTGAATGGGATCCTTCCTACCAAGTTCACCTCAATGCTGCATCAAACCAAACTGCCAAATGATTATATGACTGTTGTTCTTAAAATGTCATATCCTATATTAACACCAATGGACTCTCCCAAAGTGCATTCAAAGGAAGAGTCTGAGGAAATCTACAGTTTTTGCTTCTAAGACTGTAAGCTGGCTATTCACTGACCTTTGCATGCATGTGGTTTTGCATTTAAGGGGCAATTGAAGCAATTAAGGGAGTAAATGCTGGTCTAAAAATTGGTTAATTGAATAAAATTGGTTAAAAAATATATAGTTACCTAGGAACTTTAGGTGCTTTTGGCATTAAGCATCAGCCAAAGGAAGATACTGAAATTTGTGTTTTCAGATTAGGTTGACTGATTTATGAAGCAGTAGAGGTGAGCGCTTTGAGTCTAAACCTATAAAAAACATTCTGAGAAATGCTGTATCCTATTGCACCTACATTAAATTCTCTGCTTCATTTGTGCAACCCACACAGGGCTAGGTAGGATCCCTAAATAGCTTGATTCACAGACAAGATAAATACCACAGAGGTTCCTCAAAAGAGACGGAGACCAGAGGAATCAATTGAAGAGCAGCACTGGATCATGTCAAGGAAAAGGGAGACACTCCCTTCAGTATCAGGCACCCAAATTCTTAGTAGGTGTTTGGCATCTCTTTCTACTGATATTTTCAACCTGCAGCCTCATCCTGGAGTTAGATGCATTATCACCTGTCCTTCTTTTTAAAAAGAACAGTGACACTGGTTATCCCCACAAGCCAAAAGATAAACAAGTCATCAGCTAACAGAATATAACATTAAGGCATGGGAAACTGATTCCTTGTCTGCCTCTACTGAAATAGATTTAAACCTGCCTTTATCATCTACAGGAGACTGCCCTAAAAGATAAGATAAAATAGAACAACTGTAGTAGGTAAGTTTATTAACTCCTTTCTGTTCAAACCAGTCCATTTTTCATAATAAACATCGACCTGATCAAAGGCTAATATACTATGGTCTAGTGGAAGAGGCAGTCATGTGAAAGTCCAAATTGTAGTTTCAGCACTGAGGAAATATTTAACACTGAAATTCACAGAACCACAGAATATGGTGAGTTGGAAGGGACACTTAAGGATCATGGAGTCCATCTCCTGCCCCTGCACAGAACATCTCCAAGAGTCACACCATATGCCTGAGAGTATCATCCAAATGCTTCTTGAACTCTGTCAGGCTTGGTGCTGTGACCACTTCTCTGGGGAGCCTGTTCCAGTGCCCAACCACCCTCTGACATAACTTCAGGACATTCCCTCAGGTCCTATCACTGGTCTCCACAGAGAAGAGATCAGTGTCCGTCCCTCCTCTTCCCCTCATGAGGAAGTTGTAGAGTGCAATGAGGTCTCCCCTCAGTCTCCTCTTCTCCAGGCTGAACAGATCAAGTGACCTCAGCCACTCCTCATGTGGCTTCCCCTCAAGGCCCTTCACCATCTTTGTTGCCCTCCTTTGAATGCTCTCCAAGAGNTGCCATATGACAAAAAATTAGTATAGGATGGAATTAGTTAAGGATGAGTCTGTAAGTGTTGCAGGAAAAGTACGATATTAGTTGAAAAGTTCTGTTTTCACAGAATCACAGAATATGTCAAGCTGGAAGGGGTCTACAAGGATCATTTTTCCAGCACCTAATTCTCCAGCCTGTACATACATCTGGGGTTGCCCCATCTCAGGTGCAGAATACGGCACTTTCCCTCGTTGAACTTCATCGGGTTGGTGATTGCTCAGTCCTCTGATTTGTCGAGGTCTCTCTGCAGGGCCTCCCTGCCTTTGAGGGGGTCAACAGCTCCTCCCAGTTTTGTGTCAGCTCCAAACTTGCTCAGTATCCCTTCCAGTCTTGCATCCCAATGATTTATGAAGATGTTGAAGAGCACAGGGCCTAAGATGGAGGCCTGTGGAACCCCATTGGTGACAGGTTGCCAGTCTGATGTTACCCCATCCACTATTACCCTTTTTCTCAAACCGAGAGCCAATTTTTCACTCACTGGATGATGTGTTTATCCAGCTGTGTGCTGGACAGTTTGTCCAGAAGGATACTGTGAAAGACAGTATCAAAAGATTTACTGAAGTCCAAAAAGATTACATAAACTGGCTTCCCTCGATCAGCTTGGTTGGTTACCTTGTCATACAAGGAAATCAGGTCTGTTAAGCAGGACTTTCCACTCACGAAGCTGTGCTGGCTGTGATCAGTGACTGCATTGTCTTTCAGGTGTTTTGCAATACAATCTTCTCCACAGCTTTACCAAGCACTGAAGACTGACAGGCCAGTAGTTTCCAGGGTCCTCCTTCTTGCCCTTCTTGAAAATTTGGACAATGTTTGCCAGCTTTCAGTCAGCTGGGACCTCTCCTTCCCAAGACTGTTCAAAAATCATTGAGAGGTTTGCAATGTCATCAGTCAGCTCTTTCAGGGCTCTGGGATAAATCACATCGGGCCCCACAGATCAGTAGGGATTCGGCTGGAGTAGCAGATCCCACACAATTTCAGGGTTGACTGGGAGTTGATCATTCTCGCACTCATGTTGCCCAGCTCAGGGCACTGAGACCATCTTGGTCCATCATCCATGTTGAAGACAGAGGCAAAGAAAGTGTTAAACACTTCTGCCCTGTCTTTGTCCCTGTTTATGAGGTGACCATCCTGATGATATTTCTGTACTACTTATTGCCATTAATGTATTTGAAAAAAACTCTTTTTACTGTACCCCACGTTTCTGGCCATTTCAACTCCAGCTGAGCTTTGGC
The DNA here is from genome assembly GCA_013399855.1 of Oxyruncus cristatus. Lineage (NCBI taxonomy): Eukaryota > Metazoa > Chordata > Aves > Passeriformes > Cotingidae > Oxyruncus > Oxyruncus cristatus. Next base: position 340,201 of record VXAY01003146.1, on the reverse strand, counting down.
TGCATGAATTTTCTCCCTACAGTGGCAAGCAGCATCTCTGAATTCTTCCCATGTCACCTGACCTTTCTTCCACTGGGCATACACCTTCCTTTTTTGCCTTATTTCCAAGAGAAGATCCCTGCTCAGCCAAGCTGGCCTTCTGCCTCCCCTGCTTGATTTCCACCATTTGAGAATTGCCTGCACCTGTGCCCTTAGGAGGTGATGTTTGAAAAGAGACCAGCATTTATGGATCCCATCAGCTGCAAAAATATTTTCCCAAGGGACCTCACTTACTACTTCCCTGAGCAACCTGAAGTCTGCTCTCCTCATGTCCAGACCTGAGGTTTTGCTGGCACTTTTCCTCCTCTCAACAGAGATTTTAAACTCAATCACTTTGTGGTCACTGTGGCCAAGACAGCCACCAACCTCCACTTCACTCACAGGATCCACTCTGTTGACAAGCAGTAGATCAAAGAGAGCATCTTACTCTGGCATCAGGCAAAGCATCACCGGCATCATCAGCACCCTTAGGATCTGTTCCATAAAGTTGTCATCCAGGTTTTTTAGGAATCTTGTGGCCCAAGTTGTACTAGCTGTTGATGATCCCAGTTATTTCTGGGTCCCCCAGTTATTTCTGAAGTCCCCCATAAGGACAAGGGCAGTTGACTTGGAAGTGTCCCTTAGTTCCTCAAAGAATAATTTGTTGGCATCATAGTCCTATGAAGTCTATGAAGTCTATAGCAGACTTACTATGCCATTGCCAACTGTGAGCTCCTTCTATTACACACAGTTCCACTCCAGTCATAGGTCTCATCCCACCAGGTTTCACTCATGCCAATGATGTCCAATCTCTAGGACTGGGCCAAAGGTTTGAGCTCCTCTTGTTCCTCATGCTGTGTGCATTAGTGTAGAAACATTTCAGGTGTGGTACATGGTAGCCAACAACCCTTGAGGCAGATTGAGGGATCCCATTAGTGTTAGTTTTCGCAGGTTTTGGCACGCCATCCAATTGCTCATCACTGGCGAGCCTGGTTTTGTCCCCTTTCCCCTTTCCAAGCTAGTTTAAAGTTCTGTCAACAAGCCCCACTAGCTCCTGTGCTAGAAGTCTTTTGCGCCTCTGAGAAAGGCGCATCCCATCAGGTGTCAGTAGACGGGTGTTGAATAGATCATTCCATGGTCAAAAAACCAAAAATTTTTCCAATTACACCAACCTCAGAGCCACTCATTGACCTGATGGATCTGCCTATTCTTATTAATATTATTTCTTGTTACTGGAAGGATCGAGGAAATCTGTGCTCATGATCACTACCAACCATCCCAGGGCCCTGAAGTCTCTTTTGATTGCCTTTGAACTTCTCTTTGTTATTTTGTCGCTGCCAGTTTGAACAACGAATAGCAGATAGTAACCACAGGGCCTCACTAGACTGGAGAGTTTTCCAGTAATGTCCCTTATCCAAGCCCCTTGAAGACAGCAGGCTTCCCTGTGAGTCCACTCCCCTTAGAAGGAAGTCTCCTATTACAACTACCCTTTTTGAAATCTTCCTTGCTCCATGGTCATGCTTAGCCTAACAAGCACACAACCCTTCTCGGTCCTTAAATATTCCATGCAAAAATGTTCCATGCAGAAGGCGGAGAGAATGAGCTGTTCCCTGCAACAACTGTAAGTAAGCGCTATACAGCCAATGCAGTGAATAATGCAACCTTGAGTTTTCTCAGGCAGAGAATGAACTGAACCTGAGACTCTCACATCACAGTTATCTAGCACTGGAAAGCTGGAGAAAGCAGATGCAGGACAAAAATCTTTCTCACAACAGTTTATACACAGCCTGGTCTTACGAAGCTGGTCTAAACACATCTGCTGAATGGAGCCCTGCAGAGAAGACGAAAGATGCCTGCCTACACTGTTAATCCTAATACAGTTTGGACATGAATAAATCTACAAACTGAACATTTATGCTTAGCAAATCAATTTATTGAAAACTGAAAGAACATTTCAGAATCCAAAAATGTAGCACGCAAGTCTACAGCAACAACTTAAATTTAAATCCTAAAAGTCTGTAGCCCTTAGACTCCATTTGTTTCAAGACTATTTATTTCTAGTATTTCAGCCAAACAGTTCTGTTTTGTTTTTAAATGGACACTTACATATATCACATCCAGGCAGGCAAGTGTTAAAAGAAATCGGAAAACAATAGCCGGTTAAAGTATGCAATGAAATAAGAATGTTTAGCATGTCCTGACACTCCAAATTCCCCCCTCCCCCCTTCAGGCATCTAATTGTTTGCTTTTCCTCCTACATACAATAATGAAGTGAACTACAAGCAAAGTGTGATGACAAACGGTCCCAGGGTTTGCATTCTTTGGAATATATTGGCATTTGTAAACCAAAAAAAGAAAGATAGATGTAATCAACCGCCCTCTTACAAAAGAAGGATTTGGAAGCATATGTTGGCAAAATCTTCAAACCACATTAAGCACTAATTTGAAAGTATGTTTGAAAGGAAGAAAGCAATGCCTCTAATACCAGTTTATTTGTGTAACAACAACTAGAAACTGAACTTGTTAGACTTATTTTGAAAGATGGAAACAATTAAAATGCATTAGTGATCTAAACAGGCACTGTATTTTAAAAGAAAAGAACTTTAAACAATCAAGGTTACACATATCCACATTTTCTTGACTAATCCTCACCTTCCCTTGATCTCCTAATATTCAGTACTTGTATTACTTGTATTATATGGAAAAAATTGCATCTGTCCTCACAGAAATTAGCAAGAGCTAAGTCTGTACAAATACATTTGCCGATGGAAAAAGAGTGACACAGTCTCATGAGAAAAACCTCATCATCTGCAGGATGGCAATTGTTCTGTATCCAACATTAAAAACTTGGAGCCCTCTATTCAAAAAACCAACATACTGCACCAAACACAGAGTGGCCAGGCCGCACCTTATCATGTAACCACTAAATAGTCAGCTCATTTCATTAGTAAATAAAAGTGGACAAAATACACTGAGAGGGCACATTACTCACATCTTCCTCTTCTTTGGTAATATCTTGACTGAAAGGGAAAAGGACTTGGAATGGGAGAGGGCTTAGCAGGGAAGTGAATAATCAAATACTATTAAAAAAAAGTAGTTTTAAATATTTCATATTTAGGTTCAAATAAGTCTTCCATTAGGGGTTAACATAACCTGTGCTTTTTGCAGTCATGTTTGAAATGCAGCACTTCAGACTTCTGGACACTTACAAAGCCTCGTTAAAAACAAGATCAAGTCATTCCAAAACCCAAACAGGAACAGTTAAAAATAGGAACATCTTCAGATACTCACTTTTGACCTGCTACAGCCTTACCATGCCAACACAGACACATTGAAGTTTCAGAAAATACTGTCATATCTTAATAACATACTTCCTCTCCTGTTTTTGCATGCTTTGACAAGCAGAAAAATTGTTAGCATTTAAAAGCATCATCATTAGCATAACATTAGCACATAATGAAACAAACACTTCATGCCCTAAAGATACCATTTCTAATCTTCTGAAAGCAGACATCGTTACTGTTGCACTTAGTCTTCAGGTTTTTATGTGCAGTAGAAACATGGCTATAGAGAAGGATGATACAGAGTTGGAGATTTCCTGATTGATTTTTCATCTGTTTTACATGAGGCGTGGTTCCAATTACTCCCTTTGGTGGGAAAATACTTTTAAACACATATAGAAATGTTTTAAGAGGTTAATTTATAATTGAAACAAACAAATAAACAAACAAAACCAAGGGTGTAATCATATCAATCACTATGCATATCAACCACTACTTTAGAGATGTGAGAAAAAGAATCTATGTATCCGAATTTTCAAATAAGGAACAATATTTGCTGCAAATATACAAGAATTTAAGACACCAAACAAAAAATACAGGTAATACTTTCCTAGTACTAGAGTACTTGAGTTTTAGGGAAAAAATGGTATTAATTACTCCATGAAACAGCTCCATTGTTTATTAAAAGAAGGTTACATTGTAAAACACTGAAGAAAAAGAACCATAAACTACTTGATAACTTTAAAAATCACCATTAATATAGTGAATTTCAAAGTGAAAGAGAGTAGGTTTATGTTAGGAAGAAACTCTTTACTATGAGAGTGGTGAGGCACTGGAACAGGTTGTCCAGAGAAGTTGTGGCTGCCCCATCTCTGGAAGTGTTTGAGGCCAGGCTGCATGAGGCTCTGAGCAACCTGGTCTAGTGGAAGGTGTCCTTGCCTATAGCAGTACAAGCAGTACCATCACACTATATCGTATAATATTTATATTGTAGTACTGGTCTGCAGGCAGTTTTCAGGATATCCCTGCTTCAGAAGAAGAGAAAATAAAGTAGTTGTCTTCAACAGGCAACACAGAATCAGGACTAGAAAATATGAATGTTACCTTTTAAATATTTATTTAAATAACAGACATCAGATAGCTCTGCAGTTGTAAATACAACCTCAGCCATTAGAGAAATGAGTAGGCAGTATACACAGAATATAAATGTATCATACTTGGCCCCTCTTCACACCCTGTTTCACATATTTTTGTGACGGCTATTCAAACACTTCAAGTATCAATGTCTCCACTTGTCAGATAAAATAGGTAAGTTCTGGTAGTAAATAGCACATATTTATTAAGGGCTATGCTCTTTAAACTACCACTGTTGATGTGAGTTTCAATAGAAATGAAAAACTAGAAATGCATACACCACTAATATATAGTATTTTATTCTTTCATACTATATATGCTTTCATATTTCCCAAAACATTTGTATCTACTCATGATTTAAAAGGTGCTCAAAGTTACACAGTTGCCACTAACCTGGTCTAGTGACCGTGTGACTAATAACCGTGTGAGCCACTAGGACATATATTAACAGATGTACATTCTTGTTCAGAGTTGTAAAAATAAAAGTGTACAGTGAAACCATCCAACTGTAAAAGTGTTACTGGAGAGGGGAGGAAAAGTTAAGGAGGAAAACTAGAGGATTAAAAGTTAAAGCATGTCAGAATAACAAAGGTATGTCATCTGCAAGGTTTCGTTAGTAAAAGATTCAAGAAGCATTTGCTTATATAGTTAGCATCATAATATGAAAACAAGAAAGCCAAGCCACATGTAGTCAGTGGCAATGAGACTTCAAACTTCAGTGTGCACGTAGATACTGTGCAAGGTGAAGGTATTGAGTGGGCACTGCATCCACAGGTGCAGGACCACCAAGGTCAGCATGTGGCTGCTTTCCAAAAGCAAGGCTAAAGTTCCAGGTGTTCAAAGGCAATGTTCTGGTTCCACCAAGAACAGATTTACACTATAGGTCTTCCAAACATAATACTGAGTCTTTTTTGAAGCCAGGGAATTTGTGCCCAGACACTTATAACACTAGTGACAATGCTTGAAAGTTAAATAGTTTCTATATGTGTTTAAAAAATTTTCATATTTTCTGTGAAAGCATATGACTTCCAGACCATGAATAGTTCAAAACCCAATTTTCTTCCATTTTGATCTAGAACCAATAGATACTCTATGTGAAAAAGTTATTCTTCATTATTTTTCAATCAGGTGTTATATAGCACACAGCTAGATAAAGATATCATGCAATGAGTGAGCAATTCACTCACGGGTCAAGCATAAAGGGTAATAGTGGATGGGGTAACATCAGACTGGCAACCTGTCACCAGTGGGGTTCCACAGGCCTCCATCTTAGGCCCTGTGCTCTTCAACATCTTCATAAATCATTGGGATGCAAGACTGGAAGGGATACTGAGCAAGTTTGGAGCTGACACAAAACTGGGAGGAGCTGTTGACCCCCTCAAAGGCAGGGAGGCCCTGCAGAGAGACCTCGACAAATCAGAGGACTGAGCAATCACCAACCCGATGAAGTTCAACGAGGGAAAGTGCCGTATTCTGCACCTGAGATGGGGCAACCCCAGATGTATGTACAGGCTGGAGAATTAGGTGCTGGAAAAATGATCCTTGTAGACCCCTTCCAGCTTGACATATTCTGTGATTCTGTGAAAACAGAACTTTTCAACTAATATCGTACTTTTCCTGCAACACTTACAGACTCATCCTTAACTAATTCCATCCTATACTAATTTTTTGTCATATGGCATAATTATCTTCCTATAGAAAAGACGGTACATAGCAAACCTCCCTGCATGGTTAGGCTTCTGTTTGCATACACGTCCTTGGCAAAAACACAGCCTGAGTGTCCCAGCAAGCAATCTGCTTTTCTCTCCAAAAAACACAGCAGAGAAGCACAACACTGCCATCTCCACCTTAAATGCTGAAGTACAAGCATCACACACAATCTGGTGAAAAAAATATAAAATACAGTAAACAAGAACACATGTAAAGGCTTCTAAAACTTTTATGAGCAAATTAAGAGAAAAACTGTCAGGCAGAAAAATTAAGTTTAACCAACCAATGTAGTGTACCAGAAAAACATCATACTCAGCAGTCCCAAAGACTAAAGAGGACAGAGTAAGCAAGTTCTCAGCCTCTCCAGCCTCAGTCTGTTCCATCAAGTGACTGGCATCAGAAACACAGAAGACATACCTGACAGTGTTTCATGCCTTGTTTTATCTGTCTATGTTGTAGATGTGGTGGCTTTTCTAGTGATGGACTTATGTGCTGGGAAAAAGGTGACCACTGACTCAACTGCCATAGCTGCAATTTGCTTGGTTTTTTTGCCACACATAAAGGTGAGTGGGTTATATGCTGAGCAAAGTGCAGTATGAAGCCTGAAACAAATCCCCAGACCATAACTCAATTTAGGATATGTTCAGCAGCATACCAGTAGTACAAAGAAGAGTCTATTAAGGTTACTTAAAAAAAAACCCACTCCGAACTAAAATGAAAACAACAACAACAACACGCCACAAATCACAGGGAAAAAAAAAGAAAAAAAAAGAAAAAAAAAGAAAAAAAAAAGCCAGAAGAAGACCGGAGCCTTCCTTCCCTCTTAATCCTCACACAAAGCTGAGTAAAGTCCTTTTTCCTGCTGCAGATTATTTGAAAACGTATCTTCCTTAATGGTATTTGTTAAAGCCTCAGGTTACCTGAGAAGCAGGTCCTACAAGGGAAACTATGGAAGGTGACAAACAGCTTCACTACCTACCACAATAGAGCAAGCAAATTAAATTGTTGATGTCTGTTAAACTTTGGGTGAAGTTCAAAAGCGGAAGTGTTCCTGGCACTCACTGCACCTGATAAAACAGGTAATCAATCCTACAAGCCAGCTGCTACCAGAACCATTATCTACTCTTCCTCCACTGACTGGAAATCCCTGCCAGCTCCCACAATTCAGGCAAATAAACTGACAAAAAACTGCCCTATCAAAAGCAATTAGGTTTCTGTCACTTAAGCTCCTTGGATCGGTTTCCTAAAAGGTCAGCATGATTTGAAAGAGTTTATTAACACAATAAGAACAGGCATAGATAAATAGCATCACCTTTCTTCTTCATAGGTCAATGAGGAACATTGCAGCAGAATATACTGTCAACTTAAATGCACCTAGAATTGGGGTACCAGATAGTGACACAAAAGCTACTGAGATGACAGCTAGAAGTAATATGACAAAAGCAGTCTTTTAGGCAGTGTTTGGCAAAAGAAAGAAACAGGGCTAGTGAACTTTCTTCCCATCAATAGCACAAACTAATTGTAAAAGCAAACAACAAATGGAAAATATATGAAATACCAGACTGACAAGCACCCTATCTGGTGTTTTAGTTTTGCAAAGCGTTGGTATGCAATAAGATTGTACACAAGCCTAACCCAACCAAGGAACAGCTTGGACAAGAAATTTCTAGAAAACAAGGAAGTTCAACATACAGAAAGTTCACGCTTAGTAAATAGGGTACTTTCTTCAAGAAACAATCTACAGAGCTTGGGAGTTTATTGCTTTAGGCATTAGAACGAGTGGAATGAACTGAGTGAATAGATTTACTGGCTACAAGAGGTGTGAAAAAAGCTCAGGGCCTTCATCTATTTACCTAGTTTGTAGATATAGAAAAAGGGAATATTTAAACTACATACATGAGGAGATACTTTGGAGGACATCACTGATGGCAAATATTTTCCCCATCATCAGGTTTGATAACATCAAGGTTCTGGCAAGAACACACAGGAAAACAAAGCACATAATTGTATGGTCAGTGCATCCTGCCACTCAGATCCTGCTTGGCACAGATCATGTTTTAAAAAATTGTGTCCATCACCTGATGTTCTACATACAAAGTACGACCAGCAGAGTTCTAGAAAAAGCTAGATTTGCTGATCAGAAGCAAAGCAAAATAAATTTAATTTAATTTATTTAAAAATAAATTTAACTGCCATTGACCTGGAAGGATGTTAGGACTGTCAGACCACTGCTAATCCATATCCTTCAAAAAATAAGGGGAAAAAACACAAATATGTACTGGGCACTGAACAGTGGAACTGTGCTCAATCTAGCCCCAGAAGACAGAGTTCAGCTTTCAATTGGAAGTCAGCTGAAGATGACCAATATATAGGGTATGAAAATCACAATAGAAAAATGAGAAATTGAATAAGTCACAGCTGCGATTAAAAGAATAACTAAGATGTCAACAGAAGCTTCTAAGACAAACACTGACAAGCCTCTTACGTTACACTTTGAGAGTCTAAACTAGGAAAGTGAAGAGGAAACAGCAGTGCTCTTAGTTAAATATAAATAGGGTCAGACAGAAGACTGCTTAGATTTTAGCTCACTTAGTACAGTAAAATCAGGAGAGCTGGAGTCTGTGAACTTCATGTCAGTGGAGACTACCACTTGCCCACCAAATAAAAATAAGAAAGTATTTCCAGACGTGGACCACAGATCCTTTGGTAAAAGGCCAGTGAAGTATGGTCCAAAATACAGTGGTGTCAATGTGACTTTACATATATAACTTGGGGTAAGGGAAGTCAAATACTAAAAAGGATTTTGTGTAAGTTTGAGAATAGAAGTTCTAGAACAGAATAGGAAATCTATACCTTGAGAACACTGAAGTCCTGAAAGGACTGATGGAAAAGGGTGCCAATGGTACATCAGAATAGCTCTTCTCTTTCCCTGTATAGGTTTAAATTTGTTGGATGGAAAACTTGTATACAAGACTCCAGGGTTATGAGTTTTCCAAGAGATTTAGAGTGATCTTCTGTGCACCCTACAGCAGTTATCACTAAACACAATACATCTGATCCAGGAGTACTTGGCAATAGCTTGGACATTTTAGAAGTACAAATTCAGAGTTTGCTAGATTTTTCAGCTATGAGCTCAACAGCTTATTACAGAAAGATTTTTTTTTTCCACCACAGATATAAACAGAGAATGTAAACTGTAACAGAAACAGAAATAATTAACTAATTAACTATCACAAAAACCATTTCAACCATAATTATTTCTTTTAAATGATAGCAAGTTTTCCAACATTTTAGCCTAATGTCCAAATGCAGGTTGAAATATCAATGCAAGTTTTGTGCAGGATTTCATGGAGACATAACTTAATAGATTGTCTCAAATTTACAAGTAACTTTAAAAAAATAGCATTTTTAATAGAGTTAGTATCAGTAACTTAGATGAGATGGGATCTTTGGTAGTCAACTGGACACCAGACTAGGCACTGCAACACTTAGAAAGTTGCTGCCTGACATCAACTGGACACTTCGGAATGCTCAAACCCACTGCCAGGGAAACAGTTCATAACCAGTTCCATTCCTTTATGCATAAAGGGAGTAGCCACTTAGAGCTAGTAGTGCTCACACGCATGTTCACATGCTGGACTTCACAGGGGATCTCATGCAGATCTAGGACAGTTCAGAAGAGATTCAGGGAGTAACTTCCATTGATTTTCGTGGAATTGAGATACTGATTAATCTCATGGTTTGAGAACCTACAATTACCCTAGAACTGAGGAATGACAGTTTCTCTAAATTTGCATACAAAAAATTAATGTGTTAGGGCCCAGAAAGCAAAACAGTTAAATCCATTATTTCACTTTTCAGAAGACTTAACTGACCACCAGGACCACTGCCTATACAGTTACTCTATATTTGACCTGTACCACTATGCAAAAAATGATTGCAAGATTCAAAGACCTAGAAAGAGAGCAAGAATGAACTCAGTTTTGCAGCCTGAGGAAAAAAAAAACCAAAACAAAACAAAACTCTTGAAAAAGAGGATTTTCTTGATTCCTTGCTTTCCTAGGCTAAACCAAGGAAGGTCCAAATTCTTCCACTGGTCTCAAATCATGTGGGTCTGTTCTGAATTGTTCGATAAATCAGAGGTGCCCAGGTTTTGCTTATGCAGAATGCAAGCAGTCTAAATCTTGCCGATAGTCAAAACTATTTACACTACGAACTTGAATACTAAAATGTTTACAAAACAATTAGCAAATACATAAAGTATGTTCAAGTTTTGCAAACAGTTCAATCATAATACAAAATGTAATACCGCGATTTATTCCTCTCTCTCAATTTAATTTCTTGAACATAGTAAAGCCTGTAGTCAAAACAAAGACAAAGCAAGCTATCCCTAATTCCAGTTGCACTAAACAAGGTTTCAGCCCTATTCCTGAAAAGGGATTTGTGGAACATTGACTCTCTCTAAATTTTTAAATTCTTCAAAGGTTTTGCAATTAAGGTTCTAGGTGCAGTTATAAATATTAATTAAAGTGTAAGAAACAAAGATTTAGATGTAAACAAGATTTAGACTGAACAGAAAAAGGCCAGTTTAGGACTGAGCTTGTAGTAATTGTGATTCCATCTCGACTGCAGTGGTTTTCCCCGAAGGATGTTACCACGTTACCCTTATCCACCCCACAGAACAGGAACAGCTCAGTCTGAGTAACAGAATTAGCACTCTTTAGAGTCCTCGCTACTTCTACAAAAGACAAGGAAAAAATAAAAAATAATTTTAAAAAGCATATTAGGGAAGTTAAAACCATTTCTTCCTCCTCCCTCTCAGGATTTTTTCCCCTGCTTCTCTACAAGTTGCATAAAACATTCATAGCATCCCAAGGAAAATGTCTGCTCTCCCTGCAGGTGTCTGTCTTGAGGAAGCAGAGAGGACTAATTACTCCTACAGATCTCAGCACACCAACTGAAGTCTTCAGTGAAAATACTCAAGTAGCATAAGGAGAGTCATGCATAATCAAGAAAAAAATACTCAAATGTTGTATATGTATATGATAACATATTACATGAGACGATAATGAGTATTTAAATAGAAAGCCATTATTTTTTCCATTCATTGACAAAAGTATACACTGATACTGGAAAAAAAGAAAAAGCCATTATATAACAAAGGGTAAGATTATACTATGCAAGCATAAAAGTTGTTGCCCAAGTTACTTCAGCCCAATTCCAACTGTTCACTCTAGGTCTGCAAGACTAGTGCAAAGTCTGCAGACTAAGCAAATGACAAGTCCAATTAGAAGTGTTATGCACCAACTGTTCAATATTCTTGCAATACTTTTAAAGACCATTTTTGAACTTAGAAAATCTGTGTGTAGACAATATCTAACCACAACACTGTAAAACTGCTTTATCTCTCAAATTTTCAGAAGTTCATTCTATACTGCTGCTTATCTTCATACCAACAATTTACAAGTGACATTTTCAGAGGCTGTTTAAGGGCTATCTGCTCCAATTTTGTGATGACGTTTTGCTTCTTGGGAGCCTTCAGAAGATACTTGTGTTTGTATAGACTTTAGTTTTTAAATCAAATAATTTTTCCTTATTAATTTTCAAAAACTACTTTTTTATAGAGTTTGTACAGTTCTATTTATTACTTAGCTGCAAGAAATATTTGAATTTCAGGGAAGTGCAATGTTACAGGAAAAGTTTATATCCAATGTTAAAGTTCAATACAGGATAGATAGTACCTTTTATAGATTTTCCAGATCTATAAATATAGAGTGCATCCCTATGTATACAAATATAGAAAAGAAGTCCCACTTATCTACCATTTTAACAAGAGGTCACATTTTATTTTAGGGCTTTTTTGAATTACCAGATATCCTATTTTTATGCAAAACTGTTATTTTTCATTAATTTTTACATGAATATTGTCTGTTTATTTTCGAGAGTTATAAGCTATATCACAAATCTTCATTCAGGATGAAAAGCAAAATAATTTCTTACTGTAAATGGCATCACATAGGTACGACACATTCACCTGTTAGGTTTGGATTAGATCCATGCTGTGCAAAACAGTTACTGTCCATGCGTAATGTACATTTGTCTACCAACATTCACCTAATATCAAGAAGACCTAGAAGAACAAGACAGAATGAATGATCCTTTTTCAGGAACAGGATGAGATCTTCTCCTTTTACTCCCTTTGTGAAGAAGAGATATGATTTTTGTGCCACTGTGGACCCAATATCCATTCCTATGTCAAAGAAGACTTCAAAAACTGCAATTCAATTTTTTCCCAGGAGGGGGCTACTCCAGTTCTACCCTAGCAGACCTCAATGAGATTAGTGAAAAGTGCTGCATGTGCTGCCTAAACTTAAAAAGGTCCTCTCCGCATAGAACACATTTCAGTTCCACTGCCAACATAAGCCTTCCTAATCACAAATGACAGAAAATAATAAAAAATGCTGTCCCACAGAAATGTTCTCAAGATCTGGCCAAAGGGTATTTTGCAGTCCAAGTGCCAAGCATCCAATTAATGTTTGAGCGCAACCTTTGCATCAGCCCACAAAGAAAAGTATTTTGCCAGACAAGAATATATCTATTAGTACAATATTTCAGTTACAATTAAAAAGCCAGAAGTCCAGCAACTCAGTAACTTGTTTATCTAACTACATTAAAAGCCAGTATTCCCTAAACTTGAAAAGACTGAAGAGGCTTATTTTTTTCATCTGTAGATCAATACCTTCTCAATAGGTCAATACTGATAATAATGACAATAAAATATTGAAACTTTCCAAAATGTTGTTCACTGTCACATATGAAGCCCTCATAGCCATCCACACTATGACATCAACTGTATCTTGCGAGAAACTATTACTTGTTCAAAACCAGAAAGCAGTAAAAACACTAACTACTGTTATACTCTATTATTCCATCTTCATTTTAAGGTCTACCATAGTCTTTAACAAGTTGTGGGGGGAAGGTAAAAATGGCAAGGTAAATTTAGTTTTGAAATCAATGAACATTTACATAAGTCTGTTTTCCTTTTAGCTCTGCAGTAAGAAACAGTATTTTCATTTGTAAACATACTGCATCATAACCAAACATTTTGTGCTTTTGAGGATTGCCTGAAATAAAATCTACTGAACTCTAACACCTTTCTTTAAAAATAAAGCTGTATCTTCACAACATAAATCAGTCAATACTTTCTGGACTGCTCCACAATATAACATATAAGGAAAGATTTCAGGGAAAATTTATCCTAGTGTCCAAATATAACTTTACTTTAAACATGAGGTCATCTAAACATCTGTCTTCAATATATCCCTAGGGATTTAAATCAAAAGTCTGCTAAACATGTACAATCATTTTCAAAATAAATAACAGAACAAATTTAGTCTTGATTATGATTATCATGCTTTTTAAAAGGAAACATTTATTCTAATAAGAAAAGTCTGAACTAATTTAAACTTTATGGACATTAACTTAGAAGAGTTTCATACTCTAAATAAAGCATTTATTTCCATTTAGTCTAGTATCTAATAATATTCATTGGTTTATATTTGCAGATAGTAGATGTTTTCTTCTTCCCCATTAGAAATGTCTAATCAATAAGTTGTATTTCTCCTGACATTAAAAAGTGTAATTTTCCAGAAAGGAGAAAAGTTTGCTAAAAATCAGCAGAAAAAAATTATTTTTTTCCTTTTTGTCATCTGGGATAGCCATCATCATACTTCACAATAAGGAAGAATATGTCAGTCAAAGCATATTGCATCTTGATATTTATTTTCTTCACTGCTTAGGAAAAAACCCAATAAAGACGGTTTTAAGGAAGGACTGTCTCATTACCAGTCATCATTACAGTATTGCTATGTAAAATTTTTACTCAGAGGTATAATAAATAAGTGGCAGCCAAGTTCCCCCTGCTTAATTCAACAGCCCCAATCCCCTTCAGAATCCTAATCCCATTTAGGAGAAGAGAATGAAGCTCTTGTGCACACAACACAGTACTTTCTTAAAAGTCTCATTGCTTTGGCTCTATAACCACAGACTTGGAAACAAATGAAGAGCAGAACTATGAGGACTCTCAAAGCTCTCATGTTCTTCCAGGACACTTTTATTCTCAGAATCTCTGCTGATTTCTTAACATAACTACTCTTTTTGATGAGGAACTGTTCCCAGAGTGAACTAGTAAAGCAACCGAAAGACAACTAAGGCTATCAAGAATATGATCACAGATGGATCTAAAGTGGGCACTGGACACAATGTTTTGAATGTGCAGCATGAACAAGGCAAACACTCTAGTTCACACTATTATGAATTCTGACAAAATCGGGGCGTATACACGAGATTGTGCTGTAACTGGTCAGCATCTATATTAAGACTGTTTTGAAAAATAAATTCTTCTAATAGCCTATAAGCAGCCTGATGCTTTGTTTTCTACTTAATGCCACAAGGTTACATTAAGCACATGAGTATCCACCATCACATGCAAAGCAGCACCGCAAACCTGCCTGTAGAGAAGCTACGTGTAACCAACCTAAAAAAGGCCTGCGTATCATCACCAACCTCAAACATGCACAAGCTCATGGCTCAGATAGAAAAATTCATCTAAAAATCATGAGCAAAATCTTCAAAGTTTGTTTGAGTTTTAGGTTGTCAAAGCATTTACAATTCATCATTTCAAGCTTTAACACTGAGGATAAGACTTAAATTCAAGTTTTAGTCAAACTTTCAAGTTTTGAAGCTAAATCACACAGTTTCACAAGCAGGAAGAGACATCAAATGGCACAGAATCCATAATAAAGAGGTTAAATCTGGTTTCTCTGTATCTCCTTATGGCAGTTAGAACATTTTTATTTTTTTTTCTTACCATCCCTTCATGTTTTATCAAGTTCAGTATGCTATTCTGGAGACTGTTGAAAAAACAAAGTTGAGCAATATTTACTAGACATTGAAAATATATATACTAATTTTGAAAATCAACCCTCTAACTAAATATTAAGAAACAAGTGTTTCTAATAGAAAAATAAGTAAAACGTAACACTTTTGAAAAACCACTCAGAATTGGCTCTAAGAGGGAGTGAAATAAATAGTGTAAAGAATCTTCTCAACCTGAAAGTACTGCTAAGACTCTCCTTTGCTTTTTGGAGTGTTGCTGTTTGGGGATACCAGCCACACATCTGCACACTTCCATACAATAAAAACAGCAAAAAGCCCAGGAAACTAGGCTGAACTGGCAAATGATCCATTGACTAAAGACTGAAAGATGAGCCATAAACTATGTTTCCTGACAAAAACTGACAGATTGAAAATGATCCAGAGGGAAAACAAAAGCAGCTGTTAGCAGTGTAGTTCAGTGACTGAAAAGCAGATCTAAAGGGCAATTACTCCCGTGTTTCCTTCCCTACTGTATGGGTGGGACTTCTCAACCACAGTCAGACTCTCTCAGCTATAACCTTATTTTCTCATCAGAAAATCACCACTGTAGACAACTGAAACATTATTTACCTGTTTCAGATGTTGGTGAAATTATATCTAATTATAATGAGCCTCCAGGACAAGACATACTGCAGGAAAAACAACAGGTACTTATCCTGCAACTATTCAACTTTCGACACAACCAAAGCAGTTGACCTGTGCTACAGACTTTCAGCAGAGAAACTACTATCCTAAAATTTAACATTTAACACTGTGTTCCACAAATAATAATTAAGTATTAGAGAGGTTGAGCTTCTCATTATAAAAACCAGTATTGATTTACTTCATCCATCAACAGGACCGGTGATGGTTTCCATAGGCAGCAATGTCAATTCATTTCCACCAGGGGAAAAAAATTAATTACATATTTTCAGCTCCAGTTGAAGTAGAACAGATTTAAAGCCTTTATAATCAAGATTCAGATACCTGAAAATACTCAGAGACATCCCTGTAATCCATTCATTGCAATATTGATTTTCAAAACTTCCATATCCTACAAGCCACATCACTATCTGAAAAGGGAGGTTTTTTCCTACTTGTCTTAAGCCCTTTTAGCTCTTTTCATTCATACTAACTCTAATCATAATACTTAGGCCAGTCTGAACAGTTTAGGTTAATACAACCATTTTTCAGAGAGAATTTCAGTGTCAATCTTGTAGCAGATGAGTTCTTCCAGTCTCAGGTATATGATTTTGATTGTCTCCCACCCTGTTAGCTTGAAATAGAAAAGAAGCAAGCATAAAGAAAGAACATTTACAAGTATAAGAAGGACATCCAAGGTAATGTCACAGAAACTGAACTACAGTTATGGGAAAATTTGTAATCTCATCACTTGATAGGCAGAAATGCCAGTTTCTATGCACAGAAATAACCAGAATCGGTTTTCACTTTCTCTTCTAGAACACTGCCACAGAAACATGTATATTTCTCTCAAAAGGCATGCTTTTGTTGCTATACATTAGAAGTTTATTCTTACTACATAATAAGCTTTTGTGTTATGATAATTTAACTTGGATTTCAATAGGAACATTGGTCACTAAGGACAACCGATGGAAGAATAAATATATTAATGAAAAATTGCTCTTTAAGCAAATATAACCTTGGCTAACAGAAGTTGTAACAGCTTCAGAACTACCTCTCTGCAGACAAAGCACTTTTTGCCTATAAACTTTACTACAGGCATTTTCCAGTAATAATTATTTTGACTACCTATTTGCTTTTATATGTTTAATACATACTATTTTACAATGTTATTTAACTTGAAAATCTGACAACAAAATTTTATAGTTTGTTTTGAAGAAGTATATACCTTTAAGCTTTTATGCTTTGCTGTAGGTCTTGTTCCTGCAAATACTTGAAGGGAGTTAACATAGGCTTACAGCAACGAGCAACACAGCAGCCTTTATTTTGGTTATAGTTGGAAATTTGAGATGTTGATGAAATTCCTGCAATATCACATAAAATCTATGGTAAAATTAAAATAATCAAGACTGAAACTCCTCACAGGGGAAATCAGGAGCTATTTGCATATTGATTATACTGGGACAGGAATTTATCTCAAGTTTTTTGATTTATATATGGTATCTTAGCTTTACAACCATCTATTGACCTTTACCAGTGATATGTCACCACTTGCAATTCTTATGGTTGTTTCAACGAAAAGTCAAATTCAGGGCCACTGGTTTTGCAGTACACATCAGAAATCAGCATTTATTAATCATTATTTGATTTGTATCTTTAAGCTTTTATTTCACATTTTATCATCCAAAATTATATATGCTAATCTTCTTATCTGCAACAGCTTCAACATATATTTTTATCCATCTGCCATCCATAGGAAAGAGCACATTTAGCATCTCATTGTAGTATTGCACTGCCATCTTGTGGGGAGTGGAATGAATGAATGTAAATAAACATCACTTGATTTTCTAGGTTTGGGGTTGGTCATTTTAACAGGGTTTGGGTATTTTTGGAGGTGGGAGAGGAGGGGTGGGTTGGGTTATTTTTGAGAAAAAAACTTGCTACACTAAAAACAATAGAAAATTTATAACCTTTCTTAAAACCCTCAGGTTCACCATATATACAACATCTGAAGGGTGTCTTATTGCACACCCATAGAGGATTCTGTACACAAGAAGTTTTGTCCCCATTAGCTAAATGCCAGAATAAATAAAGCTGAGCCAACCACTCACTTTTCTCAGTGTTTCTCTTGGAACAAAGACATAGTAGAATTGATGAAGTTGTTGCAGGACTGTCAAACCAAGAGTGAGTACCAAAGCAAGGCAACACTAGCTTAGTCTGAAATTCAACCCCCAGGTTCTACAAGCAGTTTGTTATAAGCAAACTGCTCTACAAGTTGCTTGTTATAAGCATTTCTAAGTCCACAGACCAAAACCAAATTCTTTTCAGGGTCCCAGTTTCTACAGAAAGTCCTAAGCATACAACAGATGTCATGACAAGTTAGAAGTTATGAAAATTCTTAGTTTGTTTCTGTCACTGTTACATAAACCAGTAAAAATTAATTCATATCTGAATCACCACATAAAAGCTGTCATATTTAAAAAATCCACATAGCTTGAAACACATTTAAGAGTTTCAAATGGGTGTTCCTAACTTGTTACTACACTGCAATGACTTGATCAAAAAACATCAGTTCATTCCGGACACAGCCAGAGAGTTTTGGTCAATGGCTCTAGGTCAATGGTGTCTAGGTGGAGGCCAGCGATGAGTGGTGTCCCTCAGGACTCTGTCTTCAGACCAGTGCTCTTCAAAGTCTTCATCAATGACACAGACAGAGAAATCAAGTGCACCCTCAGCAAGTTTGCAGACAACATACAGCTGAGTGGTGCAGTTGACACAACAGAGGGATGGAACATGGACAAACTTGAGAAGTGGGTCTCGGTTCAAGAAGTCCAAGTGCTGGGTCAGGGCAACCCCAGACATGATAGAGACTGGGACAAGAAGTCATTGAGAGCAGCCTTGCAGAGAGGGACTTGGGGATTCTTGTGGATGAAAAGTGGGGCATGAGCCAACAGTGTGCACTTGCAGGCCAGAAAGCCAACCATATCCTGGTTTGCATCAAAAGAGGCATGGCCAGCAGGTAGAGGGAGGTGATTCTGCCCCTCTGCTCTCATGAGACCTCACCTGGAGTGCAGCAATCCAATTCTGGGGTTCTCAGCACAAGAAAGATGTGGACCTGTTCGTGCAAGTCAGGGGAGGGCCACAAAGATGATAACAAGCTGGAGCACCTCTCCTATAAAGACAGGTTGAGAGAGCTGGGGTTGTTCAGCATGGAGAAGAAAAGACTCTGGGGAGACATTATTGTGGCCTTCCAGTACCTTAAGGGCGGTTACAAAAAGGAGGGAGGGAGACTTTTCATATGGATTGACAGTGACAGGACAAGGGGCAATGGCTTTAAACTGAAAGAGGGAAGTTTTAGAATAAATGTTATAAAGAAATTCTTTGCTCAGA
Source organism: Oxyruncus cristatus (assembly GCA_013399855.1). NCBI lineage: Eukaryota > Metazoa > Chordata > Aves > Passeriformes > Cotingidae > Oxyruncus > Oxyruncus cristatus. The sequence goes on along the minus strand of VXAY01003146.1, from coordinate 321,110 downwards.
GTGCTGAAGTGGTAGAACAGGTTGCCCAGAGACATTGTGGATGCCCCATTCCTGTAAGTGTTCAGGGCCAGGTTGGATGGGACCCTGAGCAACCTGGGGCCTTGATGGGGCCCTGAGCAAACAGCAAATCTAATGAGTGGCATCCCTGTCCATGGCAGGGGGATTGGAACTAAATGATCTTTAAGGTCCCTTGCAAACCCAAACCATTCTATGATTTCATGATTCTACATAGAAATTTTCATTTGTTTCTTTTAAACTAAAACTGTATTTCAAGGATATTCTTTCTTTGAAATAACTCAACTGAAATTTTAGAGGAATTTTGCTAGCTTCCAGCTTTGCATATTCAGCACAGTATATGAAAGCTCATGAGCATTAGCTTCCACTGAAATTAAACAAGGTTTTCTAAGGCAACACCAAAACATTTAATTAAGTTAGAAGTATATGAAACAAACAGTCCAATCTGTCTTTCAGATTCAGGGGTGTATTTTTAGTATTATCAGCTGGTGGAAAAGGGCATGCTCAGAGACTGGAAAATGTTACAGAATTAAAGTTTGAAATGCTGTAGTAGGTGGGGAAATACTCTTGAAAATTTCCCATGGGGAATGGTTCACAAGGTAACTTCATCTGTTTCATTAAACAGCAATTTGCATACCCTCAACTAGCTGGTCACATCATTGGTCTGCAGCATGGAGCTATATTCTCATGAGATGAAAAATATCACGTTAGATGGGGTTTAAGTGTCGAGGAGGCCAAAGATAGCAATTCAACCATAGTGGCTTATAAAGTAGCGTGAGTTTCTCTGAGCTTCCTGGGTGGCTGTTCCTTATTCCCAGAGACCTGCTGAAGTCAAACTGTCCTGAATACTGTATTCTCCTCTTTGAACTGTGTAATTAAGAAAGCAATAGGGGTTGCAAAGGCTTCCCAAAGGTAATTCACATTTTCTTTTCAGCATGTTTCATAAAACACAGCATGAGTAGATGGTTGTCTGAGCAGAAACAGATAGAAATCTTTCCAAGTCTTAACTTCCTGACTGTCCCTATGTCCTCCTGATTTCTACAAGCATCCTAGAGGAGGTTCAGGATATCCAATATCTCAGCTTACACACACTTAATTTTGTTTTGGTCTTCTCTTCACCTGAAGTTCTCACAATATTGCCAACCAAGCAACTCTCCTCCAAACCTCCAAGTCCAGTACTATGTAAGCACACTATTAATTTCTCAGACTAGCAGAGAAAATTGGCTTCATTGGTTGCAGCAAGTGCATTCCCTTGGAGTAGTTTAACTTGCAGAAGGTTGCCTTGAAACTAATACTATTTGCTTCCCATCCTTAGCTTTTTAATATAAAGTCTTTGCTAACATCCAAAACATCAAATCAAGGCAGTGAAAGACATTGGAAGACTGTGGCCTCAGATAATATTGCAGCCTTAAGAGACTTATTATGGTTTCAAGTCAAGATAGTTACTAGTACTCAGCTAGTTGAAATTACCTCTGAGCATTAACCGATTATTTTAGTAATATGGCAATGCAAATTGCATGGCTTAAAAGCAAGAAAAGAGCACCCAAGAAACCTAGCTGGAAACCTAACTCTTAAAAAAAAAAATAAATTTGAAGCCAAGAGGTCCAGCCAGACAGAAACCCTGCTGTTTCATGAAAATATGAAGAATGGGGGGAAAAAAAGAGACCAGCCTCAATTATTCTTACAAAGCAGTTATTTTATTTTAAAGCTAATTTTATTCTGACTTTTCCATAATCACTTTGCAGTAAGAGAATCAATGGTTCACATTCATTTATTAAATGGAATTAGGCAAAGAAACACACTGAATTGCAGCAGCAAAGTACTTAAAGATCAGTTAAAGATTTGAAAAACATGTCAGCTCTCTATCTCTCACTACATATATTAAAAACGTTCTTCAAAATTTTAACTTCAAAATTTCAAATGTTTATATGTTATTTGCACATGTATGGAAGAAAGATAGGTGATCATATAAAAAATTATAAATTAAATTTTATTTATGTTACTTGTGGGTTTACCCACATGCGCAGTCTTTTGTTATTGAAAAACAAGAACACACCTATACCAAGAAGCAATATTCTAAAACCTTTCGGGTAACCATATTCAGCCAGTTGCCTTCACTGTGCCAAGGGTATCTGTACAATTGTTTATGACATTTGCACTTCCTCATGCAAACTGACTCAACACTCTGTTACAAGGATGTCTTGACAAATTGACCTGGATATCACATAACATACTTTGCACTATTCAATTCCTCTCCATGAAGAAAGAAATACACATCAACTTTGTATGCAACACTATTGTTTTAATTTCTGACTTTTTTCATACAGGCAGATAAAACAAGGATGTTTTTTGATCCTTGTGCATTAGAGAAACAATTCTTCTTGTGATTTGAACACTGCATTGACTGAAGAACTGCTATAAATCTAAGGAAATCAGAGATTCCCAAGCTGTTCTTTTCACAGTGATTCTTACAGTTTAGAGAGTTTATTTTCTGTTTAATTTTTTACTATAAATTCCACACATGCCTTAGCTTACTAATTAACCACTAGAGAAAAGGACTGTACTAGAAAGGCCTGAACTTACTAACGAAGTGTCCCAGTTACATTTCAATCAAAATCCTGTTCCTCACTCAGACAAGCAAACAAAACCAAGTATTTTCAATTATGCTTTTAACCTTCATTTGGTAATCTGAAAGACAGGAACAAACTGCCAGCAGAAAGAACATAAGCCAAGACCAAGTAACATTTTGTTCATATTTAATATTTAGTTCACCCTCAGGAAGCAGAGCTTTCCATTTCACATGAAGTCAGTTACAAGTCACACGAAAGCAGATGCACCCCTTGCTGCAGAAAAAGTATGCATGAGATCTGTCATGCTTGAGTTTTACAGTTCAATTACAGCACAGAGACATTAAAGTTTATCTTGAACTTAAAAATGCCTATGACAGCTAACCATATGTTTAAATATTTTTCTTTAAAATACTGAATACTTTCCTTCCTCCTTCCTTCAGCGTGCCAGTATCTTCCATTTTATCAGTCCTGTAGACTAGGGGTCATGCTTGATTTCTTTCTTTCCTCTTCCATGTCTTTATTAAGTCCAAGAACAAGTTCTGTCATCTTCCACAAAGCATCAAAAAATCCTTTCTTCTTGTTCTGACAGCTTAGACTTACCTAATAATTTTCCACTCGACCTAGCAGAATTACTTCTTATCAGATCCCTTTGCATCAGACATGCAGATGCTAAATTATCTCTCATTTTACTTATGCAGACAATTATTTCTGACCCTTCAGCTATACCTATTGGGCTGTGCAATTCATTCCCAACCACCTCACTACATTCCTGTCAGTGTTTTGACAGATTCCAACTCAGAGCATCTTTCTTAGAAACAGCTTCATACATTCCTTGCGCTTAACTAACAATGATTTTTTTTTTTTTTTCAGTTTCCTTCTAAATACTAGGCTGTGGTACAGACAGCAAAGTCCCTCTAGGATGTCTGTGACATTCACATAAGACCAGGAAATATGACAAAGCACCTACTGGAGCCCTATGTCCTTCTGCAGCGGCATCCAAAAGCAATATAGTGTGGTCTAAGTGACACTGAGAAACTAAGGTCAGGCAACCAAATCCCTCACTAGGATGAAATACTAAGTACACTATCAATAACTCACAACCTCCATCCTTTTTTATCTGCTTCCACCTTTCCGTGTTGGATCCACTCTTGCCTGAGAAATGTAACCTTAAGACGGAAGACCTCAAAGCTACAGCCTTCCTCTTCTACCTTCTCTATAAATTAACATGAAAAAAACCATTGCACTTTAAGCATCTGTCAAGCAAGTTTTCAGGTTTGAGCCATTTCCCTCTAACACCTTAGAACTCCCACTTTGAGCCATACATCTAACAATCCTGGTACAATTTTAGTGTTGTTCAAACTTAGAGAACAGTTGTTATTGGTTTGTTTCAAAACCAATGAGTAGAAATTTCTGTACAGATTTAAGGCTAGCGATGGAGCTAATGAACCTGCCTGCCTGAGAGGAGACTAAGCAAAAGGATGCAAGCATCTTCAGCATTATGTCTCTGGACTAGATACAACATGCTTCTTGCAATACACTTTTAAAAAAGAGTTAAGTACAAATCAGTTGTTTCCTGGAATTGAGAATTCTCTTACCTTAAGATTTATGCCTTCCGGAGCAGAAAGCATTTTTCATTCTGCCTTTTCTCTACATCACCCTCAAACACACCTTCTTCCAATTCAAGTCTTTCTAAAGTAAACACAAAGCCTTCCTAAAGTCTTTCTAAACACCAAGTAAAACTTTGTGTTTATCTAATGACAATTTTCTTTCTGGTGTGTTAGACAGTCTGTTCTATGAACAAAGAGAGCCTATAACACAACAGCCTACTGTCAGAGGATGGTAAGATAATGTGTTACATCAATCTGAATCACTAAGGCACAGGCCCACTGCTATGGGTAGATAAATCTGTCATCTTGCAAAACATGTGGTGGCAAAACACCTCAGTATGCTTTCAGGTATGAAAGGCCTTCAACAGGCTGGGACAGATTAAACCTTCCCTTTCCCTCCTAAAGGAACAGTGGAGTGATACCAAGCAGAATCTAAAAAAGCTTTAGGATTTCCAACGCTGTGGAAGAGCTGCATAAATAGTCATACAATTCACTGGAAGGGCCAGGACAGAAGACTTCTGCACTTCGGCTATGACATCTCTCTCTGTTAAAGCAGAAGGTTGAAAACAAAGGGCATACAGAGTCACTGGCATGAAAAGAAAGCGCTCAAATATGTGTTGGTGGCAGGAATGAATAGAAGGGCATTCAGGGATAGCAAGAGAATTAGAGGGAATGGATGACCAGCTCACATGTAGTGTCACGGCCACGCAGGACTCACCCACAGGAGAATTTTCCTTGTGGACCTTATGGAAAGTGTTACCATGTAGCTTTCCTCTTTCATGTAAAACAAATGACAAACAGCATTTAGATCTCAAGAAACACTAAAGAACACTTAAAAACACACTAGATAGTTGAAATAGTAACAGAATTTACATATATACACTGAAAGAGCAGGATATTGTGTAAAAATTCCCTACATCCTGGGTTGACTTGAATATTTCGGTTTTATTTCGATTTAGGTAAAAAACCGGAAGAAATTAACCAGCATTGCTTTCATCGCTAAACTGTAGCCCTGCAGCGGTTTCTCTATAACGCAGCGACAGAGAGTGCCACGGGGAAGGCGTCTGGGCAGGGGAGCCACGTTTTTTGTCCCTCATCAAGGCACGGCAGGCGCATCCCCGCTGTGGACTCCACCGAGCGCAGCTCCAGCCATGCGGGCGGGCACACGGGCGGCTGCCGCCGTTGAAGGGGCCCCGCCTGCCTCTCTTATCGCCCGAGGGGCTGCAGCGCGTGTGCAGCGCAGATACACCGCGGAGCCGGGAAGGCGCCCCTTCACCCCCAGGCGGGCCGAGCACCGTTACAGAAGTTGCCTCCGGAACGCCCGGGGCCCCGGGCCGTGGGTCGCCTTCGGGGCTCGCCCGCGCCGCCCGGCGGGGGAGGAGTCGCGGCTGAGCCGGGCCGTACCCAGCCGGCGCTCCGCCGCCTGAGCAGCGCGGCGAGGGGGCGGCGGCCAGCCTTGCCTATGCACCTCAACTTGGCGGAGCGCCGACGGGGGACGGGCAGACCCTTCCCGCCCAGGAGGAACGCGCCCACTCACCCGCCGAGCCTCCGGCGACGACTTGGTGAGAGGCCTCCTGCAGAAAGCCCCCGCGCTGCCGAGCCATCCTTGACCGCGCCGAGGTCGCGACGAGAGGCAGCTGGCGCCTGGAGAGCGGCTGCCAAGCCGGGATCGAGNGCGGGACTGGGGGCCGCGACTGCCGGGGGGCGGGGGCGGCCCCGGGCAGGGCACGGGCTGGCGATCGCAGCGGAGAAAGGGCTCTCCGATCGCTTCCAGCCGCGAAAACGGCAGCCTCTCTGTGTTAGGGCACAGCTGGGGTGGCCAGTGCTGGGATCGCCCAGGCTGGGGCGGGGAGCGAGGCTTTGGCGGCTGTCAGGGAGAAGGCAGGCCAGGCGCCTCCTCGGGCTCGGACCGTGTCCTCCCGCCTCGGGACTGGTGCTGTACAGCGCACACTTGCAGTCCTGCTCCCCACTGCTGCTGGGACCCAGCTACCGTCCGCAGTTTCCCTGCTGCTCCAATTCTAGGAAGGGTCGCTTTGCCGCTCGGTTCATAGGCTGCTTCTGAAGTTCTTTTAAAACCTTTAGCCTAAAGGTTGGATCCAGCTCCTCGATATTCAAAGGACACGGTTATTTTGTCACTTGGAGTGTAACTATTACATGTGTTACACGGACCTGTTGGCCCATCTTAGTAAACAAAACGGTGCCAGGGCATGGGCTTGAAGTGCTGGGACATAGCACCAGTGCTGACAGCCCCCAACACTGCTTTCAGCAAAGCCAAACTATGCTTTTCCAGAAGATGAAAGAGTACAACGTGGGGGACAGCATGGGCTCATTCCCAGAGGCAGCAGCACTGAAGGAGAAGACAGATCAGCCATACGGGTATTCTGATACATTAGTTTGCAGAGTGCCTGGGAGTGTATTGTGATAGTTTAGCAACAAATGTTGCTAACTGAATAGAGGTTCCAAGCTTGAAAGGAAATGTAGTCTTTTGTAATATAGAACAAAAGTCAGAGAAAAACCAAGGGTTTATTGCTACTGAAAGTGATGGGAGCATAGAAATATACAGAGAAGTGTTGAGAAAGTGTTAAAAGACCAAGACCCTAATTGCAAAAAGGAATAATATTAAGGTATAACATTCAGTTATATAATTTGCATGCATCAGCAAATAAACAGTAATGTGATTTTTTTTATCTTTGTAAGAGCTGAGTGGGCATAACTGTAGGAATACGGAATAACTCCCTTAAACTGATAAACCTCAAATGTGCTGACCTTTAAGTCATTAAAATCTCAAATATTTCATTAGCATTTGCCTTAGTTCTCTTGGTTTGACTCTTTGAGACTGCTGCTCAATAAATATAGCAGGATCATCAAATTCCAGTGTTCCCTATCCTCAAAAAGCAGATGCTGAAGCGTCGCTACGTTTTAGTTCCAGAGATCTAGATGTTCCTCTACAGAGTTCCCTTTGGTTCAAATAGCAAATCTAGTATTAAGGTGGACTTACTACAGTAGTTCCACAGCAAAGAAAATTTTGGAGTTGATCAGAGGGTGCAGAAACTGGTCCCTTAGATTTGTTTTCGGCAGAAGGTGTCACTGCAACAAAAAGAAGGTTTACATGAACAAACTGAAAAGTAATGGTCAGAGTGCATGTAAATTACATAGATGTTTACAAAACAGTAACCTGCTCCTTAAAAAAATAAACTCTACTCTTGTTAGGAAACTGTTGTCTCACAGTATTGAAACCCCGGATCTGTGCACCTCAACACAATTCAATTCTCCTGCTGACAGTCTCTTTTATATATGGCACATCCATCCATTCCTCTCTCCTCCCCCCAAAAAGGGCAACCTTCCCACTGTGCAGATTTCGTAAAGCACTTCTAGTTAGTCATTTCCATATGCCCTCTTCGCAAACCAGTCCATTCTCCTTCTCCTCCCTGGCAGGGTCTGTCTCTCCCTTTGTGGTTACTGCGTCCCTTAGCAGGGAATTCCGTCCCTGGCCAGCCTGGGCAGCACGCCAGCGCTAACAGCGCTAGAGCAAACAGCGCTGTCGGAGCGGAGGGAGGGCGGGCAGGCGCCACTGCCGCCAACCAGCCCCTCGAGCCGCGCGCCCGGCCCGGCC